>VDFB02322083.1:31469498-31844064 GCA_007258455.2 Sequoia sempervirens | reverse complement strand
AGAAACACAAAACACCATGGCGGCTAAGGTTGAAGAGAATCCTTTATGTGAACTCAACAACATTGAAGGGGAAGAAGTAACCGAAGAAGATATTCAACATGTTGAACAAGACCCCAATTTCCACAAATGTTTAGAAAATATTTTTGAAAGAAATGGGGAAAAATACCTCCTTATGTTAGCTAAATAAGGTGCTAAATTGCTGGAAGACTTTGATGTAAATCAACTAAAAGCACTTCCCAAAAAACCCGAAAATGATCCCAAACAAGTAGTTACCTTGACTCATCTAGTAAAGAAACTCCAACAAAAAATTCTTGACATGTAAAGGGGAACTTCAAAATGATACTTGATCTAATACATTTGTCCATATTTGTTTGATCAAAGTATTCACATGATTCCCTTTCCAAAACATTGTGAATTCCCTAAGTATGACTAATACAATGAAAAAACCGATCCCATTGATCATGTGAGGGAATTTAGAACCATGAGTCTTGAATTTTCCTATGAGGAAACATACTTGATGTGATTATTTCCACGTAGCTTAGGGGGACAATTCCTTGAATGGTTTTCCAAAGTCACTTCACCAATTAACACCTTTGAGGGATTAGTTAACAAGTTCATCACCCAATATTCTTACAACATCCAACATGACATCATCATGAAATATATTTGTAACTTGAAACAAAAAAAGGGTGAATCGTTCCTTGTATTCTTGCAAAAATAGAGAAAGCTATTTGCACAATATTCTCATCCCATACCTGAAAAGGAAAAGATAGAAATATTTAGTGACAACCTCAATGAAAAGATGAGTTATAGATTAGAATTGCAATGCCCCCCAACCTTCAAAAAATTGATTGAAAATGAGATTAAAATCGAAGAGGCTTTAGTCAAGAGAGGAGTCATCGAGCATTACAATGACAACAAATCATCAAATTCCTCTAACATTTACAACAATAATGACAAACCAAAGTTTTGGAAACACAACAAGAATACCGATAATAATGATGCTTTAGCTGAAACACAAAACACAAAACTCATATTCAATTTGACAACAACTACCACCAAAACCAATCAAAACAACAATCCAAACAATATTGAATCTAAACCAGCTTCAACCTCATACAAAATTCCATCATCAAATCGAAGAAGGTTCACACATTTGGGACAATCCTTAGAATCAACACTAAAAGAGCTTCTTGAAGCCAAGGTTATAACATTACTAGAGGCACTAGATTATAACCCACAAGTTAAACCACCATGGTGGAATGATGCACATTTTAATGAATTTCATAGGAACAAAGGACATAAAACCAATGATTGCATATAACTGAAACATTTAGTGCAAGATTTGATTGATAACAAGACAATATCTATAGAGGGACCTCAAACAAACAATGATCATGGAGCATTTAAGAACCCTCTACCAAACTATGAAAAGGGGGAGTCCTCATCAGCAAACACCAAAGGAAAGAATGTAAACTATGTCTACAATACTACCGTTCTTAACATTTTTGCTATTGGTAATCCAATCAATGATAAACAAAGCATTATACCAGCTGATTCAAAAGTTTTCCAATCCCAAGCTATGGTGGGACATGTAACTAGACCTCATTTCCTATCATTTTTAGAAAATGATGATGCATCGCTCACCCACCCGCATAATGCTCCACTTCATATTGAGGTTTTGATCCATAAATGTTTGGTCAAACATGTTCTAATAAATGGAGGAGTTGGTCTAAATATCTTCTCTTTAAAGTTTATCCATGCATTGGGTTATTCAGAAAGTGCAATAGATTCTAGTAAATAGATTACCATGAAGGCATATGATGCAGAGGAACATTCATCTAAGGGATCAGTTACTTTACCAATCAGAGTTGGACCTGTGGTGAAGGATGTGGTTTTCCAAGTCCTTGATCTCCCCTTGACCTATAATATCCTCCTTGGAAGACCTTGGATACATGAAATGCAAGCGGTATCCTCTAGCTACCATCAATGCTTGAAATTTTTGCACGATGGAGTTGAAATCACAATACAAGGAGATCTTAATTCTTTCATGTTTGACCATAATCAAAGTATGAAAGTTAAAACCTCCATCCCTAGAAATTGTGAAGCATCTCCTCAAATAATTGGTGATCCTGAACCCTTCAAAGCATCCACTCTAGTCACTGCACTATCAAACCCCAAGGTCTAAATCCATGATCTAGGATGTGGAGAATACCGTTTAGATGAGTTGATAGTAAAAGATACTGCTATTGCCATCGAGAAGGGTCAAATTTTGAATAATGATGTCAAGATAGCTACAGAAGAAATGCAAAAAGATGATCGTGTTGGGATTGAAACCTTTTGGGATCCTGATGATACACCTACCCCTTCCATATCTGGCTACACCCAAGCTTTTGATACCTATGATAACCCCCTATTTGACCAAGACATCTATGATAACCCACTCTTTGATCATGACCTTGATGAGGACATCCAACCATCATCCTTCCAACCCACTTGCCCTGGGCTAGGGTATGAATCTCCTAATGTTCCCTCTATCAAGCCATCTTGCCAAGTTACTAAAGATGTGCAAGCCTATGTTGATGTTAGTAATACCGAAAAGGAAGTATCAAAGGCTCCATTGATGGCATCACCACTCCCACTTTATCCATCTCATCCACATCCATCCACCTTGTAAACATGGATCAACAAGTATCATCTAAAGAAAATATGGAGGAAAATCTAAAATCAAAGGTAAAAATGCCTTTTTCAAATGGAGATTCAAAATCAAAAGAAAGCTTGCCATGGAAGAAAAATCAAGAGAAGTCCCTTAGCCAAAATAAAAAGCTATTGGACAAATCAAAAGAAAAAAAGGATCAAGAAAAGTCCCTTAGCCACAATAAAAAGCTATTGAACCAATTAAAAAGAAAGAAAAATAAAAAAAAATACCCTAGCCAAAATAAAAAGCTATTGGACAAATCATAAATCAAAGTAAAAAATCAAAGCGAGCAAAAGTTGATCTCCAAACATGCCTCTCCCTCAAAAATCATTGGGGGCACCTATCAAATATGAAAATCAAGGAAAGAACTTGCTGATCTACGGTCTACATCCATGTCACTTATACCACATATTCCCTTCCACCCATCCATGTTCACATACCCGACATATCATTACACTTCCATTGGTGATGTCTTTCAATGCGTCTTTGATGGAAATCCCTTCACGCACTATAACTCATCAGTCGCCCAAACTCCTTTTTGTCTGAAGCCTGATGGCCACATAGCGTGCACATTAGGGATCCTATCATAGCCTCTTTCATCTATCACCTCTATCATCCATCATACTTGCCACTCGTACTCCTCATTCTGATTGGGTCCTTTCATCTAGCATAGTCATTCAAACAAGATCAGGGCACTATTGTATCGGTCTTTGGATCAGGAGCATATCAACTGTCTACACCTAAAGGGGATCTATTTGATGAACCCCTCAACAACTTGCATCTCAAAAATTTCTAAACTTGAATCATCCAGTACATCGAAAAAAGTCCTGAAAAAATATCAAAAACATCATAAAATGTCCTAAAAAAATGGTTTCCTTGTGATGAAAACTTGGCAAACAAGTGTCTTGGCAACAACAAAAAAAAGATCAAAAATACAAAAAATCAGAAAAAGAGAAAAATGAGTGAAAATAAAAAGATCAAAAAATCTTAAAATGCGAAAAGTGCAATGAAAACAGAAGTAGTGAAAACACGGCAATAGGCACTATTTGTGATAGGCTAGCTTTTCATCTATTTGAGCATGTTGACCATTCACTTTTGCCATCCATCTACTATCCTCGGAAAGCACCATGTACATATCTTGGCATCACACTGACTAGTGTCTACCCTATAGACTAGAAGGACAAAATCCACGAACTCACTAGGGGCAAAAGAAACTTTGACCATGAATATATGAGACAAATAACAACGATTACAACTACAACCCAAAACACGATCATTGTACGCTCAACATTGAACATCAAACACCATCATAAATACATGGGAACACATCAACCAAAATCCAAATCAATCAAGCCAAAAACAAACTTCACATGGATGATGTTCCTTTTGAATCAAGGGTTTATCACGTTAAACACAAATGTTCAATTGTTGTACTTTGATTTTTGTTATCATATCTCTGGATCCCCTAGATCCCCTCGATGATGTATCGAACTAGATGAGCCAGGAAGGAGTATGATTTTTCTTTGTCTGTTGTCTATGAGTTGATAATTATTACTATGCAAATTTTTGCCGGACGTGCTCTACAAAGTATCACTAATGACATTCCGAATTTTTATAGGAAAACAGTTAACTCTTGTCTGTTTACACAAGCAATACTCATGTCATCTCGGTTTAATTATACTTAGATGCTTGTGTTAACTTGCACTATCAAACATCATGGAAGTAGTACTCAGGTCATCATGGTCTAAATATACCATCGATGCTTGTACCCACTTTCAATATTTTAGAGGCTCAATGATGATAAAAAGCACAACAAATCGGTTTTTATAATGACAACATTTGTATACTAGATCTGCATGGTTAGATTAGATTGCATCCATGATAGTTTTGCATCTATATTTAGGGGTTTTCCAAGGCTGAAATTATTTCACAATGATGCTATCTCTCACATTAATGGATTGAGTACACTTGACATTACCAAAAACACATGATTTCATATAGTTGCACATTAGTTCCATCATCATTTACATACATCACATATGCATTATCACATCATTCATCCATCTATGCATCACATCATAATATTCACATCAGAAAACACAAAAATAATTGCATTTCATCTCACTTGCATAATCAAAATCATTTCATCATTTTTTAATGGATTAAGAAATTGGTCCATTACGAAGATGGAAAGACATATCCAACAGAGTAAGATTTATAAGAAGAAAAGCATCTCTATTTTAATAGGGGCATAATTGAACTTGATGCATCTATAATTGAACTTGATGCATCACTGAAATCATTTATTCCTTTAATAAAATGGATCTTGGATTCACATAAGAAGATTGAAAGACATACCCAGCAGAGTAAGATTTCCAAGAACAAAAAGTTGTTGAAAAACATGATTGATTAACAAGGATATAATGCCCTTGTTATGAACATCTAAAACTAGTAGTGAAGATGAATTTGTTATTACTCAAATCCAAGACTGACAAAGGATTCACTGGATCAACATAATCATGCATTATCATATCATCATTGCATATATTCCATAATCATCATTACATCACCTCATCATTACAAAGCATCATAATCATCATGATCATCATCACATATAAACATCACATAAACATCAATAGAAATATGCATTATCATGTGTTCATTTCATACATCATTCATTCATCCATTACATCATTTATTTGCATTAGAAAAGTATAAAAACATAAAATGCATCACATATCATTTGCATAATAGGATCCATCACATACATCATATAGGCATCATTAATAAAACATCATAGAATCATAACACATAAATTACATCCTCATCAGCATCATAAGCATCATAATTATCATCATAAAATAGAAAATGCATCCATAGCATATCCTATCATCATCATATAGAACATCACTTAGCATCATAAAGTAGAAATAAAATGCATCCATCATAATCATCATGATCATCATCATATGAACATCATAAACACATATAGGCACATAGATCAATGATCATCATAGATGCATACCATATAACCTCAAAATCATAATGTCAAGTGTACAAGGATATCCAAAGGTATAAAGAGATAACTCAATATCAAAAATGATAGAAATCATAATGTCTCAACTGAATCAGTGTATACATCAGGTCTCGGTATATCATCAAGTCTCAATACATTAATTAATCCTATACTGGTGCATATCAATCAATCAGAGAAGTCAAACCACATCACCCAATTGAATCTGAATCCACCTGAACCAAATGCAGAAATCCTCCTATGATCATAACATATCGCAAATCAGCAATCTTATGAATCAATCAATCAAATATAATAAACTCTAATGCAGTTTTGATCAAATCTCATGAGCATCTATCATTGATCCTCGCCCATCATGAGGTCAATCATCAATCTATCATTTATCCTCGCCTATCATGAGGTCAATCATCAATCTATCATTTATCCTTGCCTATCATGAGGTCAATCATCAATCTATCATTGATCCTCGCCCATCATGAGGTCAATCATCAATCTATCATTGATCCTCGCCTATCATGAGGTCAATCATCAATCTATCATTGATCCTCGCCTATCATGAGGTCAATCATCATCATCCTATCATTGATCCTCACCTATCATGAGGTCAATCATCAATCTATCATTGATCCTCACCTATCATGAGGACAATCATCAACATCCTATCATTGAACCTCACCTATCATGAGGTCAATCATCATCATCCTATCATTGATCCTCACCTATCATGAGGTCAATCATCAACTATCACATCATCATCAAATCAATCGGTTGAACGTGATCATCAAACATCAAACACAAGGAGGCAACACAAGGCATCAATTCATCAAATCACTCACTCACAAGTTTTCAAATTTCCAAAGGCTCAAATGAACTTTCTAATCACACTTTTTAACCTTTTAAGGTTAATTAAGTGGCATTTTATGGGGATGTTTTATTTTTCAAAGGGGCCCTAATTAATCAATTTCATCACCTGGTGGCTTATACATCATTTTTCGGGAGATAAATCGTTTATGACGCATAAAATTTTGAGATCATCTTCAAATCATCGAAAATTATCAAAATTTCAAAATTTCAAAAATCCTAAAATTCAAAAATTCACGATTTATCTCAGGGGCATATATCTATCATCACCTAAAAATCAACGATTGGGGCATTGAAAATTATTTTCTTGACAGGTATCAAAATTTTCTTTGAAGCAACATGTAAACACATTACTTCAAAGAGGGCAAAATGTATACACCTAAAATCAGTCACAACATTTAATTAATTAAATACTAGTTATTTAATTAATATTCAACAATGTATAAATAAATTCGCAATTTATTTATATTGTTCATATCCTTTAATTCTTCAAATCTAAAAATCATATTCTTCTAATTTAATTAAATAAACGAATTTCTAAAGTTTGTTTTATTTAATTAAGTTTCACTAATCTTAGATTAGGAATTCAAGCACATGTCTACAACTTTTTATGCCACCTCACCAAGGTCACATGAAATTAAATAATTCTAATTTTTAAATTAGAATTATTTTCAAACACATGGCTTATTCCTCACACACTTGATTCTCCCACACATTTGGCATTCAAACACATGGCTTATTCCTCACACACTTGATTCTCCCACACATTTGGCATTCAAACACATGGCTTATTCCTCACACACTTGATTCTCCCATCCATTTGGCATGTTTCCCTTGGTCAAGGGGACATTCTAATAATTCTAATTTTTAATTAGAATTATCTACAAATTTTCATGCCACCTCACCAAGGTCACATGAAATTAAATAATTCTAATTTTTAATTAGAATTATCTTCCACCAATTTTCAAACACATGGTCTTTTCTTCCCACACTTGAGTCTTCCATCCATTTGGCATGTTGCCTTTGGTCAAGAGATTCCTCCATCCATTTGGCATGGTGTCTTTGGTCAAGGGGACAACTTCTTGATTCTCTTCATCTCCACCGTTCATCCTTCTTGTTTGAATCTAGACCGTCGATCATTGCCACCTCACAAGATGCTTGGAAAAGGCTATAAATACAACCCTTTGGCATTGTATTTTGCATCCACTTTTGAATAGAGTTATCATGTAGGTTTTGTTACCTATTTTTCACAACAAGCTCAAGTAGGTAGAGTTGAGTCAAACTCATCATTGATAGATACATAAATTTTCAAGTTTTGCTGCTAAAGTATCCATTGTTCATCATAGAGATTAGATTACATATGAATTACAATTTTATTGTGCAAGTATTTGAAACAGAAAATTGGAAAGTTGCATAATAATGCTTTTTATTCATTTTGTAAAAACATTGAAATCCCGCACAAGTCACGGGAGTAACTAAATTTGATTTACACAATCAAATGATAGATACAAGAAAAGAAAGTACACTATACAGCTGAGAATAAAGAAAGCATAGGGTAGAAAGTGATTCGTTATTGCCTGGAATGACGAATCATTGACAAGTCGAGGTCTTCAGTTGTGGCTTCAGCTATAGCTCCAGCTCCAAGCTCTGATGCACTTGCAAGGTTGATAGAAGTGTGGTTAGAGCAATGCGAATCAAATCCTATCATATGCCTACGCTACCAACAAAAATATAGTATACTTTTGATCAGGCATCCGTTAGATGATTTCACTATTCAAAAGAAAATAAAATTCAATGGAAGCTTTCAGCTTTAGTTATTTTTGCTAACACGTTTGTTTAAGTGTGCAGGTACAGGTATAATCATCATTCTAATCAACGGATATGCTTATGAGTGGTGTAAAATGTGGCTCCCACGAGGGTTGAGCTCAACTCATAAACAATAACGTGGGACAACAGTATATACAAAGATACAAAGATACAAGCTGTTGTGTTGGTATATAAACAATTATATATGCAGCATGTAAAAGCAAAGTAATCACAGTTATCATGTTCACAGGTAGATAGTAGCAACATTATGATATTTTCTCAAGTCATGCCTCAATGAGTGCCTGATAATAATCATCAAATTCGTAATCATGGAAAACAATCGTAGAGCCATATAAACTATGCTATAAGATGCAACTCTAGCATTTTCATCAAGGGGACAGTCATCAAATACATTTTCTGACTTTTGTTTTCATGGCTTTATCTATGAATTGCAAGAATGTTTAAAGAACTAATGAGATCTATAATTTCTTGCATTTTTTCCTTCAATGTATAATGGCAAAGGCTCTCAAAAGCCTAAATTATAGCATCATTCTTTAATGAGATGACAACAATACAAAGAAGGTAGTCACCAAGTCAAGAGATGCATATATACAAAGCATGAGTCACTTTTGGTGAGCCAATACGAAACATTGACAATCACTTCATGGAGGAGCAGCCTTAATTTATATGAAGATCGAAGCTAAAAGATAGTCACTAAAGTTTATGACAGTCATTAAAGGCTGGGAAAGCATCCTCAACAATAAACAAGGCAATATAATGTAAGAATAGACCATCATTTGTATGAAGAGTACCCTGTTTCATGCGGACATAGATAAGTTACTAAAAGTTTCAAAAGATTATGTAGCATGACAAGGTTCTAAAAGTGTAGTTACGGTACCAAGGCAATTCTTCATTCATGATTAAATATACAACATATGAGTAGAGTACCATGATCATATATCCATGAGGAAACAACAAATGTTATTCATTCGTGGGCATGTATCAAACAAAGCAAAATACCACATATAGTCCTCAAGGGACAATTATTGTGTTTTGAAAAGAAGGATGCACATTGAATTCACCATATCAATTAAGAAGTGAAAAGGAGACTGTGATGCCAAAAATGCATTCCAGTATGAAGAATCATGATAGCTACAAGTCACAGTAATGAAAGGACAAAGTTACAAAGCATGAAAATATGTCATGATAGTTTCTAACAATCACTGTCATTATAGTTCCAAGAGCATACATGAAATCTTAAGAGCAGCTATACATGTAAGGATCAATTATGTTTTCATAATGATCTACTGAAAAGTCATCAAGGTGCTTGGAGGACATTAAATGCATCGGTATAAGGCAAAATTCACATTCAGCTTGTGGAATATAAAGAAAATCATGCATTCTTTGAGTAAAAGAATGAGAAGATTGACAAGTTATTAGGTAAATGAGACTTTGATTTTTATCAAAATCGTGGTAAATACTCTCAACAATGCAGACCACATAATGGCATTTGAGGACAACATTTACCATGATTAAGCACAGTGACCTCTGCCAACACTCTGTCCGTGCCAGAAGGGAAGCCTTGAAGCATTGTGTTAGCATCCATCAAAGCATAAAGGGATAAAGAAGTATGTTAGATGTTGTAATTGTAATTGCATTGGTAGACATGTATACAAAATGTGGAAGGCACGACCAGAAAGAGGCTGAAGATATATACAAAATGGGAGAAATCGGACTTACCAAAGCTGCCATGAATAAATCTTCCAGAAGTCCTTTCATAGCGTGTTTTTAACAGTTCAAATCATGTGTCCATTGTGGCCACAGAGCAAGAGACCATTTACAAAAACCAAAGAAGATGTATTAGAAAAAGCTACAAGAAAAGCTACGCAATGGAGTTAAGGTGCCTCTAGATGGTAAAGGTGAACTTACCCTGTGAAAATCAGTAAGATTCGGCTTAGAAAACAACTCGAAATGGTGAACAAATTCAATCTGAACCCTACTTCATGGTGGCCAGTGCAACAAGAGTTTCTCTCGAAGTTTCTTTAGGATACAAGTGAAAAATGCGAAATGATTAGGGTTTTTTCCTTTTTCTCTATTCACTGTGACTTCAGATGGAATCTTTGAAGAATAAAACAAAATCATGATGTTTTATTTTATTGCTCATGATTTCAATTTTTAAATCAAGTCAATTTATGCATGTTGGTTGACCATTTTCAATTATCAAATATTTATAATATGCATGGTAATGGTGGTTAATTATTGTCAAGTGTTTATATTGCATGATGGTCGGCTGATATTTATTTAAGTCAGAATGCAAAATATATGCTAAGTATGACGTATGAAGCTTGAAAGATGTGAAGTGGAGAGATATGCCTTCTAAATTACTTTATTCTTCAAACTGATTTGCATTAAATAATGTAAATGAATTAATTAATTGATGCATTATAAATCATTTAATTAATTCATCATCTTAAAATGCGAATAAAGAATGTTATGTAAAGCTGAGTTATTATGTGAATCTCAAGTTTAACTATATACTCAACTAAAGCTTTGTCATGCGAAAAGTTATCATGGGCGAATTCACAAGAACGAGACAATTTTGCATGCTTTAGCCCACCTTTTCAGGGATTTCCAGTTCAATTTGAGTTGCAGATCAGTTGCATGCTTTATGACCGCGAGTTCGAGACTGAGTTCACTCATTTTTGCATGAGTTTGAACCTTATTTTTAGGGATTTTTGCTTCTACTCAGATTTCACCTTGAGATTGTCATTTTTCTCACTGAAATTGACTTTCAGTTGCTTGTTCATGCACTTTGAAGTGCATTCTCATTGTATATATTGAAAAAGTTTATCTTTTTCATTCTAGTTCTTTTTTCCTGCTTACACATACAGCAGTGAGGCATTGCAACTCAGCTTATTATTATTCAAGCATTGTAATAGAGTTTATATTCAGTATAGTGTTTCCTTCTCAATACTTTCTTGAGTTTTATTGTCATATGAATGATTTGATTTAAACACTGTGATTTTATCTTGAATCCTTTGTTTTGTCTCATTGATGCTTTAAAAAACAAGAAGATTTCATGTTATAATTCAGGTTGCATGCTTGTGTTTAACAAAGATTTCAGTCATTTGTATCTGTGAAAATCTAGTTTTCCTCTTACAAACATTGAAACTTCAAACCTACATGTGAAATATTGGTGAATTTCATGATCTTAATTGAATTGTGAAATAAATTTAGGACTTTATTGCAGCTGATTATAGGTTTAGGATAGCGAATAGAATCACATAATTTTGGTGCAATCACCTCTTGTAGCTTTAGGATTTCAATTCAAGCAAGCTTTCTATCTCTTTCCCAGCCAAGTTAGTTAGTTTTAGGAGGTTTTCATCAGGGAACCAGCCCTCTCTGGAGATTGATTCTCAAAATTAGGCAACCCACAGGCCTGAGGATCATTCCATGTTTCAACAGATTGTTGAATTTAACTTTCAAGCGTTCGGGTGCAATTTGATTGACAACGGGTTTATCGTTTGAGCTTGAGAGCATTTGAAGACTTATAATTACATTTTATATCATGTTTTGCATCATAGTTAGATCTTAGACTAACACTTTGCTTCATAGTTGCATTTTATGTCATCCTTTGCATCATAGTTGCATTTTAGATTAGTATATTTAGAGTTTGTATTTGAGCATATGTAGAATCATATAGATCACCACCATAGTATCCACCATTTTGTCCATTCATCATAGTCACCCATCATTCATCATAATCATCCATCATTCATCATAATATCCATCATCATTTCTACCATTTAGTTTCATGTAGGAATTTAATTAGCTTGCATGTTAAATACTAATCTTGTTTCTTAAGTGTCATTCTAATAGCCTTTGTGCACATAGAAAATTGAGGGCCAAGAGGTTAAAGGAATCATTAAGAATAGAGGACAATGAGACATTCTTAAAAGATTCATTTTATTAAAATTTAGAGTAGCTTCTTTGCTTTGAATCTTTAATATAAATGATTTCATTAAGGTTTGTGTTGATACTAACGTTACACATTTAATACACACACACACATTCAAGTGTATTTGTTAAACTTCTCATCGTGTCTCCATCTCAAGCCCTCAATATATAGACTTATGGAGGCCCAAAATACCACCTTAAAGCATTACCATGGGTCAAAGCAAGGCTCCAAAATACCATGGTAAAAATTCATATGACCCTTACATGCTAAACGTTGTCTCTTTCACAATTCTTATACAGTCCCACTAATTTAGACATGTCATACAATCCCTATAAATGAGAGATAATCCTACAAGTTGTCATAGAGTAATAATAGCTATGCAAATATTTTCTTAGATTGTCATAGCTCCCAAAAAACTAGCTAACCATGATTTGACCTTATCACCTCATAAGTATAATAATTAAATACTTTTCCACAATCATTGGGCCCCACATCCTTTATGAGTGCATAAATAAATAATGACAATGAATAATTAAATATATAAGATTAAGAAAAAGGACGAAACCTTAATCCTAGTATTCTCCCACTTGACATCACACATTATAAAAACACCCATAGGAATAAAATAAATGACTAAGTAGAAGAAACGAGGCTTGTAGCCTCCTTGCACTAAGTGAACTTTTCTATACTCATAGGCTTGGTAAGATAATTTATAGCATTTTACTGAGTGTTAATCTTCTTCAATTCAACATGTCCATTTACAACCATTTCATGAACAAAGTGATACTAAACGTCTACATGCTTTGTTTGAGCATGATACATAGGATTCTTTGCTAACATATTATACTCTAGCTATCACATCTAATCTTAATTATATTGTAACCAAAATAAATACATGCACATAATCTTTATAACCATAATACCTCCTTAAAGACATGGGGTAGCTACTATATACTCTACTTCAGTGGTGGATAAAAAAATTATGGGTTTCCTCTTATCATCCAACTCACAACATCACCAAACAAAGTAAATATATACCCACCAGTGGACCTTTGACTATCTAAGTCACCTACCCAATTTGCATCAACAAAACCTTGTATGCCCAATTTCATATCATCACTTAGTACCAAAATAAAACAAACAGTATGTCCAATGTCATATCCTCGCTATCAGTTCCAAAATAAACCAAACAATAATTATAAGTACCACACAAATATCTTAACACCCTTTGTGTATAATTCTAATGCTATCTACTAGGGTTGGACATAAACTTGCTTACTATTCCCACTGCTTGAGCAATATCTAGCCTAGTGCACACCATTGCATACATCAAACTTCCTACAACACTTTCATATGACACATTAGACATATCCTCTAAATCATCCTCAATTTTGGGACACATATCTAAAGTAAGCATAGTGTTAACTGGTAAAGGAATTCTAACTGGATTATAGTCTTGCATGTTAAATTTGTGTAAAATAGTGTTCACATACTTACTTTGTGACAACCAAATCTTTATGTTACCTCAATCCCTTTTTATTTCCATTCCCAATATGTACTTTCTACCCATAGATCCTTCATCTCAAATGCACCTGAAAGTTGATCTTTTATCTCACTAATTATACCCTTAGTGTTACTGAAAAACATGTCATCCACATAAAAGGAAACAATTACTATTTGATCATCAATACATCTAATGTTTAAACACATAGATCTTCCTCACTTTTCACAAAACCAAATTTCAGCATAAAAGAATCAAAATTTTGATATCACATTTAAGGTGAATTTTTCAAATCATAAAGAGACCATTTAACATGCAAACCAAGTGTTCTTTTAATTTTACCTCAAAACCTTTAGGTTGTTGCATACAAATTTCGTCTTCCAAATATATTGACAAAAATATAGTCTTAACATCTATTTGCTCAATTTCAAAATCACTAAAATCAACTCCCTCTCTTTGGGAGGAGCCCTTGGCTACCAATCTAGCCTTGTACTTTTCCAATGAACCATCTTCTCCAAATTTCTTTTTATATAGTCGTGCTTGCATCTAATGGATTTCCTTTGAGAAAATGAACAAGATCTCAGGTATCACAAGAGTTTAAATTCTTCATCTCCTCCTACATGGCTAGTTGCCAAGACTCACTATCATCTACAAGAATAGCTTCCCTATAGAATCTAGGTTCATTTTCAATACTCAATAAAAAAAAATACACAACATAAATCTAGTGGGATATAATTATCAATTAGATTATGTTGTCTTATGGATCTTCTCAAGGTAGGATTAAGGGGCTCTTCTTCCTATTCTTCTACATGTTCAATTTCTTCTATAATAAAAATTCTACTTCAAAAATTTCACTTGAACCCTCTTCTTCTTCTCCATCTTCAAATCCATCATTCTATTCTTTTTTATGTTTATCTCCTTTTTGTAAATCAAAATGCACTATATTTTTTCTTTTTTTTCTTTTTTTGGATATATAGGATCAAAAAGTGCTCTAAGTTTCTTGAAAATCACATCTCTAGAATATACAACTTTCTTGGTTAGAGGATTCCAAATATTATAACCTTTAACATTCTCACCATATCCAATGAAAATGTGTTTTTATGTTTTCTTAGGAACGTGGATAAAAACATCAAATCCAAACACCCTTAAATGTGAAATAGATGGTTTCTTACCTACCGATACTTCATAAGGTGTCGAAACAAGAGCCTTACAAGGAGATTTATTTATCAAGTAACAAGCGGTACTCACAACTTCTTCCCAAAATCATTTGTCCAATTGTGTATCACTCAACATACTTCTAGCTCTTTCCATGTTAGTTTGGTTCATATTTTCTATAACACCATTATGTTGTGGTGTATATGGCGCTATCTTTTATACTTGCATTCTTACAAAACTCATCAAATTTCCTAGAGAAATAATTCCCTCTATTGTTAGATTTCAATACTTTTATCTTAATTCCTGATTGGTTTTCTACTAAGATGATACATTCCTTAAACTTAGTCAAAAATCCATATTTGTGTCTCATAAAGTAAACCCATGTAAATATTGAAAAATCATCAATGAAGACAACCAAATAATGAGATTTTTCAATTGAATCATTATTCATAGAACTAAACACATTTGTATAAATACTTTTTAATTTATTCTTCACTTTATTGCTTCTTAAAGGAAATGACGATCTTTTCTGTTTACCAAAAAAATAATGCTCATAGAAATCAAAGTGCTAATTAGAATAGGATAAATCATCCAATTTTTTTTTATTAATAATAGTTTTCAAAACATTTTCACTATTATGGCCCATCCTATTGCCACCACATACATGGATTTCTAGACTTCTTAGTCACATGGGTGGATCTACAAATAGTAGTGGCATCAAGCCTAAATAAAGTTCCCATCCTTGTTCCCCTTAATACCACCAAGTTTTCTTTCACCAATCCGTAACCATGCTTATGAAATGTTACATGCATTCCTGAATCATTCAAATTTTTAAAAATACTTCTAGATCCAATCCAAGAATATGTAAAACATTAGGGAGGGTCTTAATCTCCCATCAGTAAAACACAATTGTTGGATCGAAGATCAATTTTCACATTTGGAAGAAGATCCCCAAATCCCTAAAAAACTAAGGGCCAATAGAAAGAGTTATGATGTAGTCATGATGCATAAAAAAATGAAATGAGAAAGAGTCCATGAGATAGGGTGGAGATCTTCATTTTGTCTAATTGTATCTACTTCCTCAAAGCCCAAAATTTCACCACATCGATCTTAGGAGGGTATAATAAAGCCTAGATGAAGATCTCTCCACAATAAAGTTAGGGACATTGATTTGAATGCTATTGTTCAACACAACCTATTCAAGAGGGCATGACTTAATAGGGGTATAATAGGACCTAGCATTGGCCACATCTACCCAAGAATGAAACCTCCTACTTTAGTCTATAAGCTCCATTACTCTAGGGGTAGGAACTTCAACTTGAGTCATCATAGAGTTGAAGCCATCATAAACCTCTTCATTTTTTGATAATAGAGCACCCATATAGACACTGCCACTAATACTCATTGGTTTTATTTAATTAAATCATACTTCATAACATTGATACTCATTGGTTTGACTTTCCAAAATTGGTTGTTAACAAAAGTTTTAATAATTTTTTTTTTTAATTTATCATTTTATCATGCAACATTGTAATAGTGAAAATTACATACCTCACACTTAAATTCCCCTTTGTTTTGGACTCACTTTGATCAAGTTAATCCTTATGCAATGACAAATATATTTAAGTGACATATTTTTTTTGAAAGTGGGCACATAATCTGAACTTTAACTAATTCCATCTACACCCATTCTAGGGACCAATCTTGATCCTTAATTTTTTCCATTTCTTGTCCAAGTTCACATTGTGAAATTTATGCAAGTGACTCAATTCAGTTGCATAATTCATGAAAATTAACCTAGAAATTTTATTTTTAAAATTCAAATTTAAGTCCAACCAAACCCTTCCAACAAGTTGTGTCCTAACTCAAAGTCTGAAATGTTTCACTTACCAACTTTGGAGATGTATTTAATGACTAAACCTAGTCATTTTTACCTGATATGTGATATAGATTTGATAAAAGCATTCACAATGCATGCATTCATATAATCAAAGAAATCATTACTATATCATCTACTTGCATTGGCATCTAGGGCATCTTCCGCATGCCTACTTGTTGTCTTCAAAACATTTCTAAAATTCATTGACTCTGTATCCTAGAAGTTTGAACAAGGAGAGAGGAGTTTGAACAAGGAGAGACATATTCCTTGTCATTGGCAAACTCTCAGCCACCCACAACTAGATTTTTACACTACACACACACAAAGCTAACTCAAAAACGTAGTTGTCTAGGTTGAATCTATAGTTGTATAACCAATCTCACAATTGTGAAGTGTGACCCACAATGACAAATATTAATTTTTTTAGATCCTCACATATTTCTCTAGTAACTCTTAATTTCTTATATATTAATGAATAATTTTTAATTATATGTCACAATATATCTACATCAAAATTCTAACTAAATACAATTATTTATTCATTTAAACTATCACATTTATTTTAACCTTTTAGTCTAATTTATTTCTTGAGTATATTAAATCCTAAAACAGTTATCTATTATTGTTGGTTAATTGTTTTAATCTAAAATTATATATAAAAAGTATTCTACCTTTCAAACATGATATAATACCATCTTTTGACTATTCCTTGAAATGTTATCTTGAAGTATTCAAGACAAACAAATTTGTAACGCACTAAGTAATAGTGGTCATGAATAAATGATGGATGTATATATATTGATATATATACGGCTTTGTCGCCACCTTTGGTTATGGACATATGAACAATACAAGAACCATGAAATCATTGCTAGAAGACATTGAGGACTGTTGACACCATGGAGTGTTTGTGGGTAAGCCTGTGAACCCATTGAGCTAGAGTTTAGGTTCTCATATTCAATCTGATAGTTCTAACTTCTCAGGATACTCCCAAGGGCATGCCAAGGATTCTAGGCTTCCAACAGTAAAATTTTCATTGAGCAGATTATACTAAATTGGGTTTTCTTCAAGTTCTTTTAGCATTTGCTGAGCTCTTTCATATGATTTCAAGTGTGAATCAGGCCCCTGTGGAACATTTGCAGATGCAGGTTTTACATTTTGCAGCATCGTTTTGGCCTCAGCAACTTTTCCTTGATGCATCAAACATATACCAAGATTGCACATCTTGTTGTTGTCTAATTCCATTGATAAGGCCTTCCTACATTCATAGATGATGATAGATCCAACAGGAATGTTAGTCCATGATCCAACAGTTTGGGAAAACTGTAACCAGTTTATTAAAATCAGTTGTCTTTATCAATGAACTATGATCTGAAATTTTGTGCCTACCTGTAGACAGCCTCTGCAGCCATATAATTGGATTGTTGCATGTAAGCCCAACCCAAGTTCCCAAGCAATCTTGAAGCTTCTTGTTCAATAGAAATTTTATACTTCTTTCCCTGGGATTTAGCTGTTTTTGTTCCTTTTCCATGGAATAACAAGCCCTGATTAATCAAATTAAGCTTGTGCTTCAGTAACATGATATGCTCATCCAGTCTCCCACATCCCTGTAATAAAAAAGATTGTTAAAAACAATTAACTGACATGCCACATCAATGGATGAGCTTGACTAATTAAATTTAACTTAATTAGAAGCCAATCACACATGATTGTTTCAATCTGATGACTTATGGGGACTGTTAAGTTTGTTTTTCTTAACCTTGTATAAATCGAGCAGTACATTGTCTAGAGATTCTTGGGCTTCATCAGAGCAACGGTTCCTCAATGATTTGATAGCTTCAATGGCTTCTTCCGACAGGTTCTGCTGCTTCATGACGATGGCCATGTCTTTAAGAGCACTGTCTACTTTATCTCCCACATCGATCGCAGCTCTGAACAGTGCTATTGCTTTTTCTGGATCTTTGTCTACCATCTGCAGTACATGAAAAAAGAGCCACCCATACATGAGATCAATCCTCCCATGATAGAATATATCCAACTAGCAGAAACTCAAGCAAATATGGAGAAAAAAAAAACTATTTTCTGGCAAAACCATAGCTGCTCAATTATAAATTCTGGTATCAGGCAAATTCACGTCCAACAATTCATCGTCATGATAAATTCATCTTGTGGAAAACTCACCATCATGAATTGTTAGTGAATTATTGGCGGTGAATTTTCTATAAGATGAATTTGTCATGATGATGAATTGTTGACCATGAATTTGTTGGAGGAGAATTGTTAACGGTGAATTTTCCTAGAACCATAAAATCCATATACACATTAAAACAAGAGAAGATCCTTTTCCTGAAAAATATAGCGATCATCACAAAAGAAAAAGAACAGATCAAGTTATAGTCCCACAGGCAACAATATCTTGATATGTGAAAAACTATGAATTGAAGCATATGCTTCAATTAGATCCTTATCATTCTTCATTCTTTCAGTCATTTTCATTGAAGAAATATTTTTCCAAACAACTCAAACGTTAGCTCTTATTTCATGAAGCACACAAGGGCTAACATGGGAAATGAAGGAAATTCTTGTTCCCTAGTTCATATTCATTGAAATTAGTCTATTACATCAAAACAGAGGCAAAGGTCATGGAAACGAAATAAATCCTTATCTCACAGAACCCATATAAAGCAACTTGATCTCAATTTAAGCTTATACAGGCCACTCAGACCTCAAAGCCATGGTTGTTACAAACAAGAAAAGAGCCTAAGAAACATATGTGAATATTTTACATTCATCAATCATATGTTTATAGATCAAATATCATTAAAAATGGTATGAATTTTTAGATTCAGTCTTATTTTTTTCATGATAGATCGCTAAATGTGATCCACAACGTCAATTGAAAAACTAATCCAATTAAATTCAGAAGCAATCTTATCTAATCATTAAAGTTACACAAATCACTTGACAATGCCTCAACAAGCCAAATGTTTGTAGTTTCAGGTGATATTTCTTGCAACTAAGCTCAAAACTGATTGAATTCTATCCATTATCACACACCAAATCACCTGATTTATGAAAATATAAATTAGAAATAAAGACAGATCAGTATAATCGCCCGAGTCATTCCAAGGCAAACCAAAGGAAAACTTTGAAAACATGGCATCCTACTCGAACAAATTCTCTCCCACAAATTCATTCCAATCTAACTCCAAATAATAAACTATTTCTGCAGAAGAGAGTCCAAGGAAAAAGCATCCATAAACAGGACTTAAAACTCATCTCAAACAACTTAAATCCTTAACAATTAAAAAAAACCCAAAGAAATCCACTGGAAACAGAGTTTCTCGTAATAGAATTTAAGTTCTCACTCACAAATACCTGTCAATCTATAAATCATTTCTGCAAAAGCAATTTGAGAAAGAGCACCCCAGACAAACCCCAAAACTCATCTCAAACGACTGAAATCCTTGCCAACCTCAATCCTAATCATAGGAAACAGAGCATCCCTATCAGAACTAATTCACTCTTCCAGTTGATCCCAAATCCAAACCATTTCTGCACAGAAAGAGAAGCAAAAGCACCTCTAACAGACCCCAAAGCTCATCTCAAATTACAATGAAAATTCCATAAAATTACTCCCAGTATGAAGAAACACACACTCACGCACACAAAGAAAAAACTAAAATCATACACCTGTGCATGCTTGGCCTTCACATATGGAGTGTTCCCAGTTGGCAAATTTGGCAAAGAAGGCCCACCCTCATTACCAACTGGGTTGTCTGAGGAACAAGATGCAGATTCATAGAGCACCTGTCCAAACTGCAATGCAGGGTGGTAGTTAGGATTACAGGGACTCTTCGACATTCTGTCTATGATTATTTCTCAGAATCGAAGAGCTCTGCATGAATGAAAGAACACCCACAAATCCTCATTTAATATAAGGCCAAGAGAACCAGGTGGAGGAAATGGAATCATGAGTAGGAGGAATATTGGATTCAAATATTCAAATGCTAATATGTAGTCGTTGGACAGCAATGTAATCTAATTGTTATTATGTTTTTCATACGAGGTTGATACTATGATCTAACAGAGGCATTGACCCAGAGATAATTTCGAATTTTGCATGAAATGATTTTTTAATGAGATAACTAACAGAGTTACAGTTTTGCCAATCATGAAAATGGGCAGGATTTTGAGATATTAAATTATAAAACAAGAACCAGATATTCTCATAAATTATTCTTCTAGTCACTTTTAATAATGAGAAGGCCGGTATTGAAATTATAATTTATTCTTGTGGGAAAGGACAATATAGAATGAGTGAAGAACAAGTGAATGTACTTGGACACAAAATAGGCCAAGTGCATTCACTTTCTAGGTCTTCAATTTCTAGGCTGTAAGTGTATTTTTCATCAAAATTTGTGTAGAGTTATAATTTTTTAAAAATATATCTTTAAAAAAAATTATATTGATCAATTTAGTTTTTATTTTAATAGATATGATAGTTTTGGAAATTATAAGTTATATTTGAATGTATTTATTTTTTAATGTTAAGTTTTATTTAAGGGGTAAACAAAGCAAAGTTATGAATCAATAAGGTCATCCCCAATACAACCACTCAACAATATCACCCCAATGGAGTTTCAACCTTGGTGGTAAGAACAACAATGCCACCCTTAAACCATCACACCATGGCAACATCAGTTATTTTTTAATGTTAATTATATGATTGTGGATCTTCATATTATTTTAGAAAATGGTTCATAATTTTATCAAACTTCAAATGAGAACAGTTGATCATATATATGTCCTTCCTTTGAAATTATGACATGAAAGTTATTCAAAGACATTTTCAATAAGATAAGTGAGGTTGTAACCATTTAAAAAAAATCACATATTATCAAAATATATATTAAATACATCACATTTTTTAGGAAAATGCATTTTATCCATCCCAATTCCAAAACAAATATTTTCATTTTTTTTTAATGAGAGTGACCTCTAGATTATGATTTGTTTTTTTTTTTAAATATTATTTGTGCCATCAACATGGACATTTTGTCTATGTTGTTTCTTGTAATAAACATGACATAAATTGTTGGTAGTCATTAAATTATGATTTTATGAGATAATAAAGAACAATTTTTTTTTTCAATAATTAAAATGAATTGAATTTTGAGATAATACACCTTAAATTTTAGGGTTAATTTTTTTTTAAAAAAAAAATTAACTAAATAATATGTGACCAATTCTCAATCTAAAAATTCTCATAAATTATTCTACTAGCCACTTTTAGTAAATTTTCAACATTGAAATGTCCATCATCATACAAAGGAATAATACTAAAGGTTAATGAATCTTGTGAGAAAAGACAATAGAGAATGAGTAAAGAATAAGTGAATGTATTTGGACATATTGCAGGGCCAAGTACATCCACTTTCTAGTTGTTCAATAGTTAAGGTACAAGCATCTGAAAGGGAGATATGGTGAACTCATAAAAAATTCTTTTATTTGTTAATTTCAAACAATACTATTGTTTGTATACATTAAACAAGAGCATTAAGGAGAAATATCTTGAATACTAGTATAAATCACTTAATTACTACAAAAGTATAAAATATTTCTTGAAAAATAATGACCAATTTATATTTTATCTCACTCATAAATGATAGACTTTTGATGATATTAGATTGTTTTAAATCTACCATTACCATTTTTTAGTATGTAACTCTAATGGATTCTCTTTATAACAATAAAAAAAAAAGACTAGATATTACAAACTTTGCAATTACAATCCAAATTTAAGCCATTAATAGATATGGGAGTTTTTCAATGTTAGATTTACAAATATAATGGATCACCATACAGTTTTAGGAAATGGCCTTTATTTTTACAAAATCTCAAGTGCATGGTTATGACTTCAATAGTGGCCCACATATATCCCTTACTTTGGAATTGTGGCATAAATACTATCTTAGGGTAGCTCTAATAAGATAAGTATCCACCATGGTATGTAGGCTCAATCTTATTCCAAAATAATAACCTTCTAAAGAGATGAGTATAAATGGAAATGACTTCTAGAATTTGGTTAAGTTTTATTCTAATTTTATTTGTGTCATTAATATTATTTGTGTCATTAATATGGAAATTTCTTCCATCAATGTCTACTAAATCTAGTTGTAGTCAATTAAGGTAGATCCACCTCAAGTTCAACTTTTTCATATTATCCTCACTATAATAGAAAGATGGGTTTTATATAGTCAAAATGAAGAAACAATTATAGTGGGATGCATGAAAAATATTTGAAATTTTAGTAGAAGATTATATATATAATCATCAATGGAAAAAATGTTAGAAATGAAGATGAACAACTATAAAATGAAATTTGATTTCTATTTTATATTTGTTCACCTTCATTTCTAACATTTGGTATAAGATCGTGGCAAACTGAGTTTCTTGGGTGGAAGTGTGAAGGTTTTTTAAGTTGTAGTGGGAGTTTTGGTTGAATTTGTTTTGCAGATTTGTGTAGAAGCCACAACTACATCCTCATCTTAGTTGGGTATTGAAAAGTTCAATGGAACCAACTATGTGTTATGAAAGTTGAAAATGGAGGATATGCTTGAATAGATGGATCAATGGCTGGCAACAACAAAGGAAAATAAAATAGACAAGATAGTTTAGGATGAGGGGGATAAGATAGATAAGAAAACACAAGGAACCATCTATCTTTGCCTTGCAATTTTTTTCCTACTGAATATTTCTAAAGAGAAAATAACATATGGTTTATAGAAATAATTGGGTGAGATCTACCAAGCCAAGAGTCTGGTAAATACGTTGTATTTAAATTTTGTTCTATAAAATGAAGGAGGGTGATTTGACAATAGAGAATTTAAATTTATTTTATTTTATTTTATTTTGAGTTAGTTAGCTTTTGTTGATGTTAAGATAAATGAAGAAGATAAGTGTATCGTGTTACTTTGTTCTTTGTGTGAGCCATAAGAGAATTTTATCCTTGCTATTAGTGCTAATATCAAAGATTCAAAGATGGATGCTCTTGTTGCAATACTATTATCATAGGAAATGAGAAAGAAGGGTATGGATAGCTCTTCAAATTCTCTTCATGTCAAGGGAAGGTCCAAGGAAAGAGGTGGATCTAAAGGAGATCGGAAGGGGCCCAAGGACAAGTCCAATGCTAGATCTAAGACTCTAGGTAAAAATAATAGATTGAAGTGTTGGAGATATTGAAAGGGACATGCGAATAAGGAATGCATAAATAAAAAGAAATAGTGGGATTCCACCACAAAGAAGTCCTTTGATTGAGGTGATGAAGCTTTGATTTCTTCATGCAATATTATATCTAATGAAAATTGGTTGATTGGTTCAATAATATATTATCATATGATTTCTCACAAGGACTGGTTTTCCACATATGAAGAATATGATGGAGAAGTATACATTGGGGACAACAATTCATATATATCCCATTCTTGAACAATGAAAGGTACAGTTGTGTTTCAATGGTGGAAGCTCAAAAACTATCCCTGGTGTTTTGCATATTTTTAGATTAGCTAGAAACTTAATTTTAGTTTATAATTTAAATGTTATTAGAATGCATGTAATATTTGATACATATTGTTGCAAATTAGTGAGAGGTAGTTTGGTGATAGTGAGATAGACAAGGATGGGAACTTTGTTTAGGTTGTATGCAGTTCCACTATTTTTAACTCTACTAATGTAACTAAGAAAACTAAAAAATACATATATGTTGTGGCATCATAGATTGGGCCACATACATGAGATTGGTTTACCATCTTAAATAAGAATTTATTGGATGGAATTTCTTATTTTGATGAAAATTTTGAGTTTTACAAATATTGTGTGCTTGGTAAACAAAATAGATCATCATTTCATTTAAGAAATTATAGACACTTTAATAGTCTTGATTGATATTATGCATCTGAGTCTAATTAATTAACATAATTTCCTCCTAAATCACTTCAGACTAACCATTTAATTAAATAATTCATATATTATTTAGTTAATTTCATCAATTTCTACTATTAATCAAATAATTAAATTTATCGGATTAATTCATCCTCTTCTCACTAATGTTCATCCCATTTAATTAAATAAATAAAATTATTTAATAAAACCCTAAAGTCCTCTCATTTGATTAAATAAATCAAATTATTTAAAATAAATATCACAAACCCCTAACCCACTCAAGTTGATTAATTTACTTTAATCACCTCCTAAATCTTCATTACCCATTTCTCTAGCTTTTAACCCCGCTAAAGTTGAATTTAAACCCATGATCAACTAACCAAGTTGCACATGAAAATCATTTCTTTTAATTAACTAATTAGTCTATTTTCCTCACAAAGGCATATTCTTTGAAATATTCCCCTCAACTACCCCTTCAATAAATTTCCTTCCAAAGGCTTTTAAAAGCCTTTTACAAAGGTCTTAAATGCCTCTTACAAGGGAATTCAATGCCATTTACATGTCATCTTTTTCCTCTTACACCTTCAACCATATGCTTTCAATTCTCTTAAATTCTCTTACAAATCCACCTACATGCCTTAACTCTTCACATTCTTCAAAATGTGCTCCACACATATCCCCATGACCTTAATTAGCCTTATGACAAGTGTCACAATGCTATTGGTCCCCATTTTAGTCCCACATTCACCAATTTCATCCATTCTTCAAACATAAATCAAATCAACTCATCCATCATAAATCCAAGCATGCCACTGATATTGCAACAACAAGTGGCCTCATCCCAACCATTTATCACATCATCAACAACATCCCAAGCATCACAAAGTCAAGTCTCTCAATGCTTAGGCATGCCAAATACAATTTTGAATCCACCATCTTTCACTCAATCCATTTTCATCATGCAAAGATCACCTCAACAACCACCACAACAACCCCTCAACATATCATCATAACAAAATTTGCCACCCCCACCTCAAAATCCTAACATAACAAATTAGTATAGCATCACATTGCAAGCAACACAACAATCATATCAAAAGGCATTGCAACAATTTCAAACACAACAATCTCAAGCGCAAGCCCAAGGTCAAGCCCAAGTGCAAGCCCAAGCCCAAGCTCAAGCACAAGCCCAAGCCCAAGCAACATAGCAACAAGCGCAACAAGTGGCACAATAGCAAGCACAAGTGCAAGCACAACAACAAGTGAAATACCAATCACAAAAACAAGCGCAAGCATGAGCTTTACAAAAAAAATCCTATCAACAAGCCCTACAACAACATGCACAACAACAAGTGTTGATAGCACAATAGTAGCAAGTAGTGTAACAACAAGTGCATTAGCAGGCGCTATTAGCACAACAACAACAACAAGCGTTGTTGGCTCATCAGCAACAACAACATGCATACCAACAAGCATTGCATACCAACAAGCATTGCTTGCACAACAATAAAATCTTCAACAAACCTACATGAACGTGCAACCAAATTCCTTGAGCCTTAACACACAAGGAACTTACGCCACCCCATCATTCATACAAAAGACCATACCATCCCAAAACACATACACTCCACCACCAAATCCACAAAATGATCTTTCCACATAGGTCAAATTGCTCTCACAACAAATACAAGGCATCCAATCTGAAAAGATGAAAAAATCATACGCACAATGAGATTTTTGCCCCTATCCTTTTGATAGGAATATTTCCATGGTCCCATTCCCAGAAAGATTCGAAATACCAAAGTTTGATAATATAGTGGAAAAGGAAATCTCGAGGACCATATCAGAGAATTTCATGTACATTGCATGGAAGTGGCATATGACGACTCCTATATAATTTGACTCTTCTCTTGAAGCTTGGCTGGTCACACTATTGAATGGTTCGCCCGCTTACCTCTTGGAATCAAAAAGTTCCAAGAAGTCGTAGACCTATTTATAGAAAACTACTCATTTAATCTAGGCATGGATGTAAGCTTGGAGGAGCTATCCAACCTTAAGCAAGCTAGGGGAGAGACATTCACGACCTTCTTACAATGATGGAGGTCCAAAGCCAGTAAAAGAAAATGGTCCATGCTAGAGGAGCAACAAATTGGATCCATCATCTCTAACCTCAAAGGAGAATTGTCCTTCCAACTGAAAATGCAATGCATCAAAACATATGACCAACTAATCCTCAAGGCTCTCAACATTGAAAGAGCCCTCACAGCACAAAGGTGCACACCTGTGTACCAAGAAAAAAGACCATCGACTAGCTACAATGACAAACCTCGCACTTGGGCTAAAAATAAAAATGTTACCAATGATGGTGTTGTTGATGCCAAAGTTGTTATTAGCACTCCAAGGCAAAATACACAACAAACATACCCACAACATAACACTCATCAACCACAAATCAACACACAACAACCCAGTCATCAAAATACCCCACAAACAAACCCATCACAACGACAACCAAATAATCAAATAGTCAACAATGTAAACATTTCCCAAAGAGGACCACCCTCAAGAAACAAATATCCATAGAAACACAAGTATATGCGCTTGGGGGAACCCATCAAATATGTTATGAAAATGTTAGTGCAAGCAAATATCATCACACTCCCTGTTTATGAAAATTACCAAGAGCCTCAAGTCAAACCCCCATAGTATAATGAAAATAACCTTTGTGATTATCACAAAATTAAGGTACACACAACAACTAGCTGCATGAGATTGAAAAACCTTATCCAAGACCTCATTGAGAGTAGGGATATATTTGTCAACCAACAAGTGGGAAACCAAGATTTAAAGATATACACGAATCTGATGCTCGACCATAACAAAGGCAAAGATAAAGGCAAGGGGACAAACTACATAAATGTAAACCATGTCTATGATCATGTTGTAGCATCCTTGGATGAGTTCATAATGTCTGTCAATATCAAAGGGCCTAGCACAGAGTGTGAAGTCACCATATGTAGAGGCACAATAACCATCCAAGGACCATCCCTACCACCTAGAGGATCATCTATTGTTCCAAAATCTAATCCAAATGACTACAGTGTCTTAGACTAGTTGAAGAAAATCCCTACTCAAATCTCCATTTTGGAGTTGCTAAAAATATCAACAACACACAGGGAAATTCTAGAGAAAGTTGTGTCTGCATCCACTGTTCCCACTGACATTGATGTTGATCAATTCCAAGCTATGGTCGGACACATCACCACGCCTCATCTTCTCACATTTTTGGAACATGACCTCCCAACACAACCATCCCATAATCACACATTACATCTAGAGGTCTTGGTTCACAAGAATAAAGTCAAGAGAGTCCTCGTGGATGGAGGCGATGGTCTCAATATTTGTACTTTGCAACTAATCAAAAATCTAGGATTCTCTAAAATTGTTATTGAAAATGGGAAGGGTATTACTATCAGGGCATATGATGATCAAGATAATTACTTTATCCTCTCATTTATTATGTTTATCCAACCTTTCATACCACAATCAAATCTGTATATGTGTCCTATTGAATTTAGAAATTTGTATTATGAAATCTTGAATAGGTGCTACAATAAGGGTAACAAACTTTCCATTCGATGCCTGCTTGAAATATCATTACTCTCATATGGATGTGATTCTAACATTTACTGATGGTATATATATTTGTATTTATTGTTAACCTAAAGGAGGGGTCATGAAATTGAATAAGTACTCCATCCTCTTCTTTCACGTTTATTTACTACATGGATTTGTCCTTAAATAGTAGATTTGTTATGAAATACTTAGAGGCCTTTCAATTCACTCTTATGTTGAGAGCAATGAATTTTATCAAAATTAACTATTATTCCAAATGAGATGATTATTATGTGATATAGAAAATATTATTTCATTGTTAAATATTTTAGGATACACCATGGTCCAAGATAGGTTTTAGTACATATATAATATTCTTATTTTAATTACCACAATTACTTAAATTGAATATATTTACATATCTATGTAGGTAGAAATATACTTATACATTTATGTTTGATTATGATTAAAAATAATGTGTTCATGTTAAATTGAGTAACTGGGTATTTCTAAAAGATGTTAATATTGTTCTTAATTATTTAAATGATCTCATTAAGAATGAATAGATGATATGTAACGTTGTTTCTTATGCCCTTATAATTTATTACTTTGTATGCGTAGTAAATTGATAAGGATAGTTTAAATGTTCCTTATAAATTATCACTCAAATGTGTTAGTAGAGATAAACTATTTGTGTAAATACGTAATAAGTTATTTAAAAGATATAATCTTATTTTATTTTCATTTTTGTAAAAGTGCAAATACCAATATTTACCAAAATATGTTATATAGTTTTAAATGATTTAAAACGTCTCTTAAACCATGAAAGGACAAAATGTTCTTGTAGTGTTAGTGAAGGTAGGTTGGTTGTGATTAAATATGCTTGAGGTAATTAAGTAATATGTATATATAATCTTATTTTATTTTTATTTTATTCTAATTGTGTAGTTTTGTAAATCAAATATGAGTGGCCGAATAAAGCAATTAGTGATGCTCACTTAACAGGATAATAATATGGACATAGTGACTGATGTGCATTTATGTTGAATATGATATTTGATCTATTATTATTATATGTGGATATCTCGATTACATTGGTTAATTATAGTATTTAATAGAATTGGCCAGATAATTATTGTTAGAGGGGTATTTAGGTCCGCTTAGGGAAAGTCCAATGTTGAAGAAATTTATATGGCAATATTTTATTTTTTATTTTTTTCTCCTATTGAATCAAGAGGCTTGGGTAGTTAAATGTTAGAAAAGAATATTTGGTCTCTTTAAATAAATGATTATATTTGATAAATTAGGTTTAACTATAAATGTATAAATGAAGGGTTTATTTAAGAAGTTAGTTAGATTATCCTTTTAAAAGTGGTTTTGTTTATAATCATGTATTAGATGATTTGTTATTATATGTTGATTTTAGGAATATGTTGGTTACTTGAGTGCTTGCTATAAATTAGTCAAGTAAGTTAGTGATTATGTTAGTGTTCCTTGATATCTCGTACCTTGAATATGCTAGTGGGAGCTAAGTATGTTTTGATGTTTCCAAATTGATGTTTTTCCCTCTGAAGTTGATTTTTTCTGGAGGGGATTTTATATGTTGAAGCTTTGTGTTGGAACTGTGTTTCCTCGTTTTACCCTCAATTGTGGGTTTTTGGTTAGTCATTCTTCTTGGGCTTCTAGAGGAGGGGAAGGAATATGTTGCTTCATAATTGGTTTCCATTTTGGTTTTGTGAACATTTTCTCTTATGCTCATTTTGATTTTTGGTGGGTTTAGCCTTGCACTTGGAAGTTGCTTATTTATGGAATTCTAGCGTGAGATGGAGCATACCTCACTAGATGTATTTACTTTTTGGCCTTGATATTTTTGCGCAAGCTGGCTTACCCCATTTGTGTTTTTGGGTTTTGTTTCTAGTAGGGAGGGTGGCTTCCCATGGGTGTCGGAACCCTAAGTGGTATCCTGGGTAACTCGTGCGGAAGTTGAGTAATCAAGTGATAACCTAATTAAATAATTAGGTTGATGGGTAGTATACACACACTAATAAAAGATAATGGGTACCTCTCTCATGGCCCAAACACTCGTTTAGGCTTGGGATGAGACGGGAAGGCCTAGAATGACAGCTCAACTACCTTGTCTTCATGAAAGGTGAGTTGATTCCACATGTGTAAGAATGGGGGTCGGGGATTGGTTGAGGTTGCCAGGGTAACCCAGGACAGGGGCCGGTAACCTATGAAGATCCGCATTGGGTAACCCATGTCGATCCATGTGATGACACTTTGCCCTCTAGCAACCTTGCATGTTTGTGGTTTTCCCCTTGTTGCCTTTGTTCTTCTGGAAGCATATGTTGTCATGTTATTGTTGCTCTTGTCATGGAGTCTTGTTTGTTATCGTTCACCTAACTATTTTAGTTGAGGGTCTTTCTTGTCAACTCCTAGCACAGGGGGTGGGTCTTCAGACCTGCGTGGTTAGGTGGAACATGCTATGCAACCCATTGGGTTCCCAGGTTGTGTTTGTGATGCAAAAGTAGACACAATGTTTCTAGAGCTTTACTTGGTTGAAGACAGTTCCACGCTTTTCACATTATTCTTCCTTGGTGTTCTATTCTTGTACTTGATGTACTCTTCCCGATGATTTAAGGGAAGCATTATGTAATGTACTATTGTATCCATGATGTGCTGTATCTGTGGAAATATGATCCACAATTGGTAATATTGAACTATGAATTGAAATGTAATAAGTGATGTATATCTTTTCATCTCTTTTGATCATGGATGGTTGTATGTTATTTTCATGTAATCTTGGATTTCATTCGCTATCGTTTTGGTAAGATTCTAGGTTTTGAAATGTCATCCCGTGTATCCCAGAGGATGTAGATGATTTTGTAAATGTATAATTGCTTTTCATGTAATGTATGTACATACTTATCTTATGCAATATTTCTCTTTCAAAATAAAATAAAATTGTGCGGTAATTTGTTAGTTGTTGTTGTCCTTTGGGGTTTGCACGCTGGGGCATTACATTACCCTAGAGGACTAGATAGATGATGTGTATGTATAGTTTCATCATTAGTGTTGTATGTTAATTTACATTTCATATTAGTTTCACTTTTTTAAAAAAAAATGTGCTATAATTGTTAGTTGTTGTGTTGTCCTTTGGGGTTTGTGTGGCAGGGTGTTCAAAGTTTTTGATCCCCTTAAGAAAATTTTTAGAACTTCTTTGATCCCCTTAAGAAAATTTTGAGAACTTCTTTGATGATGGTTATCATGTTTTCCAATAGGATTGGTGGTGGTTGTTGGAACTTGGCTACGAAAATACCTGGTAAGGAATAATGGTCTACCTTCATTTGAAGATTATGAAACACATAAAAAGATTATACACTACTCAAATCTGGTGGTGGAAACCAATATAAAACTAGATTGGTATCGTGGAAGACCTACAAATAAGAGCTATGGACAATTTCTATGGAAGAACATGAGACAATCATAGATGCGTTGCAAAAAAAGAGGATGTAGATGGTACAATGGAATAAGTAAATATAGGTAAATATAGTTTTAGTTTTATATTGTCCTTTTAAATAGATTAAATAAATGTTTTGATATTTCTCAAGTGTGTTATTAGTTGAAATTGATTTAAATTGTCCTTTTATAGATCCTTAAGTCATCATCACAAAAAGGAGAGTCCATGCAGATTTGACCTAGGCAACATAGAATACTTGGTAAAAATAGGTAATTATTAGTTAACTTATATTTGAATACATATTTTGATTATATATTGATATTGCTTGTACATTAATACCTAAAATTGATTTATTACCCTTTTTTGTATCCTTAAGCCATCATCACATTGATCTCATACTTTGAAACAAAAAGGATAGGATGCAAATTCAACCTAAATACATGTGTGGAATACTTTTAAATATAGGTACTTGAGTTGTGTACATATTGTAACACCCCACCAAGGAACCTAGAGAACAACACATAAAGTAACAAAATAACCAAACAATTTTTTTTTTAAAACACATTCGATTACAACAAGAGTACAAAGAAACATATACACATACGTTCCCAGGGTTCCGTGACAATGCTACTTAAACATTCACAAGTAAGAAAATAACATAATTAAACCAAAGACATTAAACATAAGGATAAATCATACCAACAATGAATGATCCAATTACATAATCATAATGTAGTCAAGTTACATATTCAAGTTACATCAAGTGAGATTATGAAAAATCTCATAACAACATAATAACATTACAATAAGTTCTCACATATACATCAAGAGTGTATACAATATAGATGAAGATCATAACACATCTATCAACCTTGTTCTTGAGCATGCTCAGTGTCCAACTTCATGAATTGTGTAGAATCAGGAACCTATCACAAGTACAATATTATCCAAGCACAACAACACTTGCAAGGAAACCCAATGGAGGAAAAAGCATGTTCCTCCCAACCACATGGTATCCAAAGGTCAACCCCCTATGCTAGGAGATAATATCAGGTCCACAAAGATTAAAAAACATGAAGACAAAACATAACATCACATGGCTTGATGTACACATTACGACATAATGATATCTAAACCACATAATTACAACACAAAGCTCCCAGAGGCAACAACATAAACAAGGGTAACTCTACACAAGAGACCACATAACATGCATTAGGAAAAGAGTGTCATCACATAGTTTATTATAGGTTACCCAGGTGAATCTTCTTAGACTACTGACCCTCATACCGAATTACCCTAGCAATCTCTACTAATTCCTGGCCCCTAAACAAACTTATGCGGAATCAAACTACCTTACAAGAAGACAAAGTAGATGATCATGCCATTCCAAGACATCTCAACCTACCCTTAATCTTTAAAAGCACTAAGGTATAAGGAAAGGAATTCAAATTATCTAAATTATTTAGTGAACACTACCCAACCCCTAGTACATTTAATTAGGTTTTCACTAAATTATAAACTCCCGATAGGTTACCCTAGTTACCTCTTAGGGTTCCAACCCCTATCGAAAGCCACTCTTCCTAATAACATAACTCATTATCAATTACAAAGGATAGCCATCATGCACATTAAACAAAACCAATAATGAGCACATCTCAAACATGACGAAGACCATTTAACTTTCAAAATACCACCAAGATAAAAAATAAACCATGAATGGCTAAATCCCAAATTAGATCATTGCAATTGAACATCAAAGTACAACATAGTAAGCTTTACATTAAAAGTTTCCTTTCCTAGCCTCTGAAAGATTTAAAACTCAATAACATAGAGGTAACTCTTTAATCATTAACAAATATATTATAAATAATTTCAATAAAAATCAATTCTAATCTATTATTTATTAAACCTTTCATACTAAAAAATTTCAATATTTAAGCAAGCACATAAATTTATATAAATAAATAGGAATATCGACATAGATAAAAATAAATATCAAGAGAATGTAGATCTCACATATCGACATAAATATATATAAATATCAAGAGGACGTCAATTTCAACATGGGTTGAAGTGAATCAAACTGAAGTAATTAAATGCATTAATATAAACGCGGCCTTTGAAGTATAACACAACACATAAACATAACGCTTGAGGGTAAACTCGACGCATACAATCACCTATAATCCAATGCCAAACAATGACATCAAACACAATGAATTCCTCAACCTAACAAGGCCAAGCCATCCCCATTATAGAGACTTGGTTTTATCAACACTATTTCTTGTTTTCAAGTTGACTAAAGTTTGTGCACAACAAGCAATTAAAAAAAAAAGAATTTTGTTCAATGATAATGTACGCACCATGCAAATAGTAATTAGTTAAGCATGCAAAGTGATATTGATGCTTTCATAGAGACCCTCACACAACAAGTACAAAATATTCGTCATACAACTCTTAATTCCCTAAATTATACACATAAAGAAACATCCAAACACTAGCAGGTAGCAATATTCACCTATCTCTAAATTTGTCTAGATCTTATAAAGCTCCTGTCACTGTCAATGAAAAGAATGACTTGCGGAAATGAACATCGAACAACAAGAAATGTAGGAACTCATACAAATCTATATTTAGTTTATTGAATTATCACATATAAATATACGTTTTCCAGATTTTCTTTTTTTTAATATCAACAGTATTACTTAGAATAAATAGAAACTTCAGATTTCAGTAATAGCACATAGGAGAATAAATAAAATACAAGGCAATGGTAAATAAAGGAGAATCAGGCATCCAAGACAATTCTACATCTGAAAATTAGGGGACAACTAAAGAAATCAGCGTTGGCAACACCAAACAGAACTTCAAAGGAAAGGAAATGAAGAAACTATGAGAATATTGGTCGTGCGCAGAACTTGCATGGGAAAAGAATGAGGTAACAACAAGAATACATGCCACGTGATATTTGATTATGAGATGGGTATCCTCATCCAAGAAAACTCTCTTCTATTTCATGCTACCACTATTAAGTGCATTCCAAGCCAACAAGACAAAGGGAATTCTTAACATAAGGATGATTCTAAATGTTCCAGATGTCGGCTTCAAAGCATTTGCATGTCGTCTTTAAAATTAAGATAGTAATATTTTAATTTTAGGGATTTAAAGCACATTGACTATGAGGTACAAATGATAAAATTCCTCAGACGATCAAAAGCAACAAAAGAGTCTGAAATTATCAAATTCAACAAGACAATTACAAGAAATCTTTCAAGAAAGAGCAATTAACAATTGTAAAACCAATATTATTATCGCTAGGTTTTAATAGTTTTCGTTTCTCTAAAAAATTTCTTCAATTTTTTCAACACTAATCAACAACAATTTATTTTCTGATGTTTGTGCAAAAGATTCAACAAATGGATTCAATCGCAAGAAGAATAGATACCATAACAACACTCAGAAACTACTATTCAAGAAAATGCAAAACAAAGAAGATAACCTAGATTATATTCTTGAATCCGATGTAGATTGAAGCAATAACCATAAATTCCAAAAACTCTTTATTTTACCAAAAGCAAAAATCCTTTGAATTCACTGTCTCCAAAACTTTTAACCAAAACACAAAGAAGAAGCTTTTTTCCAAAAAATTGCCGTGAAAATTTTCTTTCCAAAAACCAAAATTCTCGTGTACAAATTTTGCATAACCAAAGCTTTTAATTCATTTCAATTAACTCATAATCATAGGACTTAACTAACTATCACCATGCAAAAGAGATTGATAAGACAGTTCTAATCACAATTACCCAAAATAACACTTTCTGACCCCAAGTCAAGATTTCATATATTTATTCATAATCTGTTGAAAATAAACCCTTCAATAATGTCTACTTTCCATATATTTAAATTTGCACATTAAAATTAATAAATATGTATTACTCAGAATTAACAAGCACATTTAAATAAATATGTTGTTTAATTAATTTAATTAATCAAACCATTTTAAAACAACAATCAAATTTTAATTATTAAAATATCTACACATAAATATTTTAATTTAATATTTCAACAAAATTATACTAAATCAAATAACTTATTAATAAACCATTTAACTAATTAATGAATTTCCAATCAAGACGCAAACATGAATGACACAACAAACCTGAACGACAATACAATGACGGGTGACAACACAAATAATTGTCCTATAAGGGAACGATGGCCAAAGAAGGACCTGACATTATCTCTGAAACATCATGCTTCCATTGGGTCATGGCACACTCAAACCTGACAAAGCAGGTGGAGTTGATGCCCAGTACTTGCAAACTACATCAAACAACACTGTCTTAATTTATAAAGTGTTGTGGCTCTCTACTGCATCTCTTCATTTCTTTGTGTTTTCCTTTTCAGAATTGGACTTTCTCCTCTTCTCTAGCCATCGTCGATGCTCATCTAAGACCCCATCCATATCCCTAACAACATCAACAACATTTTGCATCCTAGATGCAAAAAGCCTTAAAGGTGGTGTGATACATTCTTCATTTTGAATAATGTTGATTTGATCCTAAATGGTTCTAACATCGACATTGATCTGTGCTTGCAAGCGAGCACCATCGGTTTCAGGTGGTGGAGGTGGGGGGTCATGAGGTGGAGTGGGTGGAGGTGGAGGTGAAGGTGGTGAGATGAAGGGTGTGGAGGTGGATTACATATATTATTGAATTGATCCATGATCTCTAATATATAAGTGAACCTGCATTAGATTTGTAATTTCAAAATGTAAGATACATGTTTATGAAATACGCTTAAACCATTCAATATAAATAGCCTAATTGAATACAAATGATAAAATGTGTAAGCCTCAATTATTTCTAAGGCATGTTACTTGAATGAAAAAACAATTAACTATTAATATAGGATGGCTTAAGAGGATCTATGTATTAATGTAGGATGGCTTAAGGGGATCTATGTATACAAAATGAAATGGCTTAAGGGAATAAAATTTGGTGAAGTTTCCCAAGGCAACCAAATTTCATTAAGTTCCTAGGAAAAAATTAATGCTTTAGGGTTTAAGGTTTAGAGTTTAGGGTTTAGGGTTTAGGGTAATAGGATGGCTTAAGGATCTATGTAGGTTATCCTAGGACAAAATGATGGCTTTAGGGATTAGGGTTTAGAGTTTAGAGTTTAGAGTTTAGGGTATAGGGGTAATAAGATGACTTAAGGGGATCTATGTAGTAAGGTCCTGAAACAAAATGGCATGGCTTAAGGGAATAAAATTTGGTGGAGTTTCCCAAGGCAACCAAATTTCATTTTAAGGTCCTAGGAAAAAATGAATGCTTTAGGGTTTAGGGTTTATGGTTTATGGTTTATGGTTTAGGGTTTAGCGTGAAGTTTGGGTGGCCCTTGGAATAATGGACTTGCAAGTTAGTGAAATTTTTTTTCTTGTAGAACAGTTGATTGAGATAGCTCTTATTTCAACTGACCAACCTCTCATGAAATCTCATTCATATTATAAGCTTGCATGATCTTATTATTGTTAAATTTGGTTGCCTTGGGAAAGTTCACCAAATTTTGAGAACTTATTTGATCCCCTTAAGAAATGTCATATTAGGACCCCTTAAGGCACCGGTTTAGGGTTTAGGGTAATAGGATGACAAGTAAGGGGGTTAATATTTTTTTATTCATCACATATGCAAGAGCATTAGTTTATGAATATTTTTGATTTTATGAATATGCTGACTATTTTCGTAATAGAAACACATAATTGTGTATTATTAAGATTGAGTTTGATGCAAGAAGCACTAATGATGACACCCAAGAATTTTCTAACATTGATGGGAAAAATTAGTGGATTTCCTTAAACAAAACAAAGGGCATTAATGATGTTGAACTTGAACTTCTAGTAGAAAAAATGTTGCTTTCCATTGGATCAAAGCTCTTTGATGAAATGGAAATGGAAGAAGAATTTTGGGAAAGTAGGTTTTTGCTAGATTCAAAGGGTTTGGGAAGCCTAGTGAATTCATTACACCAAGAAAGGGAAAAAGAGGTGACTAAGAAAAATTCAAATGATCAAGACTTGTTGGGTATGGAAGACCAATTAGTATGTGAGGAAGCACAAATAATAAACCCATTAGAATCCAAGTCGTTTGATAGGCAGAAAGAAAGGGAATCATCTGAAGCGAGCGATTCTAACAAAACCATCACTTTGCCACAAACTCTGTTTCAATCACCGGTCAAGAAATCCTTAGGGAAGAGAGGCAAAAAATCAAATCTTACTAAGATGAAAGAACAAATTGAGGCAGGAGTTCACAAAAATATTATTGAATCTATGTCAAACAAGAGGCCGAGGAGAGTGCAATGAAGATTGCATCATGGAATGTTAGGGGAATTAATGCCCCTAAAAAATGCACTCGCATCAAGAAATTAATAGATGCTTGTGGAGCAAATATATTTCTTCTTTAGGAAACAAAAACTTCAAAAGATGTATTTGAAACCTCAATCCAAAAATGGACCAGATGGGCCTCAACACACTCTCTAGCTCAAGGGGCATCAGGAGGTCTAGTGAATTTGTGGAATCCAAAGTTTGTGACTATTAAACCTCATAAGAATGAGAATTATTGGTAGTTTGTAGAGGTGTCCAAGTTTGAACTACAATTTTGGCTTATAAATGTATATGGCCCTACTCCTACTATAGATAAGAAGGATCTTTGGGATGAAATTACAAGGAAAATAGGTTTAATCCACAATGATAAGATATTAATAGTATGGGATTTTAATGCAATAACCTCTTTGCTTGAGAAACGAGTGGAGGTATAAGCCCATCGCTAGGGTGATGCAAGATTTCAGTTTGTTTATATCATCTAATGCTCTAAGAGATATTATACCACTTAAAGGAAAATACACCTGGACTAACAAAAGGAAATGCTTTCTTCAAATAGTGGAAAGATTAGATAGATTCTTGGTATCTCCTAATTGGTTCATCTCATCACACAATCTAATTTCTAAAAATTTTCCATATCCTGGATCAGATTACTATGTAATTGGCCTCAACATTTCAAATATTTTGGTCCCAAAAGCAAAATCCTCTTTCAAATTTGAAAGCATGTGGTTTAGGCATCCCCAATTCATGGACCTTTTGAAGCAGTGGTAGGTAAATTCTCCCTATAAACAAGGTACTAAGATGTTTCAGTTTAATAGAAATTTGAATTATGTGAAACAACAAATAAAAATCTAGAATAAGCAAGTTTTCCAGAATATTTTCCATCAGAAAGAATTAGTATTCAAATAACTAACAATAGTCCATGAGTGTATAATTCAAAAGGAGTTAGATGATATCCTTTATGAAAAAATAAGAAGCTATAGGAAGAATGGGAGGATTTATGTGCACGAGAGAGGTTTATTGGAGGAAGAAATCTCGAGAACTATGGTTAAAAGAGGGAGATCACAATACAAAAAATTTTCACGCTTCTGCTCAGATTAAGAAGGAAACAAAATCAATTCAAGCAATTCAAGAATTATCCACAGGTAATTGGATCATGAGGGAAGAAGACATTAACAATGAAGGGGTCAAGTTTTTCTCTCAACTCCTATCAACTCCACAAAAAATAGATGCTGCAAGAAATAATGATGAAATCGAACTGTTGGATACAATTCCCCATCTTATCAGTAATGAAGAAAATTATTTTCTTATGAGACCTTTCACTATGGAAGAGCTACAAAATGTAGTATTCTCACTACTTCCCGATAAAACCCCTAGCCGAGATGGATTCAATGCTCTCCCTTTTTTTAAAAATGTTGGGATTTCTTATGTTTTGAACTTCTTTGGGCGCTTGAAGAATCTAGAAGAACTGGGACTATGTTTCAGCAATTTAATGTAACTATTATTGCCATCCTACCAAAGAACAAAGAGCCTAAAAGATTTGATGAGTACAGGCCTATTTCATTATGTAACACAGTCTATAAAATATTCACTAAAGCAATCTATTTGATACTACAACCTCTCATACCGAGGATCATCTCCCAGGAGCAAGGGGGTTTTGTCCCAGGGAGGGAGACATATGAAGGAGCAATAGTTGTGCATGAAGTGCTTCACACAATAAAAACTTCCAAATTTCCCTCGTTTATTGTGAAACTAGACATGATGAAGGCCTATGATAAGGTGGATTGGAAGTTTCTCAATAAGGTATTGGAAAAATTTGGCTTTTGTTCTGAATGTAGAAGGTGGATAATGTCTTGTTTATCTAGATCAAAGTTTTCAGTAATTATAAATGGGAGTCCAACAGGTTTTTTTAGTGCCTCACAAGGTGTTAGGCAAGGATATCCACTTTCACCATTTCTTTTTATCATTATGGCAGAAGCCTTAAGTAGATTTATTCATGTAAAGAACACTCAAGGTCTATGGAGTGAAGATATAAAATTCGAGTATCTCAGTCACAGACTCTCTATTTGTCGATGATACTCTTCTTTTCAACAAATCAATAGTTAGGGAAGCCATCCAAGTTAAAGAAGTTTTGGAAAAATATTCTTCAGCTTCGGGTCAAAATATTAACACAACAAAATCCAAGATTTATATCTTAAACACACCAGAGGAAGTAAAGAAGAAAATAGTGAAGACTATGGGCTTCTAGGAAGCAAAGTTTCCTTCCACCTATCTAGGTATACCTTTCTTTAAAGGATCAAATAAAGCTCACTATTGGGATGAGGTAATTGATAGGCTCAATTCAAGAATCCTCTTATGGAAAGCCAGGTGGTTATCATTGTCTGGAAGAATTCTTTTAATCAAATTAGTCCTATCATCGATTCCAAACTACTTTTTGGTTGTCCTCAAAGCCCCATCATCCCTAATTGCTGAAATTGAAAATATAATAAGATATTTTCTCTGGAAAGGCAATATCAATGAGCAAAAAAAGGTACCTCTAATTTCTTTAGAAGGCTTGGAAAAAGGAAAGAAGCAAGGTGGGGCAGGAATTCAAAACATCTCGTGGAGAAATAAAGCATTTGGAGCTAAACTAGCATGTAAAAATGTACTCTAATCCAAATGCTAAATGGTCTAAAATATTGCAATCCAACTACCTAGACAATGAAAATCCAACAAGAATCCTAACAGTGGTTGATCCTCCAAAGGGCTTTGCCATTTGGAATTTTATTCTCAATAGCAGGAATCTAATTACCAAGATCTCATCATGGGAGGTAAATGATAGTCAAAGTGTAAAATTATGGTCAGACTCATGGAATTCAAAACCTCCATTATCAGAAAGTTAGGATCTTCATGAAGTAAGAATAATTTTCTCTAAAGCTTGGGTGAAAAATTGGTAGATTATGTGCAGTCCTCCAACTCTTTAATTGGGAAAGTTGTGTGGAGAAAACCTCCAAATACTCTTCTCAATCCCCAATAGACTGATCTCTATTGTAATATGTTGAAAGAAAGAATAGTTTACCTATCAGCAAAACTAGATAAAATAATTTGGGCAGCCTCAAAGGTAGGGACATATTCAATAAAGAAAGGTTATGCATTTTTAAGCCAATCTAAATATAACACACAACATCAAAGCGCTTTTTCATTCTATTGGAACAATAAATTTTTACCAAAGGAAGGAAGTTTTGCTTGGCTTTCCATTCAAAAAAGAATCCTCACAAGTGACTAATTAGTGAAATTAAAGATTGTAGATCCATTTAAATGTCCACTTTGTGAAGTTGAACTAGAAACAGTTGATCGTTTGCTCTTACAGTGTAATTTTTCCTATCAATGTTGGAATTTCATAAAATAAGTTAGATCTATTTCATCCCCTTCCAAATGCACTCTGGGATCTTTTTCAAAGCTGGCCACTATTATACCAAACCTCATTTTTCGCATGTATTTGGCATATAATTCCAGTGATTGTTGTATCGAACATTTGGTGGGAGCGGAATTTGAGAATCTTCAGGAAAATTAAATCTCTAGTTGAGTTGACAATAATGAAAATTGAAAAGGCAATTTCAAAAGGGGTTAATTCATGTGTTCAAAAAGAGAAAATGACCAACTCTTTGTTTACAAACTGGGACAGTTCTATTTTGAAGAATTGGAAGGGTATCAAGCTACCTTTTGATGGCAGTCTACTTAAAAGCAGTATTCTAAAAGTTGACAGATCATCAGTTAAATGGTCCCCACCTGCAGAGAACTTTGTAAAATTGAACTTTGACGGTGCATCTAAAGGCAACTTAGGAGTTCCAGGAGTAGGTATTTGTATCAGAAATTCGTCAGGGAAAGTATTGGCAGCCTCTTCAATACATTTAGAACAAGCCACAAATAACAGTGTAGAAGCACAAGCATTATTATTGGGTTTGGAATTAACAGTCCAATTGGGGTTCTCAAATCTCCACATAGAAGGGGACTCAATGATAATCATTAATGCATGTAGAGTAAGAAAAATTCATAACTGGAAGTTAAGTTATATATTACATAAAGCATGGACACTGATAGATAAGTTCAAAGCTTCCATTATTTCTCATACCTACAGAGAAGGCAATAATGTAGCAGATTTTCTTGCAGGCTTGGGTAGTGATGCTACAGAGGTTAGGGTTATCCATGACACAAGCAAGTTAATTGACTTCCCTCAATTGGTCAAACTCATAAATCAAGATGCTAAGGGTGTATAATTCAATATTTAAAATGTTGTCAATTTTTTTCTTTGCCAAATCCACGATTGAAAAAGAGAATTCTACCAAGATGAGATTAGTAATCAAATACTCAATCCTAGAAAATTGATGCAAAATACACTAAAAAAGGGGTATAGACGACCATAGTACACAAGCTCCAAATGTTTAATAAGGATCTCATCCAATGGACATGTGAATTCGCAAGCCTTAGGGAACTCAAAAAATGCTTTTGTCACATGTTCATTTAGCGAGCCTTTAAACAAGTTTTAATGCCAGATCATTATGATTTCATACAAGCAAGTTCTGACATATAATTTTTTCATCATTACTTGATAAGGCCCAGTGCATTGGCATACACAAAAATATGGAATGGGGTCTCCAACTTGCCACCATCTATATTCCTCTAACACTATTTTTTTTTGTTTGCAAGGTTTAGTACTTAAGCATTCCTAAGTCCTTACATTTGTATGTGATTAAGGTGAGGTGCTTTATCTAATGAAAGCTAGATAGAGATTCTTTAAATTGATTTTACAATTAAATCTTTTCTGAAATCACATTGCAAGTTTTAAAGCATGTCATATATCACCGATATCATTTGCATTAAAGGCCTCGATTTTGCATCATGCCTTTAAATCTGACTTCTAAGCTAATTTTACCTAACTTGGTTGTGATGAGTTTGGAGCTAATTTTCTTCTATCTGCATTGTTCGTGGTGTTTTTGGCTCTATGGGTTAATATTTCTTTTAGGAAGGCTAAGCTTGGATTTGAATCTCAATTTAAGATGGCTCAAAGTGGATGTCAAGCAAGGGCTATCAATAGTTTGAGTTTCACTTGAGAAATTATCGAATGGTGGTACCCTATTCATCCATGGGAAGCTAGCTTACCTCTCTAACTCCATTTTGGGTAAGCTAGTATTTTGAGCATACTCCTATTCCCGATGTTGGTTAGTGGAAGTGATCACATGCCTCCCTACCTAGCCCACTATACCTGTTAGGCGGTGTTCTCCTTGTTGATATCTTATGATCCTGTTACCCTAGGTAATGTCGAACCTCTACGCCATATGTTTGGTGCACCCTTAGGTTGTATGTGCTTTACGGTTGTCTTGTTGAGGTATTTTTGTTATGGTTTTGTGAATCTTTTATATGGCTATTTATTTTGGTTGTCGGTGTTATCATGCATTTTCATTGGCATCTTTATGTGATTTCATATATGACATTTTAAATGATTTTTATTGATCATTCAAGAGAATGATATATTTCATATGGAAATTTTAAATGATTTTACTAACCCCTTTTAGGGAGCTTTGTGTATTTGGAAGATTGGATTTAAATTATTATTTGTATATGAAAGAGGGAATGTTGGATACTTGATTTTAATTAATTGCATTGAGGAGCTTTAATAGCTTGTTTATTTAAATTCCTTATTTTATTTTATTGTTTTGGGGAGAAAATATATAAAGGGGCAGCCTTGCCTTTGGTATATATACTTTTATTCATTTTATTTTGGGGGATTCATTCTTCTTGGAAAGAGAAGAAATTTTTATGTCTTGGGAAGGAGAAGGAAAAACCCCCATGAATGGGGTAGCAGAGTTTGGAAGATATGGGGAGAAGAAATTTGTGGGCATATGATCATTGGTTTCAAGTTGCCATACCCTCCCTGTTGTCCTGTTATGGAACCCATTTGTGCCTTCTTTGCAGAGTATTTTGTCATTTCAATTTTTGGGAAGCATTGAGGTATTCTTACATTTCTTCCTTGAATTTTCTAACTTATAAATGTGCATGAGTGCATGATTAAATATTTTGGGAATCTTGGTTTGTTGGGTGTTGTTATGGCATTTGGTTGTAGAGTTTTCTCTTCATCACAGTTTACAAAATTTATTTTGGGAAATTCAAGTTTTTTAAATTTGTACAAATCCCTTAGTTTAAACTCAAATTCAACTTTGAGATTCACTTGAAAATTCTCAAATCTCAACTGGGTTGGAGTCTAAAACGAATTTAGAACACTTTCTGTTTTGGAAAAAAAATTGTACAACTTGTAAAATGACATTGTTTATTGCTGCTATTTAATCACCTATTTAAAATGAAAACTAAATGTGGATTCCTCATAGAAATGCCAAGATATCAACTGGGTCTTTGGCAGATTTTGGTGTCGGGCACTTTCATTTTTGCCCAAATTTGTGCCTATTGTTAAAATGACGTTTTTTTATTGTTGTTCTTTTACCAAATGTCAAAAATCTAAATTAAATTTGGATTCCATGTTGAAATGTTGAAATACGAACTAAGTCTTTTTTCGGTTTTTAATCTAAACACTTTAAAAAAAATTTATGTTTTTGCGCAGCCTTGCTTTAAATTACGTTTGTTAGTACAACACCTCATTATGGGCCTTAAAATTTAAAATAGAAGATAAATTCCAATTTGAAATGCCAAAATCTGAACTAGGTCAGGTTTAGAATTTAAATCCGGGCACTTGAATTTTTATGTAAATTTTATGCCTCTTTTTCCATGTTGATTTTTTGTTGTTAAATGTATTTTTACAACAATATAAGTTTGGTTCTTTTAAATGGTTTCTATGACTAAAAATCATGGATTCTCTTCATTATTTCATATTTTCCTTTGGATTCCTCGTTTGGTTAAATGAAAAGGCCTATTCGTCTACAGGGCATTGAGTTGTCCATCTATAGGGCGTTGATACGAGCATGATTGAGTATCCTCGTCTGTATGAGAGGTGTACCAAGTTCCATGTGGTTCCATCCCTTTGAACTCACACAATGACATTTCATCCGTTCTTTACTCTTGTGCCTCATACCTTAGTAGTCATGATTAGTACCCAATATATTATTGTTTGAGCATATTCATGTTGTGATATTGACTTTAATGCACATTGTATTCCATGTTTACTCCATGTCTGATGTGAGTGTTGGCCTATGTTTTCCTTGCCTTGATTTTTCTGCTTAGGTCTTGTGACTAGCACTAAGCACAGTGGGTTGGCCTCTTTTGAGTCCACATGGTAGGGAGGCATTGCCACTGCCATTAAGGACCGGCGTACAGGTTATTGGAGCACTAGTTGAAGTTGATCCCTCTTGTACTTGTCTTATATGTTGAGGTATTTTATTTCATGGCTATGCCTTTTTATTCATGTACATCCATTTATGTATATTGCACTCTCTTGAAAGAGAAGATAAAATCATATAGATTAATGAGAAGAAATCTGATGTTTATATTTGATTTACGAGTTCCAATGTTGGTATCAAACTTGCTTGTATTATGATGAGCATAATGGATTTTTCTTCAATATTTTCCATGGAAAATTTTGAGTTTTGATTGTATAATTCCTTCATGTTTTAGTCTCCTCAAGTTCCAGAGCAATGCCACCTTTTGTTAATGTCCTATGTTGCGGCTGCAAAAGTTCTGTAGCAATGCCGCCTTTTGTTATCATTTTGTGTTGTTGCAAAAGTTTCAGAGAATTATCGCTTTCTGCTTGTTGCTTTGTGTTTTTGCTGCCAAGTTCCGGAGCAAAAGGTTTTGGAGCAACAGAAGTTCCAGAACAACAGGAAGTTCTGAAGCAGAGGTTCCGAAGCAAAAGTTTTGGAGCAACAGGAAGCTCTGGAGCAGAGGTTCCAGAGCAGGAAGTTCCGGAGCAGAGGTTCTGGAGTAGGAACTTCTATAGCTAGAAGTTTTGTAGCTGGAACTTCCATAGCTAAATTTTTCGTAGTTGGAAGTTCCATAGCTGGAAGTTCTATAGCTGGAACTTTCGTAGCTAGAAGTTTTGAAGCTGGAACTTTCGTAGTAGGAACTTCAAGAGAAGAAAGTTTAGGAGCATGTTTCTAGAGCCATTATGTTTGCTCCTGTTTGGATTTTCTTTGGACGGTGGATAAGTCCTCTCCTTTGGGTTATGTTCAGCCATGATTGGCCATGTTTGTGGTCATTATATCATATTGGTAACTGCTTTATCTGTAAGTTATTATTTAGGTTTCAAAAATATATATATCTTTTCCTCTTTTGGCTCTTACCATTTAGGGTTGCGTAGTGGGATGTTACATCTGGTATCAGAGCCCATGTTCACACACTAGGAGCTCTGGTGTACTTGAGCCTTCTATGTTATGTTGTGTATGGTGTGTGTGGCATGAGCTTGTTATATTTTTTTCATTGTCATGATTGATTAGCATTCATGCCTTAGTGTGGTGTATAGATCGTCCTTGTGATGATCTATTTTGATCTTTTCTTTGTTTCCTTTAGGATGCCCCTAAGGGCAGAGCCAGAGGGAAGGTTAGAGGTGCAGCCCATGTTGCAGCATTGGGATCCCTGCTTATGCTTTATACTTTCTTGAGTATTGTGTGTGGTGGATGGCAACAAGTGTTGTTTCCCACCCATGGCATGTCCTATTCAGGGATGTTTTGTGAGGGTTAGTTAGACCCTCGAGCCTACCGAGGAGTGTATTCCAATTGGTCTCTTTCTTGTTGTGTGGCTCTTTCTTTGTGTAAATTGTTGTGACCCTTGAGTGGTCCCTTAGTGTGGTTTTATCCCATGTGGTTGTAGTGTGCTTGTTGTTGTGAGATAGTCCTAGGACCTCTTGCTTTAAGTACCTTGTAAGGAATTTTAGACCGCTGAGTTTCCTAACCTTGACTTGTGTTGTGGAGGAATAGTGCAACCTAGGTCTTGCCTTACCCTATGGGATTGGAGTGATTCCCTTGGTTGAGAGTCTCCTGAGGTTGAGATTGATTATTTTCCTATATCCTGTGTTGCAGGTGGGCATGTTGGACCTTAGTTTGTTGGTGGGTTGTAGGTGACATGTGTTACCTAAAATTACCCTTGCTTGGTTCTTTTCTCATGTTCTTGGAAGGTCTGTTTGACTTTGAGGGTGCCGAGAAGTTTCATTTTTGTGTATTCTCTTATTGAGTCGTGTTGTTTTTCATTACCATGCAAAGCTTTCGGTGCATGTCTTCTTGTGCTTTACCTCATTGTGCAAGTGATCACTTGATAGAACCTATGTGGTTTTGGAGTTGCTTTTGCATGTTATATTGTGTTGAGACTATAAATATGCTAATAGAAAATGAATGATCATGTCGTTAGTTCATTGAGATTATTGCATGATCTCGTATGATTGACGCATTTGTGTGGAAGTGCTTATATGATGATGAGACCCTATTTGCATTCGTGCTTATGTTAGAATTGTAAATCCCTCTCTCTCCCTTTCTCTCTTCTCATTGTTTAATGAAGATGCCTATCTTTGAATGTGTGGTGTATTGAAATCCATGGTATGCTTGTCTCTTATGAGAAAATTTTTATGCATTCATGAAGGTTTGTTTTATTAGATCAAACCTAGGGTAAAGGACCTAAGTCCGCAAGTTGCATTCATAATCATGAAACATGTATGAATTTGAATAAGAATCATTCTGTATTAAGTAAAGTTTAGAGAAAAAAAAGGAATAGTGAAACCATTGGCATGTTAATGATAATTGCATGATAGATGAATCTTGTTGGTGAGACCTATAGTCCCCAACTTTATTTTTAAGTCTTAAGAAATCATGTAGATGTTAAATTATTGTACCTAGATTCAAAATACAAAAGGTTAAATGAATTTTTAAATGATAATGTTGCATTCCTTGTCTTGATTAAGCATTATAATGATATTGCTCTATGTGTGGGAAATAAATGTGGTTAACATATCTGTGTAGTAAGGTGATTTACCACTTAATAAAAGTGAAAATGAATGTGAGAGTTATCATAGCATTGTTGATTTACTCCATGTAGCACTATGATGTATTGTATGGATGTTGGGAGTATATGTTCTTGGAAAGTTGTATTGATCTTCCATAATTAGAGGTGGATAAAGGTTTTATTTTGGTAAGAGAAAATTGGAAAAGGGTACTCCATGTTATGTGAACATCCTATGTTATTGCACATGTTGAGTGTTGTGAATACCCCGTACATGCTTTGTGTGCCCATGGGATGGTGAGACTGTGTACCCATCCATGGAGGATATGTTGTATTTGGGGTGTGGGATTAACCATACAATTGTGTGTTTGTATATTTGTTACCTGATTGAGGGCCAACCCATTTGTGGTTGAATCTCTTCTTTTGGTTCTCTAGTCCCTTAGTTCGCGATGAGGTAGTAGCAGCCACAAAGTTCCTTGGGCAGAGTGTACAACATACACATGTTGCGGCGTAGAGCATTCTCAGCTCAACCAATCCCAAGGAAAGTACTCACTACTTCCCCTTATAATGGATCAGGGTATTTGATCCATATGTGCTAGCCTAATCCCCACAACTTTTTTCACAACATTGGTTTGTTAGTAAATTTTCTGGCCATCTGTAGGGACGTTGAGCTAGCATTAGTGAGTCGACCTTATCCACATGAGAGGTGAGTGAGTAGCCCCATATTTATATACTCATATATGCACTATTTATTCCATATCTGCATGTGTTCTTTCGCGATGCCATAGATATGATGCCACCCCACACTGATGTTCCAGCATAGTGTTGGTGATGATGCCATGTGCTTAGACGCATGAAGGTGCACTATGAGATGGTGTTATGATAGCCTACTTGTGTGATGAGTGTGATGGGTCCTCGTACACTTGTAGAGAGACACTCATGTTTGCTCCCAATAGTGTTTGGGTCAGGTTGGCATATGGGTTTGTCCTAGCCATGTATACCTCTGGCTACGGTGAGTACTTGCATGTGCCCTTTCCATGAGGTATCGCTATGCGGGGTGTGTTCTGCATGTGCCTATTTCCATAGAGCCACAAATACACTGCCATGCAATGTACAACTAGTATGTACCTTCTTCGGCTGGCTTATGACCATGTTGTGCTAAGATGCGATGCAGGATGTGGCCGAGGTGCACATTCCATGCGAATAGTCAAGGAGTGTGTGGGCCACTTGATGAGTCCATGCCGCGTGACGATTCGATGAGAGGTGTAGTCGAGGAGTACACTCCATGCCATGTGGTTGGTGTATTCACTCCACCACACATGAGGGGGTATTGCGATAGTTAGACATTGTTCCCTCCTTCCTCGTTTGGTGGCTAGTCTAGTCACATAGCTATGTATTGTGCCATTTCGGAGATTGTGAATCTTCTTTTGGTTATTGATAGATTTTATTTGAATTTGAGGACCAGAAAATTTGGTTTATCTTGTTTGTGAATGTTTCACCACAAATTGTGAAATTTCTTTGTTCATAGCCCTTGTGGTTACATTTGATTTAGTGTTGAAATTGTGCACATTTATTGCTTTCTTGTTGCAACTGAATCGATATTTGATAATTATTTATGATCTTTGGTGGCTAAACTAGTTTTCTATTTGTTGTTTTCAAATGTTGGTCTTGTGTTGTAATGTGATTCCTCATCGAGAATGGGAAATTCAGACTCGGTTGAGTGTATACAAGGAAGTAGACATAGGGAACCTTGAGGATGGGGGTATGTGAGGCTATTACACAGCTAGGACCCACTACCCACCTATGTGTGATGACTATTCTTGGAGGCTAACCACCTTATTCAACAAGGGATAGGTCATTATGGCCTTTTTTGGATGGTCTCAACATGTGTGTGTGGCCTAACACCATCAAACCACTGAGTGTGAGTTATGGATTATGTGAGATGGATATTGGCTCTTGGCTCATGGTTTATGTATCATGGATTAGTATGTTTCTTACCGGTGTCTAGATGGACCCTTGTGTAGCCTTGTGATGTGATTCCCAGTGATGTAAGTATGTATGTATGTATAAATGCATGTTTCACCTTGGATATGGATTCATATGAAAAGTTCAAAAGTTGGTTTATTGTGCTATAGAAAGTGTAAATTGTTATATTTTGGTTGAAAATGATGTGTGAGATTGAAAGTGTGTGAAAAACAAATTTTGTTGCAAACAATGGTGTGTTGGAAAGAATTGAGTGATAATGAATTTTCTTTACCCTATTCTAATGGAAATTAATGGTTCCTCAAATGAATGTAGATGTTAAATTAAATGCTTATTTTTAGAATTGAGACTCATGTGATGTTAGTAAAATTAACCATGCTATATTGTTTCATGTTGAGACCTTATGAGTAAGCCATATGTCAATATATTGATAATGATTCTTAGGAAGGTGAAGGTTGAATGGATGCCCTATTTATTTTGTTTAGTGATGAATGATGTAGATTATGTTTGTCATCCTTGGAAAGGACAATTGTTGATTGTTGATTGTTATATTTTGAGTACTAATGTGTGACATGGCTGCATATTTAGTTTACATGACTTCTAGGAGTAAGTCAAATCTTAGGGAGGGAGGATTTAACAACTCTCTCACTCCAGCCTGGGTAAGCTAGTATTTTGATTTTGATTTGATATTTTAAATTGTTAAATGTTGTTATAATGAGATGAGACACTGATGGTTATATGAAAGGTTATCATGATTAGTTAATATACTAGATTACATGCTTGAATGGATATATATTGTTATCATTGCTTTGTATGATTATTGGTAGGAAAGGGATGATATTGTAACACTCACATTTGAGAGGCTTACGATATCATGGTCCTCCCTTTTTGATGATTGATGTTGCTTTGGACTATATGTTATATGCACATGTACTTTGACATGTAATTGGAGTGATGCAGGTACTAAGTATTGACTCCTCCTGGATCCACATGCATGAGCATACTCCCATTCCTTGATGGTGGTTAGTGGAGGTAGTCATAGGCCAAATTTCCCCTACCCTAGCCCACTGTACCCTGTTAGGGTAGTGTTCTCCTTGTTGATATCTTACCGTTCGGTTACCTAACAGTAACGTCTAGAGCACCTTTCTACCGTATGTTCCAGTGCACCCTTTAGTTGTATGTGCTTTACCAATTTGTCTTGTTGAGGTATTTTGTTATGGTTTTCGTGAATATTTTATATGGCTATTTATTTTAGTTGCCAGTGTTATGATGCATTTTCATTGGCGTATTTTCATGATTTCATATATGGCATTTTATTACTATTTTATTGATGGGAGATTTAAATTATTTATATTGATCATTCGAGAGAATGATATATTTCATTTAGAAATTTTAAATGATTTTATTAACCCCTTTTGGGGAGCTTTTTGTATTTGGAAGATTGGATTTAAATTATTATTTGTATATGAAAGAGGGAATGTTGGATACTTAGTGATTTTAATTAATTGTATTGGGGAGCTTTAATAGCTTGTTTATTTAAATACCTTATTTTATTTTATTGCTTTGGGGAGAAAATATAAATAAGGGACAGTCTTGTTTTGGAGATAGATATGTTTATTATTTTGTTTTATTTTGGGGGATTCATTATTTTTGGAAAGAGAATATTTTTTTTTTTCTTGGGAAGGAGAAGGAAAAACCCCCATGAATAGGGTAGCAGAGTTTGGAAGAAATGGGGAGAAGAAATTTGTGGGCATCTGATCGTTGGTTTCAACTTGCCATACCCTCCATGTTGTCCTATTATGGAACCCAACCATGACTTATTTGCAGAGTATTTTGTCATTTCAATTTTTGGGAAGCATTGAGGTATTCTTTTGTTTCTTCCTTGAATTTTCTAAGTTATAAAGGTATGCATGAGTGCATGATTAAATTTTTGGGAATCTTGGCTATTGGGTGTTGTTATTGCATTTGGTTGTGGAGTTTTCTCTTTAGCCTGGTTATGGAATTTATTTTGGGAAAATCTGAGTTTTTTTTAAATCTGCACAAATTCCTTAGTTTAAACAAAAATCCAGCTTTGGGATTCAATTGAAAATGCCCAAATCTCAACTGGGTTGGAGTCCAAAACGAATTTAGAACAATTTTTGTTTTGGCCAAAAATTTGTACTTGTAAAATGACATTTATTGCTGCTCCTTAATCACTTTTTTTAAAATGAAAACTAAATGTGGATTCCTCATAGAAATGCCAATATCTCAACTAGGTCTTTGGCAGATTTTGGTGCTGAGCACTTTCATTTTTGCCCAAATTTGTGCCTATTGTTAAAATGATGTTTTTTTATTGCTGCTCTTTTACCACATGTCAAAAATGTAAATTAAATTTGGATTCCATGTTGAAATGTCGAAATACAAACTGGGTCTTTGTCCGATTTTTAATCCGGACAATTTCATTTTTTTTATGTTTTTGCTCAGCCTTGCTTTAAATGAAGTTTTTCAGTACAAAACCTCATTATGGGGCTTAAAATTGAAAATAAAAGGTGAATTCCAACTTGAAACACCAAAATCTGAATTGGGTGAGGTTTAGAATTTAAATCCGGGCACTTGAATTTTTATGTAAATTTTATGCCTCTTTTTCCATGTTAATTTTCTACTGTTAAATGTCTTTTTACAACAATATAAGTTTGGTTGTTTTAAATGGTTTCTATGAATAAAAATCATGGCTTCTCTTCATTTTTTCATATTTTTGTTTGGATTCCTCATTTGGTTAAACGAGAAGGCCTATCTGTCTACAGGGCGTTGATAAAGGCATGACTGAGTCTCCTTGTCTTAATGAGAGGTGTACCAAGTTCCGTGTGGTGCCATCCCTTTGAGCTCACACGATGAAATTTTACCTAGTCTTTACTCTTGTGCCTCATACCTTAGTATTCATTAGTAGTACTCGATATATTATTGTTTGAGCATATTCGTGTTGTGATATTGACTTTAATGCATTGTATTCTATGTTTGCTCCATGTCTGATGTGAGTGTTGGCCATATGTTTTCCTTGCCTTGATTTTTCTACTTTGACCTTGTGACTACCTCCGAGCATGGTGGGGTGGCCTCTTTCGAGTCCACATGGCAGGGAGGCGTTGCCACCACCAATTGGGACCGACGTATAGGTTATTGGAGTACCCATTGAAGTTGATCCCTCTTGTACTTGTCTTATATGTTGAAGTATTTTATTTCATGGCTATTCCTTTTTATTAATGTACATTCATTTATGTATATTGTACTCTCTTGAAAGAGAAGATAAAATCATATAGATTAATGAGAAGAAATGTGATGTTTATATTTGATTTACGAGTTCCGATGTTGGTATTGGACTCGCTTGTATTATGATGAGCATAGTGGATTTTTCTTCAATATTTTCCATGCAAAAATCCAAGTTTTGGTTGTATAATTCCTTCATGTTTTAGTCTCATCAAGTTCTGAAGCAACATCGCCTTTTGTCAATTTCATGTGTTGCAGCTGCAAAAGTTTCAAAGTGATGCCACCTTTTGTTATCATTTTGTGCTGCTGCTGCAAAAGTTTTGGAGCATCACCGCTTTATGCTTGTTGCTCTATGTTGTTGTTGCCAAGTTTCAGAGCAAAAGGTTTTGGAGCAGCAGAAGTTCCGGAGCAACAGGAAATTCTAGAGCAAAGGTTACGGAGCAGCAGGAAGTTCCGGAGCAGAGGTTCCGGAGTAGGAATTTCTGGAGTAGAGGTTTCAGAGCTAGAAGTTTTGTAGCTGGAATTTTCGTAGCTAGAAGTTCTGAAGCTGGAACTTGCATAGCTAGAAGTTATGAAGCTAGAACTTTCATAGCTGGAAGTTCTAGAGCAAGAAGTTCAAGAGCAAGTTTCTGGAGCCATTATGTTTGCTCCTGTTTGGATTTTCTCTGGAGGGTGGATTAGTCCTCTCCTTTGGGTTATGTTCGGCCATGATTGGCCATGTTTTTGGCCATTATATCATATTGGTAACTACTTTATCTATAAGTTATTCTTTAGGTTTAAAAAAAATAAAATTATCTTGTCCTCTTTTGGCTCTTACCCTTCGGGGTTGCGTAGCAGGATGTTACATAACATTTTATTTCAAAATGTATAGAGGATGATCATTTGTATTAGGTATTTAAGGATAAGTGTTCAACATTCCTAAATTGCATCAAAACATTGATAGGTGAAGATGTATTGCACACTAGTTCGCAACGTTTAATCTTCCCAGCCAATCTTCTTTCCATTTTTCTATCTAATGCAATGGACTTGTTTCAGAATTTTAAATTCCTTCAAGCTATTGCTAACAAGCCTGTGAAGACAAAATACTTGCAAGAAAATTCCTTGTTGTAGAGTGTACAAGGTTACGACTTAACACATGGTGAAGGCTTCATAGGCGGTCTCTTTCCCAGGCACTATCTATATCATAAGCAATGTTACCTTGACATTTACGATGCCTTCAAGCTCTCATTATTCAAGGGTTCATTTGCATACCTATAACAAGATTTGTCCAAGTATCATTTTGATTTGGACAAGGAGGAGATTACTAGCTTCAAGAGATAATATCATGCTCTCTCTTTTGTATTGTCACATGAATGTTTGCAAGGGATGCAGTAGAATGTCAAGATGCCAAACCACCAAACAAACAAGGTCAACTTGCTCATACTAGATGTAAACATTTCAATACATTCTCAAGCATAGGTTGCTAATCAAATCTAGATACTTCCAGTTGAAGGCCAAGGAGAAAACTCAGTTAATATTGGTGGTAGGGGGATTTAAATAGTCATCTTTATTTTTTTGGGCATATGGCAGTCTATTCAAAATATGTAGTTGGGGCAATAGATTTTAGTTTGAAATGATCTAAACAGATCAATTTTGCTTAGGATAATTTTGGGTGGTCAATTGGTTGTAAATTTGATTGGTTCTTGCTTTAAAGTCAGTATCATACTATGATAAGGGTTCCCCACAAATGGGATGATTTTTTAAGAATGTTCTATTTCTAATTGAGCTAAAACCAGAGGTTTTCTTCCTGGTTCTTTCCTACCAGTATGTTCTTTGAACCAAGTTTTGTAATATTTCTATTATATATATATATATATAATAAATTATAGTGGCTTATCACTTTTTCCAAAAAAAAAAATTAATCCAATTTTGCAAACTCTTCTACAATCAAACTTAAATGCTTGAAATAAAGTAGTGATCAATAATATGACTTTACAAATTCAATGCACACATACTTACAAATGAATCTAGGGAACCATTTGGATCTGCTCTACTCTTTATTGTCTCAAGTATTGCCTCATGGTTAGACTCACACACTTTCCACAAGTTCTTGTTCGCAGGTTTTCCCTTATATTTAATCAAATGAACTTTGGTTGTGACAACAAGGTTTGAGTAGAGAAGAATCTTTTGTTACATGTCAAATTCCTCCAACCAAATTGTAGCATTCTTAACTGGGTACCTTCTAAGCCATGTTATAGTAAAAACCACCAAACCTGTAGGATATTCTATGTTTTCTCCATCTATAACTGGGGCCTCCAATTTATTTTTCGCCTCAATACAAAAACATAGGTAATCATTTGTATTCTCTTCATTGTCTTCATCTATAATTGCTGCATAAACATGCTCTGTATTGATATGTTCATCTTGTTAGATGTATTTAATGAACATGAAAATAGAACCTGAAAGTAAGATATATTACCTAGTTCTAATAGGTTTGATACATGATCAAAGTCAGTGAATGATTGCATCTCCATGATTTGTAGAGCCATTGGGAGCTGATAAGTGTCCAGTGGGGTTAGACTTCTTACATAACAGTTTTCAACCCACTCTATTCACTCACAATCATTCCATGCTTGAAGTTTACATGTGTAGAACAAAAGCATGCCATCTTCCGCATATGGATAGTCCATGTACTTGCATTGGAGCTTCTAAAATAGTGTAGCTTGCTCGATCCTATTAGTGTACAACAATCCTCATATTTTGCAATGTTAGTATCATCTACTAAATGAAAAAAGATATGAACTAAATAATTACCTTCACTACATGGACCCATTGCATGATTGCACCACTCAACAATTGATCTTGCATCTGTCAAATTTTTTGTATGACTATATGGCATTTTTGTACATATATTTTATATTAAAGATTTCTGACATTATACACCTATGCAGTTTTGTTGTAATCCTATATCGATTTCTTATACATATTTGTGCTTTTATTGACATATGACATTGTATATCTATATGGATTCTTGGTTAATATAAATATGTTTTTACCAATTTTATCCATATTTTCTATTTATGATTAATTTAATAAATGAATAATTACACAAGTAAAATGGAGATATTTTGATTTGATTAATTAAATAAATTCCCAATTATTTAAGTCTTTAATCTTGTCTGGTGAATTAGATTGTAGTCTAGATCTTGGTTGGTCACCTTTTTTCATAGTCTAGATCAAATCAAATTAGAAATGAAATCAATAAGTGGGGACATATTATAAGTATAATATAAATTTTTCCCTTGGAATTTCTATTATAACTATGCCCAATTTAATGATAATATTGTAAACTAGATGCTACATCAGTTACAATGGGTTAATTAAGTTACTAGAGTATGCCAAGCAACATAAGAATACAAAAAACAAATCCATAGGAAAAACAAAACCTATTATAGGTTGTGACATGGGAAATAAATGGCTTAGGCTAAGCATTAAAGATATTGTGGGTAGTAATAAAGGAGGGAGGAACATGAGACATAATTAGTACCACTATGCACATGGATGAGTCCCTATGAATGACCACTAGAAAGATAAAACAATGAAGAATGAGAAGAAATCACTCTAGGTGATACATCATGATAGAATATGAAAAGTGAACATCTAAGAATGCTATAGTGTTCACATTAGGCTAGGTGTTCATGTTGTTTCACTAGGATAGTATTATTCTTATTTATATCTATTTATCCATTGTTATTTTTATAACACACTTAGGTAATTGGGCCTTTCAAAAATATGCTTATGTATTATGAAGTTGATTGAAACTTAGCTAGTTTAGTTTAACTTATATCCCATCTATTATCTTAATTTTTTGTTAGTTTTCTTCCACCTATCATGCTAGATAAGATTTTTTTAATTAACACCTAATATGCTAGTTCAACAATAGTTGGTTTCCACCTATCATGTTAAATTAGATTTAGTTAGCTTCCATCATTCATGCATTGATTAGCTTCACCTTTACTCTATATAACAATGAGCTCATTTTTCTATATAATTGATGTAAGCATTGTTGGAAATAGGAATCCATTTAATTGCAATCATAAACATATTTCATGTATCTCCTAAGTCCTTGGAAAGTGTTCCCCAACAATAGAATTAGAAAGAGATTAAATTTGAATGAAATAAACATGTTAATTGACATTTGTAATTAATTCTAAATGATAGGAACATGTGAGGGTGTCCAAGATGAGTTCCTACAAAATAGGAACATGTGGGACACCCACATGGAAGGTGGAACTCGCCTTGAGTTAAGTTAACTATCTAGAGAACAGATAACACTTTAGTAATGCATGTAAAGATCCTAGAAGTTAGGGGTTGATGTTTACATGCATCGAGTTCAATTCAGTTCAGTTCAGTTTAGATCAATTTAGTTTAGTTCAGTTCAGTTCAAATCAACTTAGTTATCTTTAGTTGCATGTATTTAGTTTCAATTGAATGCTAGTTGACTTTAGTTGACTTGGAATACATGAATAATGACTTTATTTTCATGACAAATAGAATGTGATACATTCAATTAAGTGGGGATGATCAATCATGCATGATATTTGCATGAATGGTGGAGAGATATATTTCAGCTAATAGAGATTGTCTTGGACCCACCTTAGGCACCCAAGTTGGCATCTTGGAGTTAACACTTTTGCATGATAAGATATTTTATAAGGATGAGTTACATGGGCCCAATCTTGGGTGCCAACTTTGAGGATAAACTTAGAAGATATATTTGGAATCAACATTGAGTTATGACTTCAGTTTGGGACACCCAAATGGATGAATGACTTGTTTTGACATTGTTCTTCATGGTAGAACTCTACTTGCAAAGCATAGGCATGGGTTTTGTGAGAAAAGAATTGTGCTTTGTGTTGGAAGATGGTCAATGCTCCCCTCGGGATTCATGATATGGACTAACCACCTCCCACAGATCCGTTAACTTTGGCAGTTGTGATGTAGGGGCATCCAGAAGTATTTAGAAAATTGAGGTAGTTGACAGTAAAGTTAGAGTACCGGATTATTGCATTTTATTGCCATCTTAATCTATTGAAGGTTAGAGGTTGTGGTTTAAAGGGTTTTTTGTTGAGCATATCTAGTGTTTCCATGTTAAGTTTCAGAGGTCTGCATGAAGATTTGATTGAGTTATGAGTATCTGAGTTATGACAGCTGTTTAGTTGTTCTAGTTGGTGTTCCTAAAGGAAGATGGCATGATTCTGGTAATTTAAGTGGTTGTGGATATTTTTGTGGTGATTCATGATATTCATGGATGTTTCTAGATCAATTCTTGTTGTTCCACATCAATTGATGTACTCGCGATCAGTGATTTTCCTTTGTGCGTTCATGTTTTCTTGTTCTTGGCTGAAAGGGTGTTTGTAGCATGATGTGGATCTTTGAGGAATAAATTTTGAAGGTGTTTAATGTTTGAGGATGTTTTGAGTCCTTTCTTTTTGGGGTCGACATTTGTTGGATCGCATTGTAAATTGTTTATTGTTTGAGGCAAACCTATTTGAGTTTGCACGTTACCTTTCTAGCTGTTGTATTTAGGCTGACATGTTAAGGATTAGATGATTGGTGGATGATATAAATAGAAGAGAGATGATTTGTTACAAAAGATAGAAGAGAGATGGATCAATAAGGTGCTCAATTTTCTGAAGTATGAAGCACAGTGACTAAGTATTTTGATCCAAAAGGATCTCAGAGCAGAAGGAGTGTGGAGCAGAGCCAAAGGAGTTGATGAAGATAGTTATCATTTAAAGTTATTTTTAATTCATAGGTTTTGGCCTGGAATTCATTAAGCCTAAGAGGCATATGTAATATGTTTTGAGATTTAATATAATGAGGAATGAGCTTTGAAGGCCGGTTTTTTTCCCTGTTAGGGTTTTCCCACGATATATCTTGTGTCTTATGTTCATGAATGCCACTTATCTTTCTGTAGATTATCTATTGTTTTCATTATATACCTATTGTGATCATGTAGTAATTTATGCTGCAAGGCTAGATAGTCCTTAATTGGATACTCCTACCTTGGCTATGTCAAGTTTTATTAGGCATTAATAGGTTTATCTTTTGGTGCAATGACAACTGTGAGGCCAACAAGTGGTATTAGAGCCAAAGGTGTCGAGTTCGAATCCCCTCGGGTAAAGCTAAGGGGGAGTTTGTCAGTAGATGGTCAGTGCTCCCCTTGGGATTCATGACATGGACTAACTGCCTCCCATGGATCCGTTAACTCTTGCAATTTTATCAAGCATGAATAGGTTGATATTTTGGTGCAATGACAATTATGAGGCCAACACTCTATAATTGTAAACTTTTTGGAGTTTACAAGACTCATTATTGTCTATTTATTGCGGCAAGTTGAAGAGAGTCAATTAGATTTTTATGCAGGTTGTGAAGAATAATTGTTGAAGGAAAAAGAAGCATCTCAAGGAAGGATTGATAAAGAATTATTGTAATCTTGTTCTAAGGTTAAATAATACAAGCACTATTGATTATTGGTGGAGTTTTTCCCCGAAAGGGTTTCTCCACGGTATATGTTGTGTAACTTCTTTATTTTGGTCTTATTCTTCTACAATATTTTGTCGAATTCTACAAATGGTCAAATGAATCTAAACAAATAATCATCAACAAATAATTTGCAACAAATAATACTTAATTAGATCTACAGCTACAATACTTTTACAAATTATTAAGGTACATAATTACCTCCATTTTAAACATTTAGTATCAGAGCTAAGGTTGGGTAGAGTTTGGGATGCCTTTCTCTTAAACGTTTGAAGGTTTTTTGGTTGTATTGGGAGCTTTAGACAGTGATGGTTTTATTTTTATCTTATTTCCACACATAGCTTGGCATCACATTCAATGGGAGCTTTGGTAGGATATGGTTTTTTACTGGTTTAGAGTGGTTGCTATCATGTCATGGTTTACTCTTGATATACATTAAGTGTTTGGCATGGTACTTGTTCTCTTGAGACTAGGATATATATATGCTATGGTGCATGTGATTTCGTAGGAGATGGTTAGATCATGTTGTAATGTTTATATTCTTGATTCATGATCGGAGCTTTGACATTGATCTTGTGTATTTCTCGTAAGTGTTGGGTACATTAATCATTTGCTTGATTACTTCATCATAGTGCTATGTTGCATTTGGATTTTGGCATGGATTGGTTGGTTATAGGTCCTCATGGATACTTGGAGAAATAGGTGAGGCTTGATTTCTCTTATGGTAAGAGATATATGTTGGAATGATTACTTGTAATAAAATCATTTTCAACAATAAAGACATAGAAGCCTACACCTTGGTTGGATGTGAGTTCAACACACTCAACAGTTTCACATGCCTCCAAAGAGGAGGTTTGGATACAAAGACTTGGGAAAGGTATTGGTTTTAATTGCAAGTTAAACTTGAATGTGATAGTCACAGTGCTATGTGTTGAGCCAAAAAATTTATGTATCATGCTCTTACTAAGCATGTTGATGTTGAATATCACTTTGTGCAAGAAATGGTTGAGAGTGGGAAGGTATTGTATCAATGGGTAAATTTCTAAGGTTTGAGGTTAGCAATGATTAAATCAATAATATAGACCCAAAGAAGTTATGAAGCACAATGGAAGAAAATAATAACAAAAAAATTATACCAGATTTGTGAAGCTCCCATGAATCACCTCCATAGCACCTCCTAGCTTGCAGCGTATGATTTGATGTCCTCAAATCGAGTGTGTGAGCAATTTGACTATGCCATTGTCCTATGCAAGTTTTGAAGGATTTAATTATATGGATGCCTATGCCTATAATAAACGATAAATAACAATTGATAAATGACTATAATTCCTATAAGAATGAAGTGGTGGTTCCAAATTATGAACAAAATTGTCATTTTATAGAAAACACAATTTTGAATGGATGGACGAGATCGACTCTTGACAGAAACCTAAAATCAAAGGTCAAGATTTCATTTAATAATCCCTAATTAGGGTTAGGGAAAAATCCTTAGACGAGTGGTCAAGATGTCATAGGAGAAAATTGAATCAGTGGTGGAGAAAAGAGGAGATAATTAATTTTGAAAATAAAGATTTTCAAAATTGAGAAGATAAAGATATCCTGCTTTGTGAGATTTATAAAAGATGGACTAAAAAGAAAATTTGATTAAAATCAAGAACCTACTTGCTTTATTTGATTTTTGGAAGAAAGCTACCAATCAACTCAAAATATGAATTTTGTGAGACAAATAAATAATCTTTTTTAGATTATTTACCAAAATGGAATGTCAGTTAAGATTTTGATGACATTTTAAATAATTTCATTTATTTAAAATGAGAGGAATATTAATTTTGTCAATTAAATAATTAAAAATAATTATTTAATTTAGAAGATGAGATTAATTGATTAAATAAATTGATTCATTCATTTAATTATGACAACTAGTGACATATTAAATAAATAAATAAAACTTATTTATTTAATAATCAGGAAGAAATGACTAAAGAAGGGTAATTAAATAAATTTAGAAATTTATTTAAAGGAAGACTTAGATAATTAATGACATATTTAATAAATAAATAACTTTATTTATTTAATAATCTTGAAGAATAAAAGGACATGAATTAATTAAACAATCGAATGTGGACTAAGGACATAATTAAATGTTATAATTATGCTAGGACAAAAGTGGTAAAAATAAAGCTTGTAGGCCTAGGCCATTTTTAGGTGTCTACATTTTGCCCCTCTTTGTCATAATGTCACTTGTTGCGTTGTGACAAAGAAAATAAGTCAAAGTCATGCCCCAATGAAGGTACAGGGTATCAATGCCCCCTCAGGAAATTTTTCAAATTTTGGGTCATCTGCAAAAAAAATTGTAAAAGGTCTCGATATGTCAATTTAATGACCAGAAAAATAATGGTGCAGTCGATTTCGGATCTCGATATGTTTAAGACGGCCAATGGGGTGGTCAAACTTGGTTAAATGAGCCTCCAGTAATAATCCAGTTCAGAAATGTCATTTTGACCTTATAAATAGGTTGACAAATGAGTAAAAGTCAATTCATTCTTACTATTCACCTTGCGAATTTCGAGAGCTCAAAGCAAAAAGGACAGCAATGACGATGGTGATTCCAGTGACAGAGCATCGCAGCGAGATCCTGTAGACATTCAATCGGCCAGAGGGCTTAGAGCCAGTGGTATGTACCCTTGTCCCACTTTGTAATTTTTTTGTTTTGCGTGCCATACTTAGGTTTCTAGTACAAACAACAAATGCGCCGCGATGCATATGCATACGCGTAAGCCGGATTCATCATCACGTTCGATGCATTTGATGCATCGCGACGCAAATGACATTGTAAATTAGAGGAGATAGGGGCAGGGATGGAGGTAGAGACAGAGGTCGGGGTGGAGATGACAGAGATTATCGGGATGATGGAGGAGATGGCCGGAGGCGGAGGAGAGATGCCCAGAGATAGGGCAAGAGGGTATTCCCACGTGTGGCAAGAGTAGCATTAGATGCTATTCTGGAGGTGGGGGAGGAGGGAGAGAGGGAGGAGGCAGAGTAGCCGAGACAAGAGGGAGAGGGTGAGGAGAGACAGGAGGAGGGGGAGAGATGGGAGGAGGTGGAGGTGACAAAGGTCAGACAGGAGGAGGTGCCTTGTGATGAGGGAGTCAGCGGAGAGGTTGTAGCTAAGGATGATGATGATGAGGACAATGATGCCATGGATGAGGCTGAGAGACTTCTCTAATTCATGATGGTGGAGGGAGAGGAGGAGATACTGTCTAGTTCAGTGTTGCCCCTTGACGCCATGACAGATCAGAGGGTGGCTGATTTTATAGTGGAGACTGGATGAGAGCATGGCCCAGGTCAGAGCATTGCAGTCAGAGCTAGAGGTAGCTCGGGTAGAGCGGGATTAGGCAGTGATCCATCAGCAGGACTCCACTTAGTGGTGTACACAGTTTGTGACATTGTGAGCATGGCCCTCTGGGGATATTGCTCATGAGTTAGCTAGGGTGAGCACGAGGCTAGGTCAATATAGGACCTTATATGAGTAGGTAGTGCCTCTCGAGTGACAAGATCCTACATTGTCGCAGTCACAGACAAGGACAAGCAGTGGACACAGATCAGGGAATGCCAGTGGCAACCAGAGTCATACTAGTGCAGGACAGTCTACCTCTTCAGGGCACAGGTCCCACCACTCACGCAAGCATACCTCGAGTCACCACTCGAGCCATAATCACAAGTCCACTGGTTCAGTGTAGAGGCAACCACCAATGGTAGATCCATCTACTTCTTAGAGTCAGGTAGTAGTGACATCACAGTTGTCTGTTACCATGGAGATGATGCCTTCATTCTCAGTTCCACCGGTAGCACAGACAGAGGTTGCTATAGGTCCGCCTATCATTTTAGTGCCAGTGACAGAGCTTCCACCTCCACACTCTTCACCATGAGGGTATGATGAGAGTCTACCCTAGGGGAATGCTTGTTTTTATTACACATTATGTATATTGTTGAGCCTGCAAGCTCCATGTTTGGGATATCTGTTGACTCTATCCTATGACATTGTATATTTTTGAGATGGTATTATATGATGATGCAGTTTTGATGTGGTCTACATGTATGTTATGTGATGTTATTTGATTTATGTATATGGTGTGATGTCTTATGTATGATGCTTAATTTATGATGTATCATGTATGTCCTATGATGTGTACTTATGATTATGATGCCATGATGATGTAGTGCTTACTTATGTGAGATGGTGATGATAATAATATGCATAATGTATTTATTAAATGGGTGAAATGTTGATGATTATGTCAATGCACTGTTTGTGATTATGTAAATGCTATGGATGATGTATGTATGGACCTAATGCAATATTTATATGATCAGTATGTACTCATGTTTTTGTATGTCACAAGATATCATCATGAGATGAATGAAAGAAGATGACTAGACCGATGATAGAAGATGACCAGACCGATGAGGGAAGAGGACCAACCGACAGATATGCATGTTAGTTCCTAAACCAAATCCTTCAAAACTTTACCATAGGACTTTAATATTTATTGCGCTTAATCATCATTGGGAAAACTATTGTAATGACCAACAAACACCATGATATGACATAGATCAAGGTGTGCAAGGTCATACCATCACATAAGACAAGTAGTCACAGACAAGGATGATCATGATTCAGACGAAAATCACAATTACCCCAGTCTCTTTGTCATAATCAACCACAAGCAGAAAAAGACAAAGACAATTCATGAAACGTCATTGCTTCTCTAAATCATGTTTCCAGGACCTCCTTGAGAAACTAGCAACATGATTGCCAAAATATAAAAATAGAGCCCTTATCATGATACGTCACTATTTTTCTAAATCCTAGAAGCAGGACCTCGCTGAGAAACTAGTAGTCATGGGTGTCAATTGTCATGATACATCGTTGTTTCTCTAAATCCTGTTTAGTGGTATCTCGCTGAAAAACTAATAACATGATAAAATCCAAAAACACAAGTGTTAAATGTTTGCCAAGTGCACCTAGATATCCATTCTTCTGATTTCAAAATGCCATGTTTGATAATGTCGAGATGCTGAAATGTTTAAAGTCTTGATGATATTTAGATGAAAGATGTCAATAATTACCGAATTCAGGAAGAACACATCCTGAATAATGTTGACGTCAAGAGGATTGATTCCTAAATGTCAAAAGGGGTCCCTCAAAACGCCATGTGACAGTGATGATGACGATGCCTAGGAAGGACACATCCTAAGCCATAATTGATAGATTCAGTTCTCCAGAAGGACACATTTGAAGAATACAGGTGTCAAGTGGAGTGATCCTTCGATTTCAAGAGGATCCCTCAAAATGTTGAATGACAGTGACAATGCCTAGGAAGGATACATCCTAAGGCATCAATGATAGAGGTTACCTTTTAGAAGGACACATATGAAGGGTAACCAAGACTTGACAATTTGACAGGTTATGATGATTTAACTTTCTTTGACCGAGTTTGACTTGTGCTGACCATATGTCGTTATTGTCATGATGATATGTGCCGATGAGATTGTCATGTTGTGATAAATGATTGTCATAATTTTATTTATGAGTTTTATTCATTTGGGAAATATTTGCTTTGTCTTGAAGACTTTTTTGATGTGTGTGCCAGTGTGATGCCATAAGCCCTAATGGAATCACCTAGCACGGCCTCGGGGGCTCATCGACAGATGGCCTTGCCTACATCATGCACTCAGAGACCTCGTAGTTCGACACGACCAATGACTTTGTATTGATGACCAAAGACTATGCCATGATTTTATTGTGACAAACCTAAGAGGACTAACCTAATGTCTCAAGGACTCGAAAATGAGTCTTGCCTACATAGCAAACGCACAGAGACAACGTAGTTCAGACAAATGATAAAGACTTGACTTATTGACATGACAAATTTTGACCAGAGATGATCTTGTGTTTGAGATTTTGTTGTGGTTTTCTTCAGGATATATTTCAATTTTTAGGTATTTCTTCAGGGAATTTTGTGATTTTTTTGTCTTTTTCTTCAGAACCTTTTGCTATGTTTTTATCTTTTTCTCAATACTTTTTGCTATGTTTTCGGTCTTTTTTAGGACATTTTTCAATGTTTAGGTCTTTTTTCAGGACTTTTTCCAATTGTCAAAGCCACGTGTGACATCCACTACACTTATATGATACAAATTTTTCCCCCATTCAAGTCCAAGACTTAGCCAACTTTAAGGAACATGGACGAGATGTTGCTAGTTTACTAGATGGACAGTCATCAAGACTTGATGTCAATCGTTTATCAACTATGAAAGGAAGGGTATAATGTCATGTCAATTGGCGTGATAATGGCATGAGATGTCTTTCATTCTAGGCCAAGGCAAAAAAAGTGACAATAGATGGCAGAGCAACGATTGATTACACATGGTGCTTGTTTGCCAGGTTTTCACCATGGTACTTATCCAAAGCGCCTATTTGTCAGGTTTTCACTATTGGACAAATCATTTTTCTCTTTACTATTTTTCTATTTTTTTTTTTTGTTGCCAAGATTTTTGTTTGCTAGGTTTTCATCAAGGTAACAATTTTTTTTTTTGTATTTTATGGTTTTTTAGCTCTATCTCCTGATGCTATGCATAGAACTTCCGGAGATGTAGAATGTTGATAGGCTCTATCAATTGTTCTCCATCTAGAGTTTCCAGCTAATAGGCTCCAAAACCAAAAGAAGATATGATGATGTAAAGACCCAACCAATTTGGTTCAAACTTTCCTGGCTTTTATTTGTCAGCTTGGTTCTTAGGGTTCTACATTAGGACTAAGTCACAAATGTCAAATTTCCTGACCATGACTCTCTTATTGTAACTATGACAAAGATGGTTCTAATATGCTTGTAGATGGTTTAGGGAATTTTGTCTTCTTTCTTCTAGCATTTCCAGCTCATGTAGGCACGATTTTCTATACTCCTCTACATCAGTTAAACCCTTCAGGGAGACTCGTAATGAAGGAATTTCAACCTCAATGGGAAAGATGGCCTCAACGCCAAAGACCAAGGAAAATTGAGTGGCTCCTGTAGGCGTATCAATGCTAGTGTAATAAGCCCATAGAGCAGGGTTGAGTTGTATATCCCAGTCAAGACCAGTGTCATTGACAGTCTTTTTGAGGATTTTAACAATGGTTTTATTTGAAACCTCAGCTTGACCATTTCCTTGTGGGTAATATAGAGATGAAAAATGATGTTGGATATGGAATCACTCACATAACTCACGAATGTCTTGGTTTTTAAACGGACATCCATTGTCAGTGATGATGGATTGGGGAAGGCCATACCGGAAAATTATGTAGTTAAGGATGAATTTGGATATTTGTTTTTCGGTTATGTATGTCAGTGGGATGGCTTCAATCCACTTCATGAAATACTCAGTGGTGGTGATAATGAATTTATGTCCGTTGGATGAGGTTGGATGGATCTTACCCATAAGGTCGAGTCCTCATTGAGCAAAGGGCCAAGGAGAGTTGATCAACTGAAGTTCCTGTGTTGGAGCATGAATCAAATCACTATGAACCTAGCATTGGCGACAAGTCTTGACATATTCTAATGCATCCTTTTCAATGGTCATCTAGTAGTACCCAAGTCTCGTTATCTTCTTGGCTAGAGTAGGACCACTCGAATAAGATCTGCATATACCATCATGTACTTCGCGTAAGGTTTTACCCGCTTCGTTAGTGTCGAGACATCTAAGGAGGGTGTTGTCAAAGCTACGGTGATAAAGGGTGTCACTGACGATGGCATATCTTGCAACTTTTTGAATGAAGGACTTCCTCTGGTTATTGGACAGGTTGGGTGGAAGGGTTTGGGACTTAAGGTAGTCTTGAATGTCTTGATACCAGGGAGAGTTGGGACCAACAAGTTCATAGACCATTTCTGATTTTGGAATGTCATAGGTAGGAACCAACAATTGTTATATGATAAATTCCAACTGTGGCAGATTGCTTGGGATGTCGAGGAGAGAGCCTATTGTAGCCATTGCATTTGCTGAGTTGTTCTATGTTCTCAGAACTTGTTCAAAAGTTACCATATGAAAGTATGTTTGGAAATTGTCAACCATTTGCTTATAGGGCATCAACTTCTCATCTTTTGTGTCATAGTCATCATTAACCTGGTAATGACAAGCTAAGAATCCCCATAGACATGTAATGCTCTAATTTTCCATTTTATTGCCATTCTTAGTCCTGTAACCAATGCCTCATATTCTGCCACATTGCTTGTGCATGGGAAGGCAATGCAAAAAAACTTAGGAATGGAGTCTCCTTGAGGATTCATAAACAAGATTCCTGCCCCCGAGCCATGATTTGTGTGTGATCCGTCAAAGTAGAATCACCAAGGTGCCTTAGGTTTTGTATGGAATATCAACTCATCTGGAAAATATGCCACTAACAAGTGATCACTTTGTAAAGGTGCATCCACCAGTTGGTCTGCAATGACTTGTCCTTTTATCGCCTTTCTTTCCACATACTAAATATCATATTCGCTTAGAATCATGACCCATTTTTCCAGACGTCCTGTTAATGCTGCCCTACTCAACAAATATTTTAGGGGGTTGATCTTTGCTACTAGTTGCATCTGATGGGTTAGCATGTACTGCCTTAGTTTTTTTGCTGCAAAGACCATGGCTAGGCAAGCTCGTTCAGTTGTTGTGTAGTTCAGCTCATACCTGACCAACATCCAACTAATATAGTATATAGCTCTTTCTTTTTCTTCTTGGTCATTTTGTGCAACAGTGCCCCCAGTGCTGAATTAGTTGCCAAGATGTATAGGATCAATGGCTTTGCATGAATGGGAGGCATGAGAACTGATGTTGACAGAGGTATTCTTTGATTTGCTAAAAAGCTTCTTGACATTTATCTGTCCACACAAAGGGGATAGCCTTCTGCAACAGGTATTGGAATGGGTGGCACTTGTCAGCCAATTGGACTATGAAGTGTCGAATAGATTGTACCCTGCCTTGTAGAGTTTTGAGTTCACTGATTCCTCTAGGAGGAGGCATGTCTATGATGGCTTTGACTTTTGTTAGATCAACCTCAATGCCTCGTCGAGAAACTATGTAGCCCAAGAGTTTACCTGATGTTACACTGAAGACACATTTCTTAGGATTTAGTCAGAGTTTGTATTCTTCCAGTCATTTGAAAATTATGTCTAGAACCCTAAGGTGATCTTTCTTGTTACTGATTTATCCAATAGGTCATCTACATAATCTTCCATTATTTTATGCATCATGTCATGTGGGAGATTGTGGTCATAGCCCTTTCATATGTAGCACCTGCATTTTTGAGACCGAAGGGCATGACATTCCAACAATATGTTCCCTATGGGCAAGTAAATGTTGTTTCATGTTGGTCTTCTAGGGAAATACAAACCTAATTATAGCTGGAGAAACCATCCATGAGGGATAGCATCTCATATCCTGTTGTAAGGTCAACTATGATGTCAATGTTGGGTAAAGGAAAGTCATCTTTTGGGCATGCCTTATTTATATCTCTAAAATCTGTATAGACGCGGATCAACCCATTTGGTTTTGTTACCAGCACCAAGTTAGATATCCATTCGGCATAATCAATAAACCGTATGAATCCCACGTCTAGAAGTTTCTTCAACTCTGCCTTGACCAATAAAGCGACTTGAGGGTACATTTTGTGTAACTTCTGCTTAACTGGCATGTCTGCATAGGACCATGTGAAGTTTATTTTACGTTCAGCAAAGAATTTATGAAATTTCAATCTCTCTTCTTCAGTCAATGATGCAACAAAGAGGACCATTTTGGGATCTTCTGTAGTTGATATGTTGTCTTCTATGGTATATTCTACAAGCATAGCTAACTTCTCTTGTTGCACAGGAAGAAAGACCAGTCCTCCATCTTTGGGTGCCTCAAAGAGGTTTTCACCCACAGATACGTCCTTTTTCAAAAGGTGCCTTTCGGTTTTCACCTAGAGACATTTCATTTTTTATTTTATTTTTATTTTTATTTTTGCAACTGGAGGACGAAGCAGTCTCGCCGAAATATGTCATGCAATCTAGATCAATAGTGAATCTCGCCTTGTGGTCACCATTGGGTATGTCCTCACGTAATCCCATAAATTATGCAATTTCCTCATCATTCTGAAATGTATCCAGGACTGGTGGGCCTTGTTGGTTCCAATCGACTAGTTGAGGATAAACTAGGGAAATGCCATCGTCAGTGTTGGTTAATTGTGGGGAGGATGCAGAAAGCATGCAGACAGATTCAGTGATATTGTAGATGAGGTTATCATCATCCAACTCCACATCGGATTCTATCCAATATTCCCCTTCGCTTGTCTCATATTCATTGTCAAAATAAGGGGTGAAGGACTTAGAGTCATGATTATCAATGTCATTTGGTAATTCAGATGGGTTGGACTGATGGGATTCAAATAGTGGGGTTTGCAAGTCATGGGGGGTGGTAATGGGAGTTTGACTATTTGGTTCCTGATAAATTTTAAATGTTTGCCAAAATCTTTATTCAGAGGTTAGTTCCCCCTCTTTGATAAACAAATCATCTAGGAAACAGTCACTTAGGGATCGTTCTGAGCCAAATTCCTACTCTTGGGATTCAGTTTCGGTGAGGGTTTCCCTAGTGGTCTCGACACTGTCTGAAGCATGTACTTGCTCACTTGAAAGTCTAGAGGTACGTCGATCGTCATAGTCGGGCAATCGAAACCCTAATCCAAGATACTTTGGTATTTTGAAAGGTTTTGTGGGCTCCCTTTGACCATTTTTATTTCTTCCTAGGCCACTAGTACCATCGTAGCCTTTAGCCTTCATCATGTCATATCCTTTTCCATATATCTTAACTGGTAATGGGGGTAGTGTGACAGTATCCTTATAGATCCATCCTGTGATATCATCAAGGTCCTCATTACTCATGTCTCCTCATTTGATGAAAACTATTTTTTTGTGGAACTTTGAAAATTTCTTGGGGTTCCATTTTGAAACATGGCCTATCGTAGACCTTTGGAAACTTGGGTATTATCGTTATGTTGTATGCTGTGTGCAGTTTGAATTCTCCACAGCCGAGGTCCTGGATCTTGATAGTGGATTCAACCTTAGGGCTTGCGGAAGGTGGTGGTATGGCAGAAGACATGGATGGAGCGGATGTGGAAGATGATGTGAGTGTGGATGGGTCGATGTATTTGGGTGATGAGGAGCCAGGTGCTTCTCAGTTAATAGGTACTTGGTTTTTAGAGATACCCCTTAAGTTTGTACAATATCGGAAAGGGTCGGGGTCTCCATATATGGTTATTTATGTGCCGTCAAATGGAAAATTTAGGCATTGGTGATATGTGGATGGAACGGCTTTTATGGCATGGATCCATGGACGACCGAGCAAGATGTTGTATGGTAGTTCAAAATCCAAGACCTGGCAAGTTGTGTCCACAATGATTGGTCTCACTTTGATAGGGAGACAAATAATGCCACGTGAAGAGTGTTCTTCATCATCATATGCTTTGATCACTATACTCTTTGTTGGGTCCACGCATGCATCAGAGAATCCTATAGCCTTAACCATTTTGAGGGAGCATATGTTCAATCCTGCTCCGCCATCTACTAAAACCCGTCTGACTTTGTGCTTGTGGACAAACGTTTCTATGTGCAAGGCATTGTTGTGGTTGGTTTTAGGTGATGAGTAGTCTTGATCTGAGAAGGTGACATGGTGAGGCATAGTGAGGTATCCCACCATGGTCTCAAACTAATTGACATCAATGTCCTTTGGGACTGACAACTCTTGCAGGGTTTTATCTAGTATATCCTTGTGCACGAGAGAGATACGAAGCAACTCAAGTATAGAGATTTGTGTAGGAGTCTTGCCTAGCTGGTTGATAAGGTTGAACTGAATTTTTGGTTGCCCTTGCTTTGTGGTTGGGGTGGCTTTTGACTATCTAGCAGATGGGCCAGGTATTGTAATTCTGGGTTGCTTAGCAGGAGACAGACCAGCTATGGTGACCTTTCCACTTCGAGTAGTAGCATTACACTAAAGTGCTCTCTTGATCGTAATGGTGTTGATGTATTCGTCATCAGTTCATACATTATTTATAATTGGTCCACTAGAATATTCATACTTGGCTCGGGCGAAGTTAGCTTGATTATTGTTTGTCTGTGGACCTGAGGTGGAAGTATTATGAGAACCATGGTGTAATGTCCCCAATTTTGTGAGCATCAGAGTTCAGTGGATTTAGCCTATTCCTAGCCCTCGTAGGCTAATATGTCTAGTTAGAGGGTCTTGTTGGAGTTTGGTTTGGCTTTGGTTGTCAAAATCTACCAGTTTGGCTTTTGTTCGGGGTCATTCAGACATCAATTACTCAACTTGCTATTTTTAGTAAGTAAAGTCTCTCAGTGGAGCACCCCTGCTATTTTTAGCAGTATGGTTTGGTCGTATGAAGATTCCATCACTTATTCTCTGGCTTCAGATGGTTCGTTAATTGGACTTATTTTGAAGAAGATATTAATATTTATTGTCAAATTAAATATTAATTATTTTGAAGCTTATATTATAAAGTTATAATATTATTTAATATTATAACTTAAGTGATTTTTAAAGGAGTCGACCATCATTGAGAAGGGGACCATTTTTAATTAATCTTTTTAATTAAAAAGAGGCGTCCAACTATGGAATTATTAAAAGTGAATTTTCAACTTAATTTAAATGATACTTTTTGCTCAGGAAATCGACCCTCTTGAGAATATAAGTATTTTTCATTGTGAAGAAAGTTCATTATGTTATGAAATCAATTTTTGATCAAGTATTCTTCTAGAGAACGGAACCAAGGGTTTCAGTTGTCTTTTTGGCATTAGAGAATGAGCCATCTTCAGTGTTGCAGTTTAGAGGCTGTGAAATATCAGCTGATTTATTGCTTATCAAAGAGGTAGCTTCATTCAGAGATTATCACAAAACTTATTTAGAAATTGCATCTTTAGGGTTCTTTGGTTTGGAATTCATTCGAAAGGGTTCTTCATTTCTAGGCACCATTTTCCAAGATCTGGACACATCTTTCAAGGTTTTTACAATCTACTGCAAATACCAGGTTTTTACATCAATAATATTGTTGCTTTTTAAGTTGCATGTCATCAGATCTTGCTTGTAATCAGCATAGTAGATCAATAAACCTATTGGTATAAATAAATCAATCAGTTTCCATCATTTGTAGATATGTGGTATTTTATTTAATTTTTATATGCAATTTCTTTCAAAATCTCACTTCAATGGTATATGCAAAAACCCACAGAAAAATCAAAAACGAGAAAAAATAAGCAAAACAGACAGTTTTAGAAAAATAGTGACAACAAGGGTTTCTACAGTGGTATCAGAGCCTGAATCCTGCCATCTTGTGAGGGTTTAGGAAAGAAAATTTATAGATTAACCAGGGTTGTGAATTTCAGAAATTAAAAGAAATAAATTTTCAGAATTACAGGGTTTGAAAGTTTTCAGAATTATATCAGGTGATTTTGAGAATATATTTATTGATATTCTTGCTGGTTTGATCATCATTGTTCCCGTTCTGGAAGAAATACATTAATTTGATATCCAATTAGTTTGAGTAAATTACAGTTTCTATATCACTCTGAAATTAGTGATTGGGGTTTGAGGAAATCGTGGTAAAGGAGCAATCACGATTGGAGGATAAGACAAGAACGATAAATACTATAGCAAACTAAGTCAGGAGTTGCTTGCAAAAGAGACAAAATAGGGAATAATACAAGACTTGTCCACACCGGTTGAAGGTGAAAAAATTCAGACGGGTCATTAATCAAAGGAGACATCTTTTGAGATAGCCACACTTGGTGGTGTTTCATAAAGGACAAACATTCCTTTTACTAATCGTGTCATGACCAGTGCATTCTACAAATTTCCGCAAAGCCCAAATGTGGATGAAGTAGAAAATTATCTTTGGTGCCACATCTTGTTTCGGGAGCTCTTTGCTCATCCCTTCCCATCGCACTTAAATATCAGGCCTTTGAGGGGGGACGATAAATTCAAAAGCAGAGATTACCATCGCATATCATTGTCGGGTTCTACTTTGACAATCGTATTTTTCTTAAAGTGACAGAATGGTCAAAGATAGCCGGCCATGTCTCCTATAAAGAATCAATACAATGAAGGTCAAAATTTCCTGGAGCCATTAGAATAGATGCCGGAATGATATTCGCATCATATTTATGTGTTGAGGGAGTACTGAATAAGATGAAGTAGAAAGTAAAAGAAATCGTATACTCACAAGAGACCAATAGTTTAAGTCCGCCAGGTGGGAATGAATTTGGCGTCAGAACATACAAGAGTGTTTGTCTGATGAAATATCAATTTATTCGAGAGGATTATATATATTATTCAGGGGCCCATGTTTGACTTTTAAGGGAGAGGCGATTTAAAATAATTGAAGGAGAACGCATGTGTATGATTTTTTTGACGGGACAAGGAAATTCGGGAGCTACTTACTAAAGACGAATTCCAAAATGGACAAATGTAATATTATTTTGCTAGCAGTTGAGTATTGGTGATTAGCAATGAGAGCTGCCTGAAAGCTAAGACGTGGCCATCAATTTATTTCTGAAGGTGATCATTTTTAATATAGACACCCCTGTTGATGACGTGTATCTTCATTTGGTGGAATGCTAGTCTTCAACAAGGCCAAAACGTGATTCTTAGGAGAATTTTTGGTAGCGGAGAGATAAGTAACCAATAGTTACATCATATATCAGCAGTTTAATAGATAATTTGGTGTTTGCGAGCTTCTATTGAAAAGTATGACAAAATGTCCCACTACAGTCACTAATTATTTGCATGTTCAAGACATTTAGTACTAATTCCCAGTTACATGCTCATACAACCATATTTAATTTTATTTCAAGAGGAATTATTGAGTTATTGTCATACAGTTTGTATTTCCAGTTATCTGGAAACATCCAGCATTGTAAGCCAGATCCTTATGGAGTTCATCATCAAGATATTTTGGAGACATAAGTATTGGCAAACTTGATGACTATAATTCATGAACAAATCTGATATAAACTTTTGTGTTGCACAAGTGAGCTACTATTCATGATAGTTTTAATCTCTCAATAGTTTCTGTTGTGCAATAGGGATGTTGCAATTACAAGAATTTATATCTTAGACATCCTTGAATGCATCAAAGATACAGAAGAAAGAAATAAACAACAGATGGTCTGCTTCACTCAGAATAAAGGGGTTAGTTGAGGCAGTTGTGAATTATGGCTTCTAAATTTGTTGATGAGGTAATGGTTGCTTATGAGGAATATATAGTATTCCTAGATAAGATCAAAGAGCATCTAGACTTCGAACAATACATGGAGCATCAGATGGAATATAACAAGCCAAGAAGCAAATCAAAGAAAAGTGAGCAGCTAAGTGTTGAGAGCACCTTAAATAGCATTCATCGAAAACCTATGCCTTCACCACAAAGGTTAATTCGTAACTTACCACAGTTTAAAGATTCCATTTCAAGACGGAGCTCATCACAGAACAAAAAGAAGTGTTTTTATCGCAAAGGGCCTTTCGATGAAAACCATGATTGCCTTTTAAGGCCTAAGGGCAAGGCAAATAGAATAATGCGGGCACCCTATGAGGATTCAGAACTTAAAAAAATTGACCAGCAACGTAATCAAGAAGGATCTGAGTCAGAACATGAGATCTCTATAGGTGGACATGCAATTGAAGCTAAAGTGGTGGTTGATAAGGAAATTTTACATCATGATAATAGTATGGTGGGGCCATAGAATGATGTTCACAACATTCCAGAGGTTTTTATTAGCACTGCTAACGCTTCTGATTTTTATGACAGCAACGATAAAACTTTCCAACAGCATGAGACAACAGTGATTTCACATGTGCAAAATATTTCTATTGAATTGCCACATGAAGGGACTCATGATTTGGGTACTAATGATGCAATGTGTGATATGGGTTCATGTAATGATGAGTCTAATTTTCCAGATCAAACCTTAGAAGATAAATTAGAAGGTTTGTATGCTGACATGGAATCCCAAGATTGTGAATTGGAAAGTGATACAGTTACATTGGAAGTGAAAGTGTGTGAAGATACTATCATATCAACAGCTTCTACCTTATCAATTGAGCCATTCTTTGAGGTACATAGCAGCAGTACCTTAGATGTTGAGGTGTGCATGGATGAAAGCACACATGATGCTGCTTATCATGTAGTGAGTAATGACGAATCAACCTCATATCATAGTGAAAATTGTGAACTAGACAACTTGTATGGGGGTCATAAGCTACAGAGTCCTCATCATTTGGTTGGGCAACTAAAAGTGAATGACAATATGATTGCCACAACCATTGAGCATTTTGATGTTGCTCGTCAGATGTTGGCTACCTATGGTTGGAGTACTCCTTTGATAGATGAGCATGGTGATAGTGGTTTTTCCCTTGCAGAGATACATGCACTTCAAGAAGCAATTGGAATGATGAAACAAAATTACCTAAAACTACTTGCGGATAGGGATTTTCTTCTCGAGTGGGATTGCATTTGTTATGATGCATTGAAGGGAAAGGAGGAGCAGGTCGATGAGATCACTCATGAGCTTGAGGTGACTATGGACTCGTTGCAGAGCACCCAGTTGGCCCTTCAGGAGTCTCAGTCACAGTTGGACAAGCTTACCATGGAGTTAAGTTTGGCACAGTCTCAACTAGCTGTAGATACAGTACAGTTACATACAGTGGCAGTCAGTGAGGATCATATCTCCACGGGTTGTAGTGAGGATGTGGTTACCTCCATCACGGTTATAGGAGCAATTGATACAGATGGGATGAGCGTTTTGGTTGAGAGCTCTTGTGAGGAGATAGTTGATTTTTTTGAGAGTTGTGTGACAGATCACGTCACTATTCCATCGGCATCACAAGAGATATGTGGGGAATCACCCAGTATGTTGATTTGTTTCCCCAGGACTATGATGGTCAGCTATTGATAGAGGTGGGAGCATTTTATCTTGATTGCATAGTGAGGAGTGTTCATCACTTCTCCTTTAGTCCACACACGAAGGATTTGATGATGCATCAGTGTGGTTTGGCTCCTGAGTTATACCATCCATTGTGGGATGGGTATTCACCATCTTCAGAAGATGGGATTAGCAGTTGCAAGCGCCAGACTCAGCGGTTTGTGGGGGATTACTTGCAGGGAAAACTGTCAATTTTACATCATGTTGATATGTATCCAACAGGGTTTGCTACTTCTTGGTCACAAAGTTTTCTTCTGGGTACATGGGTATAGGATGATTGTGGTGTCAGTTGGCTGATGGCTTGGTCAGTTATCACATCCATGAGGGTTTAGCAGAGGACATGGAGAGATTCAGTGTAGCAGATGCTTCTAGAAGTTCTTATCTCCACATGACAGGTGGATGTGAATTCATATTGTATTGGGATCCTGGTGGCGACAGCTTTGGCACCGAGTATTGGATGGGTCCCATTGGGTTACTTCACTATTCTTAGCATGGTGAAGTTAGAGGCAGTAGAGTGCAGTGGAAGCCTGGGGATGACAAACACGATGGACTTTCACTTTGGATTTGGGATCCAGGGATAGCCTGCACAGTTGTGTTTTTGTTGATGCTATAGGAGACAATTAGAGATGTCTGGGACACTTCACAGTTCTTATTTTGGGCCTTCTAAGGAGTTAGATATCTTTGCAATAGAGATTGCTTGAGGACAAGCAATTTCAGGGAGGGTGGACTGTAATGTCCCCAATTTTGCGAGCATCAGAGTTGGGTGGATTTAGCCTATCCCTAGCCCTCATAGGCTAATATGTCTAGTTAGAGGGTCTTGTTGGAGTTTGGTTTGGCTTCAGTTGTCAGAATCTACCAATTTGGCTTCGTTCGGGGTCATCGGACATCAATTGCTCGACTTGCTATTTTTAGTAAGTAAAGTCTCTCAGTGGAGCACCCTTGCTATTTTTAGCAGTATGGTTTGGTCGTATGCAGATTCCATCACTTATTCTCCAGATTTAGATGGTTCGTTAATCGGACTTATTTTGAGGAAGATATTAATATTTAATTGTCAAATTAAATATTAATTATGTTGAAGCTTATATTATAAAGTTATAATATTATTTAATATTATAACTTAAGTGATTTTTAAAGGGGTCGACCATCATTGAGAAGGGGACCATTTTTATTTAATCTTTTTAATTAAAAAGAGGCGTCCAACTATGGAATTATTAAAAGTGAATTTTCAACTTAATTTAAATGATGCTTTTTGCTCAGGAAATCGACCCTCTTGAGAATATAAGTATTTTTCATTGTGAAGAAAGTTCATTATGTTATGAAATCAATTTTTGATCAAGTATTCTTCCAGAGAATTGAGCCAAGGGTTTCAGTTGTCTTTTTGGCATTAGAGAATGAACCATCTTCAGTGTTGCAATTTAGAGGCTGTGAAATATCAGCTGATTTATTGCTTATCAAAGAGGTAGCTTCATTCAGAGGTTATCACAGAACTTATTCAGAGATTGCATCTTCAGGGTTCTTCGGTTTGGAATACATCCGGAAGGGTTCTTCATTTCCAGGCACCATTTTCCAAGATCTGGACACATCTTTCAAGGGTTTTACAATCTGCTACAAATACCAGGTTCTTACATCAATAATATTGTTTCTTTTTAAGTTGCATGTCATCAAATCTTTCTTGTAATCAGCATAGTAGATCAATAAACCTATTGGTATAAATAAATCAATCAGTTTCCATCATTTGTAGACATGTGGTATTTTATTTAATTTTTATATGCAATTTCTTTCAAAATCGCACTTCAATGGTATATGCAAAAACCCACAGAAAAATCAAAAATGAGAAAAAATAAGCAAAATAGACAGTTTCAGAAAAACAGTGAGAACAGGGGTTTCTACACATGGTCCTACAATGGGTCCTTATGGATAGTATGATCTGAATTGGAGGTGAATTAAGATCTTCCTACTTCAATGATATAGCTTTCGATAAGATCTTGTACTAGGTTTTTCAATTGTCGACAGTTAGAGGTTTTACGTCCTTTTGTATGATGATAATCGCATAGTGCATTACCGTCCCACCATGCTAGTTTTAATTTTCCTGGGTCATATGGTTTTGGTTCCTGAAGTGTGATGACGCTAGTCTGGAGACATTTCTTGAGGACTTCCTCAATGTGTTCACCCAAAGAAGTGTATGTGCGACCTTTAGGAAATTGTCTCATCTGACGGTATTGTCCCTAATTGTCTTGGCCACTCTCGTTGTTTGAAGGGGCATTGGGAGGAGGTGTCAATGTTGTTGTTGGTTTTTTTTTGTTGTTGAACCCCTTTTAGGGTCAATACAAGACCCACAATGTTTGCAGTCTTGGCGTCAACAACACCGTCATTTGTAACGTGTTTATTTTTAACCCAATATTTGTTTTTGTCAACGGGTGGATTGGTGTTTGTGTTTTTGGGACAGTACCTTAGTTCTCCCTTTGCGATAAGGGCTTTCTCAATTTGGACCCCTTTTTCAACTAAGTCTATGAAGTTTGTGCAGGAATGTACTTGCAATGCATATTTTAGGGGCCCAAGAAGTGTTTGCATGAACATGTCAACCTTTTCCCTTTCGGGTATATCTATATGACACTTACTAGCTAGACTTCTCCATTTTTGAAAGAATGGGATGAAAGTCTCACCAGGATCCTCTTGCATGAGATTGCACAAGCTAGTGATAGAGGTATCCATGTCGATGTTGTACGCGTAATTTTTTATGAATTTTTGTTTAAGCTCATCCCATGTTTGCATATCCTTTTGATTGGAAAACCATTCAAGGGTAGGACCCACCCGACTTTTAGAGAAAAGTCTCATCAAGTATGTTTGTTCATAAGCAATGTCCATACAATCAGTTGCAAACTCGCAAACATGTTCAACGGGATTTGTCTTGCCTCTATATTTTGTGAAATTGGGTGACACATATCCCAAAGGAAATGGAGGCATGTATAAGATCATGTCGAATGGGTGTACATTTAGATCATATGATATTTCCGATTTATTTCCTGATACGTATATGTTTTTCATAGTTTTCTCTAAACCCATCAATCTTGTTTGTAAGGCATCCATAACAGGGTCATTTGTGGTCCCGTGTGTTGGGTTGCCTAGTAGACCATAGGTCCCTATTTGTTGTGCATGAATATTGGTGTATTGTGGTGATATGGATTGTTGTGACATGTATGATGTGTGTGGATTGTTGTGTTGTTGGTACTGAAAGTTAGGTTTGGGTGTATATTGGTGAGTATGAACGTGGGATGAGTAGGTTGGTATATGTCCCCTAGCCATTTGTGTTGATATTTGAGGAATATGGTGACCATGAATATTTTGATTTATGAATGGTGCCATGGGTTGTTTTATTTGGCCACCTTGTCCAAATTGTTGGGTTTGAACTAGGGGTATGTTGGAATTTGGTCCTTGGGAGCCAATGACATTTGACTTTGTTGGTGTGTTAACATGTTGTTGTTGTCCTTGGATAAAGATATGTCGTTTGCCTCCCCCCAAAGGATTTTGCGAGATACCAATGAGAGGGTGTGTCAAAGGTGTACTCATGGTACTAGATGTGGTTGTCAAGGGGGGATTGTTGTGACTTGGTGATGCCCCCGTGGCATTTACTGTCATGGTAAAGAGAGGGTTTGAATAACTTTCCCATGTTGCCGAGGAGCCATAGGTGGTTCCAGCCGATTGTGGCAGTGTCGTGGATGTTGTGGGTATTGTGGCTGATTGTGATCCTCCAATGGATGTTGCGTTTATTGAGTTGGAGGTGTTTGGGATATTGGGAGTAGCATGTATTGTCGTTGTAGTGTCAATGAAAGTATTGCTCGTAGTGTTTGGAGGTTGACCACTATTTGATATATTGTGCGTGTTGTTGACATTAGGGTCTGGAGATGTTGATCTCAACGTGTTGATGTCGAATCCTTTAGGTAATTTGGCTCCTTGACTTAAGAGTATGGCCAAGTATATGTCTCTATCATATAGGACCATTTGTTCTACGAATTGAGAAGCCTCTGGCTCTTGTGCTGCTACCTATAGATTTTCCTCAAGTATTTGACCGTACTCATTCTTACGTAAGAATGGTTCAAAGGGACTGTCTGATGAGGATAGTAGTGTCATGAGAGGTTGATTAGTTGTGTTCACAAATGGATCAGCAAAAGTCCAATTTGGGTCATATGTGGGATTGTTGACAGTGGACGTGGCGTCTTCTCAAAAGTTTTCCATTTGTCTCTTTTGTTTTTGGAGTCTAGTTTCCACCATAAAATGAGATTGCTCAAAATGAAGATGACAACTAAATGCAAGGATGACACTATGTGAGGTCTAAGTTCAAAATGACGACTAGAATGTGTAATGTTTTTTTTTTGGATTTTTGGGAATAAAATATGCAATGTCTAAACCTATAATGAAAATTAAGACAAGGATATCTAAGCACTTCTAAACTGAATCTTTATTTTTGATTTTGGTTACTAAAGGACTTTTTCTGAAAATAACAAGATGACAAGGCCAATATTACTAGTGAGTTTTCCTAACTAGACTTTTAAGTTGGAAGAATCTCACAAAAGGGACAATGACTGAAAAAGATAATGATGCTGAAGTCCAAGATAACCTTGTTTCGAAAATAATGACGTTTGTGAATTGGTGCTAAGATTTATCTAATCCAAAGTATGCAATGATTTGAAACCTAGGGAAAAACTAATGTCTAATGTATGCACCTAAAAATAATGAATGGTGAAACCTATGGCGAAGAATGCAACTAATGGTCGAAAGTTTAAGCAATTTCAAAATTGGTTTCTAACAAGATTCCTTTGGAAACAGTGTTTGACAAAATATTGACAAAGTGTGGACTCAGATTTGGATCTGTTTCAAGGTTTCACTTGTGATAGGTGAATGCATCGTTTGAAGCTGTGAATATGTCATAGTTTGTCAAATGTGGTTGGTTTGCACGATTGCAGCTTTTGGACTGTCAAATGTGACTTGGTTTTGCATATGCAGCTCTATAATGTTTAGATGCATCATGATGCATACAAATGCGGTGTTTTAAATGGAAAATGTGGTTTAACAAAGCTATTGCATAGTAGAAACTCGATTGCGGTTCAACAGATGTGACACAGTTTTGTTAAAATTGATTTTCTTGTCATTTTGATGGAAAATTGGATCTTTCTAAAGTTCAATGTTGTGTTTAGAACTATAAATGTGATGAATCCATAAAGCACTTGACAAACACAGTGTTTTGAATGTAAGCAAGCACACATAAGAAAAGTACAATCCTAAAAGGCCAATAGGCCAAGGGTTTGTATACTTGATATAGCCCATCGATATACCCCGGATTGGTGATAAACACCTTTCCTTCTCGAGAGCGGATAGCTTATAATTTTGATGGCATTGGCTCCCCTCCATGGCTCATTAACGTCATTCGAGCACACCAAATTTAGATTCTTTGGGTAATGACATCCCAAGAATTGTTATCTCTACTCAAGGGGATCAGAGTGAGTGTCTTCGAGCATGATACTGTACCCTACACTATATCAAGCAACGGCCAATAGAACGGTTGGACACTAAGACAAGAGGTGTTTAATACAGGCATTCTATTCGTGGGGCATGATCCATGCGGTGCGAGTCCCCTTTCGGATCCATCTTGTCGGAACCACACTCGTGATTCTTGGGTTTTCCCAAAGAATCCACTTTTATATACCAGCTAGAAGTCCCTCAGGTTCAGGGTGCTACTGGTCTAAGTCATCCTGGGGTGAGTACTTTTTCCCACCAAAACAAGCCCAAGTTGTAGAATCAGTAACTATTTCTCTGATACCCAGGATTTCTTGAAAGTGTAAGGGGAGATGATACTTCAATTACTAAATCATGAGGGTGATACAAAAAATAAGGTGGGTCTGGTTTTCTAATCACCTAGTTCTCACAAGGTGAGAGCATAATCACCTACCACCTTCAAGCACAATCAGACAGAATCAAACACACATCCATTTTAAAGTACCAAATGAAGTGTTTTCTACACTAGAAATTGCAAACATGTTGTTTAAGAAATGAGTCTTTGACTAACGGAGCTGCAAAACCACAAGTTAGTAGTTTCATCCACCAGTCTTAGACCCGCAAAACATAACCGCCACATGCTGCAAAACATGATTAGTAACACGAAAGCCACTACTGGGCAGAAAATAAAACTAGAGTGCTAAAAAAAATAGAAAGAACAGAAAACCTCAAAAACCCAAATGCAAATGAGAAGAAAACATTACCAGGCGAATGTGTCATGACAGAGCGAATATGTCGCTCTATATGTCAAATGCGGGTCAGTATTTCAACTACGGCTTTCCAGACTACGATTGCGATGTTTTGGTCTACTAATGAGTCATGACGCATCCGATGTGTCACGATTTTAAAAAAAACTGCGTCACTCCGTACCTGTACCTACAAAAATGGCAAAAAAAACACACAAAAACCATACAAAAATAATAGCAAATAACAGAGTCATATTCACGTCGGGTTCACCAATGTATCAATGGGTAAATTTCTAAGGTTTGAGGTTAGCAATGATTAAATCAATAATATAAACCCAAAGAAGTTATGAAGCACAATGGGAGCAAATAATAACAAAAACGATTATACCAGATTTGTGAAGCTCCCATGAATCACCTCCATAACACCTCTTAGCTTGCAGCGTATGATTTGATGCCCTCATATCAAGTGTGTGAGCAATTTGACTATGCCATTGTCCTATGCAAGTTTTGAAGGATTTAATTATATTTATGCCTATGCCTATGATAAATGATAAATAACAATTGATAAATGACTATAATGCCTATAATAATGAAGTGGTGGTTCCAAATTATGAACAAAATTGTTATTTTATAGAAAACACAATTTTGAATGGACGGACGAGATCGACTCTTGACAAAAACCTAAAATCAAAGGTCAAGATTTCATTTAATAATCCCTAATTAGGGTTAGGGAAAAATCCTTAGATGAGTGGTCAAAATGTCATAGGAGAAAATCGAATCAGTGGTGGAGAAAAGAGGAGATAATTAATTTTGAAAATAAAGATTTTCAAAATTGAGAAGATAAAGATAGCCTGCTTTGTGAGATTTATAAAAGATGGAATGAAAAGAAAATTTGATTAAAATCAAGAACCTACTTGCTTTATTTGATTTTTGGAAGAAAGCTACCAATCAACTCAAAATATGAATTTTGTGAGACAAATAAATAATCTTTTTTAGATTATTTACCAAAATGGAATGTCAGTTAAGATTGTGATGACATTTTTAATAATTTCATTTATTTAAAATGAGAGGAATATTAATTTTGTCAATTAAATAATTAAAGATAATTATTTAATTTAGCAGATGAGATTAATTAAATAAATAAATTGATTCATTCATTTAATTATGACAACTAGTGACATATTAAATAAATAAATAAAACTTATTTATTTAATAATCAGGAAGAAATGACTGAAGAAGGGTAATTAAATAAATTTAGAAATTTATTTAAAGGAAGACTTAGATAATTAATGTCGTATTTAAGAAATAAATAAACTTTGTTTATTTAATAATCATGAAGAATAAAAGAACATGAATTAATTAAACAATTATAAATTATTTAATTAATAGTCGAATGTGGACCAAGGACATAATTAAATGTCATAATTATGCTAGGACGGAAGTGGTAAAAATGAAGCTTGCAGGCCTAGGCCATTTTTAGGTGTCTACAGGTATTAATTGAGAAATTTGACACTTTAATTAATGTTGCAGATTATCTTATGAAACCAGTTCCTACATATAAGTTCTCTTGGTTTTAATCATTTGCTTGGAGCTTCATTATTATGCAGGTTACATTTGAAGTTGGCATGGATTAGTTGGTGCAAGAAAGCCATTGACCTTGAGTCGTGTACTTGATTTAAAATAATGATTCCTTTTTTACAATAATTGCAATGTATAATTTCAAGTGGGAGAATGTTGAGAATAGGATGCCATTTAATTGTAATCCTAAACATATTTCATGCATCTCCTAAGTCCTTGGAAAGTGTTCCCCAACACTAGGATTAGAAAGAGATTAAATTCGAATGAAATGAACATGTTAAGTGGCATTTGTAATTAATTCTAAATGATAAGAACATGTGAGAGAATGGAAATGAGTTCTTACAAAATAGGAACATGTGGGGCACCCACATGGAAGGTGGAACTCACCTTGAGTTAAGTTAATTGTTTGGAGAAAAGATAGCAGTTTAGTAATGCATGTAATGATCCTATAAGTTAGGGATTGATGTTTACATGCATGGAGTTTAGTTCAATTTAGTTCAGATCAGCTCAGTTCATTTTAGTTCACGTCAGTTTAGTTTAGTTTAGTTTAGTTCAGTTTAGTTATCTTCAGTTGCATGTAGTTAATTTCAATTGAATGCTAGTTGAATTCAATTGACTTGGAATGCATGACTAATGAATTGAGTTGCATGACAGATAGTAGGTTATATATTCAGCTAAGTGGGGATGATCAATCATGCATGATAATTTCATGAATGGTGGAGAGATATATTTCAGTTAACAGATATTGTCTTGGACCCACCTTGGGTACCCAATTTGGCATCTTGGAGTTAACACTTTTGCATGATAAGATATTTAATAAGGCTGAGTTAAGTGGGCCCATTCTTGGGTTCCAACTTTGAGGATAAGATTAGAAGATATATTCGGAATCAACATTGACTTATGACTTTAGTTTGAGACGACCAAATGGATGAATGACTTGTTTTGACATTGTTCTTAATAGTATAACTCCACTTGCAATGAATAGGCGTGGGTTTTTTGAGATAAGAATTATGCTTTGTGTTGGTAGATGGTCAACACTCCCCTTGGGATTCATGACATGGACTAATCGCCTCTCATGGATCCGTTAACTCTAGAAGTTGTGATGCAGGGGTATCTAGAAGCATTTAGAAAATTGAGGTAGTTGATAGTGAAGTTATAGAGTATTGGATTATTTCATTTGATTTCCAACTTAGTCTATTAAAGATCAGAGGTTGTGGATTAAAGGGTTTGTTTTCGAGCATATCTAGTGTTTCCATGTTAAGTTTTAGAGGTCCACATGAAGATTTGATTGAGTAATGACTATCTGAGTTTTGATAGTTGTTTAGTTGTTCTAGTTGGTGTTCTTGAAGGAAGATGATGTGATTCTGGTAATTTAAGTGGTTGTCGATATTTCTATGGTGATTCATGATGTTCATGGATGTTTCTAGATCAATTTTTGTTGGTCCACATTAATCGTTGTGCTCGCGATCAGTGATTTTCCTTTATGAGTTCATGTTTTCTTGTTCTTGGCCGATAGGGTGTTTGTAGCATGATGTGGATCTATGAGGAATAAATTTTGAAGGTGTTTCCTATTCGAGGATGTTTTGAGTCCTTGAATTTTTGTGGCCAACATTCGTTGGATTGCATTGTAAATTGTTTATTGCTTGAGGCCAACCTATTTGAGTTTGCACATTACCTTTCTAGCTGTTGTATTTAGGCTGACATGTTAAGGATTAGATGATTGGCAGATGATATAAATAGAAGAGAGAGGATTTGTTACATAAGATAGAAGAGAGATGGATCAATAAGGTGCTCGATAGTGTGAATTATGAAGCACAGTGATGAAGTATTTTGATCCAGAAGGATCTCAGAGCAAGAGTGTGGAGCCGATCCAAAGGAGTTGATGAAGATAGTTATCATTTAAAGTTATTTGTAATTCCTGGGGTGCGGCCTAAAATTTGTTAAGCCTGAGAGGCATATGTAATGTGTTTTGAGATTGAATATAATGAGGAATGAGCTAAATGAAAAATGTTTTTTCCCTCTTAGGGTTTTTCCATGATATATCTTGTGTCTGGTGTTCATGAATGTCATTTATCTTTCTGTGGATTAGCTGTTAATTTCATTGCATACCTATTGTGATCATGGAGTTAGTAATTTAGGCTACAAGGCTGGATAGTCCTTAATTGGATCCTCCTACCTTGGCTACATAAAGTTGTATTGGGCATTAATAGATTGATCTTTTGGTACAACGACAACTATGAGGCCGACAAGTGGTATCAGAGCCAAATGTATTGGGTTTGAATCCCCTCGAGTAATGTTGAGGGGGAGTTTCTTAGAAGATGCTCATTGCTCCCCTCGAGATTTGTGACAAGGACTAACTACCTCCCATGGATCCGTTAACTCTAATAGTTATATCGAGCATTAACAGGTCGATCTTTTAGTGCAACGACAATTGTGAGGACAACACATTGTAATTGTAAACTTTTTGGAGTTTACAAGGCTCATTATTGTCTATTTATTGTAGCAAGTTGAAGAGATTCAACCAAAATTTTATGCAGGTTTTGAAGAAGAATTGTTGAAAGAAAAAGAAGCATCTCAAGGAGGGATTGATAAAGAATTATTGTAATCTTGTTCTAAGGTTAAATAATACAAGCACTATTGATTCTTGGTGGAGTTTTCCCCAAAAGGGTTTCTCCATAGTATATGTTGTGTAACTTCTTTCTTTTGGTCTTATTCTTCTACAATCTTCTGTCTACTTCTACAAATGGTAAAATGAATCTAAATAGATAATCATCAACAAATAATTTGTAACAAATAATACTTAATTAGATCTATAGTTACAATAGTTTTACAAAGTATTAAGCTACATAATTACATCCATTTTCAACATTTGTTATTAGGACTGAGGTTGGGTATAAGGTTGGGTAGATTTTGGGATACATTTGTCTTAAAAGTTTGAAGGTTTTTTGGTTGTATTGGGAGCTTTTGATAGTGATGGTTTGATGTTTATCTTGTTTCCATTTATAGCTCAGTATTACATTTAGTAGGAGCTTTGGTAGGATATGGTTATCTCCATGTGATTGGGGATATGGGTTTTTATTGGTTTAGAGTGGTTGCTATTATGTCATGGTTTACTCTTGACATGCATATAGAGTTTTGCATGGTACTTGTTCTCTTGAGACCAGGATGTATATATGTTATGGTGCATGCGATCTAGTAGGAGATGGTTAGATCATGTTGGAATTTTTATGCTCTCGATTCATTATTGGAGCTTTGACATTTATCTTGTGTAGTTCACTTAAGTATTGGGTACATTAATCATTTGCTTGATTACTTCATGATAGTGCTATGTTGCATTTGGAGTTTGACATGGATTGGTTGGTTACAGGTCCTCATGGATACTTGGAGAAATAGGTGAGGCTTGAGTTCTCTTATGGTAAGAGATATATGTTGGAATGGTTACTTGTAAGAAAATATTTTTCAACAATAAAGACCGAGAAGCCTACACCTTGGTTGGATGTGAGATCAACACACTCGGGAGTTTCACATGCCTCCAAAGAGGCAGTTTGGATATAGAGACTTGGGAAAGACATTGGTTTTAATTGCAAGTAAGTTAAACTTGAATGTGATAGTCAAAGTGCTATTTGTTTAGCCAAAAATCATATGTATCATGCTCGTACTAAGCATGTTGATGTTGAGTATCACTTTGTGCGAGAAATGGTTGAGAGTGGGAAGGTATTAATTGAGAAAGTTGACACTTTAATTAATGTTGCATATTATCTTATGAAACTAGTTCCTACATATAAGTTCTCTTGGTTTTAATCATTTGCTTGGAGCTTCATTATTATGCAAGTTTCATTTGAAGTTGGCATGGATTATTTGGTGCAAGAAGGCCATTGGCCTTGAGTCTTGTACTTGATCTATAATAATGATTCCTTGTTTAGAATAATTGAAATGTGTAATGTCAAGTGGGAGAATGTTGGGAATAGGTTGCCATTTAATTATAATCCTAAACATAATTCATGGATCTCCTAAGTCCTTGGAAAGTGTTCCCCAACACTAGGATTAGAAAGAGATTAAATTCAAATGAAATAAACATGTTAAGTGACATTTGTAATTAATTCTAAATGATAGGAACATGTGAGGGCATCCAAGATGAGTTCTTACAAAATAGGAACATGTAGGGCACCGACATGGAAGGTGGAACTCGCCTTGAGTTAAGTTAATTGTTTGGAGAAAAGATAATACTTCAATAATTCATAAAAAGATCCTAGAAGTTAGGGATTGATGTTTACATGCATGGCGTTCAGTTGAATGCAGTTCAGATCAGTTGATTCTAGTTTAGTTTAGTTTAGTTTAGTTCAGTTATCTTCAGTTGCATGTAGTTAGTTTCAGTTGAATGCTAGTTGAATTTAATTAACTTGGAATGCATGACTAATGAATTGAGTTGCATGACAGATAGCAAGTGATACATTCAGTTAAGTGGGGATGATCAATCATGCATGATATTTAAATGAATGGTGGAGAGATTTGTTCCAGTTAACAGAGATTGACTTGGCCCCACATTGGGCACCGAGGTTGGCATCTTGGAGTTAACACTTTTGCATGATAAGATATTTTATAAGGCTGAGTTAAGTGGGACCATTCTTGGGCAGTAACTTTCAGGATAAGCTTAGAAGATATCTTCAGAATCAATGTTGAGTTATGACTTCAATTTGGGATGCCCTAATGGATGGACTTGTTTTGGAATTTTTCTTTACAGTAGAACTCTACTTGCAAAGAATAGGCATGGGTTTTGTGAGATAATCATTATGCATTGTAATTGTAAACTTTTTGGAGTTTACAAGGATCATTATTTTCTATTTATAGCAGAAAGTTGAAGAGATTCAATCAGACTTTTATGCAGGTTGTGAAGAAGAATTGTTGAAGGAAAAAGAAGCATATCAAGGAAGGAATGATAAAGAATTATTTTAATCTTGTTCTAAGGTTAAATAATACAAGCACTATTGATTCTTGGTGGAGTTTTTTCCCGAAAGGGTTTCTCCACGGTATATGTTGTGTAACTTATTTCTTTTGGTCTTATTCTTCTACAATATTTTGTCTACTTCTACAAATGGTAAAATGAATCTAAATAGTATCTAATCATCAACAAAGAATTTGTAACAAAGAATTCTTAATTAGATCTACAGCTACAATAGTTTTACAAAGCATTAAGCTACATAATTACCTCCATTTTCAACAAGCATTATAATTAATTATTCAACCAATTAATGAAGTTGGATGTATTTTATTTCTTCATATTCTTATTATCTTGCATGATGGATGTAAGTGCAAGGTTATGTCACTTTACCGTATTCTAGATTAATGGAATATTTTCTTATCCCTAGATGGTATCAAAGTAGATATGTTGAAATCCCTTCTCTTTATTAACTTCTTCTTACTAGTGTTCAACTTTCACACATCCTATTTGGAGAAGGTTCATTTGTAGATCTCATTCTCTAACCATTGGAGTTATAGAAGCTAGTGTTTGATAGAATCATGCTAAAATATCAAGCCAACCATTATGCTCAAAACAATTGAAATATCTAGGTTTTCCTTTTGCTTTGTCCTATTTAGACACCCATAAATTGATTTATCTTATTTTTTGGTTGTATTCTTTTTAGCTCTCATGTGTAGGCTGAATTATTTTTAAAGTATGTTTTAAAAAAAATGAGTGCACTATTGCGTTTAAATAGTAAAAACCCTAGGATTGATTATGAATTCATCAATTTTAAAAATGTTACATGCAAAGAAAAAAGTTATACAAATACATGCAACCCAAGGTAAACAAAATATGCATAATTATCCCTAATATTTTTCTCTTACCTATCATGATAGTTTAGCTTTAGTTACCTTCCACATATCATGCTAGATTAGCTTTAGTTAACTTCTACCTATTATACTAGTTTGGATTTAGTTAGCTTCAACCTATCATGCATTTATTTGCTTCACCTTGCTCTCTATAAACATTGGCTCATTTGTACTATCTAAATGATGGAAGTTATGTAGCTAATCATGTGCAATCAATCAATGAAGTTGGTTATATATTATTGTTCTATGTTTATATTTTCTTATGCATAGATCTAAGTGGAAGGGGTGTTGGTTTAATGATTTCTAGGTCATCAGAATATTTTCTTTTTTTTACAATGAACATAGTATAGCATTGTAAAGCATAAAACATCATATATATAGCAACTAATCTAACATCTTGTATATTTAAATAAAATAAACTCATTAAATCATACATGTGTAAACATTATAAAACTCACCCTAGTTGGGGTTTTAAGACAATATATGCATAATAAATGTATGCACCTAACAAGAATACATAAGCAAGATATTGTATAAGGAAAAAACATGGAGATACAATCATGATGCATAGGGTACCCCTACCCTCTCGCATAAGTACAACTCACACTCACATGTTCCTCTCTACTTAACAATTTCAAAACAACACGAAATTTGCAACAAACAATTAACCAAAACACTCAGCTTTTTGGAACAATTTCATCAAAACAAAATACACAAATCAATGTTTACAATTATTGGCCTTCAATGGCCTCTCTCATAGACATGGTCATTATAAATCTCCTCTGCCTCTTCAACTATTCCTTGTCCTGATATCCAATCTCTTTCCCATACAATTATCAAATCATTCCTTCCTTTCACAACTTTTCTTACCTTCCCAACTGCCTACTCACATGCATTTCTATTTGCAATTTAGTTCCAGTTTGCATTCAATTTACAACCTGCCTCTAATTTGCAGCTTCCTTGGGTTTTAACGCAGCCTTTCTAAGCTCACCCACGACATCCTTTCTCAATTACCTTCTCCTTTCTCTAGTAGTGCGACCCTTCAAATTGCTGTACATTTAATTTATTCCTTCTGTACTCCTATGCAGCCCCTTCGAACCTCTGTGTCATGTAAATAATGCACTTTACAACATTTATCTCCTGCGAAGCAACCCGCCTTTGACTTAGCTGTGGTTTTTCATAGGTACAATTTAAACTGCATTCTTTTCCTCAACAGCGCGCGCCGTCCACATATACTTCTACATTTTTATTTATACTGCCATCTGATATGGCGCCATACTCGACTCCCCTGTCTATTCATGTTCCATTATTGTTATTTTGAAATTCCAGTCTTCAATGCCGACCTTTCATATTCTTGCCTCTGTGTGGAATTTTAAATCTTCTTTTAATTTCTTTACTGGGCGGAGTATATCCACCACTTACTGCGTGGAATCTCTCCCTTCAAGCGCCCCTATATCTCTTATTACTGTTGCTCTTAAAATCTCCCCCTTGTATTTTATTTCAATACATATTCTTTATTGCATTTTTCAAACTTTTTAAACTATTTGTCTTTTAATTCAAATTCATAAAAATCAATGGGAAATTTCACAACCATCAATATGCAAATTCATTAGTTTGTGATATGGCGACACGATGAACCTTGTAAAATCTTTCTTTGACAATAACTTGAGCTCTTCAAAACTTTACCAGTACCAGCGTATTTAATGTGACTTGATATTTTCTCACTAAATGTCTTTGCTACTTTCAAAGTCACATCCACGGTTGTCTATCAACAGAGAACCAAAACAAAACAAAACTGAAAATTAAACTACAAATCTTTCTGGGTGATGTGGATAGCTCATTTGCTCAAAATGCTCCTGCATCAAATTATTTAGGAGCAATCATCACTAAAGAGCATATATGGATCCATTATGAAACCTATATTTGATATAAAGGTGGTATATTAATGTGTTAGATGAACATGTAAAGCTAGAGTTAATCAAGAACATGCATAGGAAGATAGTGTTCCTTAAAGTGCCTATCCATTCATAATGATTAAGTGAATGATGATGGTTTGTGAATGTATAGTTATATGATATACTTCTACTAACAAGGGATCAAATACCTTAAGGGTTTATTGGTTGTTGCCCTAGGACTATCCACTTACTCAACCATGATAGTCATATGGGACTATTATCATGCCATTTGGAACCATAATACTCATGAAATCACCATGGAAGAAGGTTGACAAGTTTCCTTAAGGTTTCTAGAAGATCACTTGTGTGCATCTTTGTTTTAGAGGGTGCAAAAGTACCTCTAAAATCTATGTAGTTATGAATGAGAAAGGATCTTGATTCCTTGTGGGGTATTGAAAATGTATGGTACTAGTATGCCTATCAATTGGCAATGTCTTTCCATACTCCTTCATGTTCCCTATCCCCCTCTTGCCTCCATATTCCTCCAATGAAACATTATCTATACATTGTCTAGATTTTGAGTGGTGTTTTATAGTTAGACCAACTTTTTGAAATGTGAAGTTAATTGTTATAATACCTTAGCTCAATTTTTATGCTTATCAGTGTTTATGAAGATTTTTCTTTTTGCAAATGAAATAGAAACAAAAACCAACAAATAATGCTACAAGAAGAACCAACCACTCATATAAAAAAACTTTCTCAAGAGATTGAATGGATAAATGTGTGAGGAATTGGTCTCGACCTTCCCAAACATTTCCTTGGAGCCCACCCTTGTCAAACACATTGATTTCAGAACCATAGCCACAAACCATAAACCTTCACCTCTCTTGATATCTCTAATGCTTTGAGTCTCCTTTTTGGACCAATTAGTTCACTAACATATAAATATGAGGAACAAATTAATAGAGTTGAACTAGGACTATATTGGGCATGTCTATCCTCTGCCTCAACCTCTAACTCTACCTCCACTTCTCATTGCTACATCCTTTCGATGCACTTGATATGATTGTCAATAACTCTAAATTATGGTTTTCTTGTCATTTTATAGGTGGCTTTACTTTCCCTTGCACTACCTCAAAGTTGACTTTTGCTTGAATAAAGCTCATTGGCTTAGGTAGATTTTGACAAATTTATTGTTCCCCAACATATTTAACTTTCTTACTATTTTAGCTTTCCTTCATTGTAAAACCCTCCTATATTGCTTGACATTTACAAATGTTAGCCTTTCTCCTATGCCTCTTTCTTTGGCTGGGGTGCATCTTTATTTTTGAGAGTGCAAGAGTACATCTAACACCCTTGCATTTATGAATGAGGGAGGATCTTGATTTCTTGTGGAGTATGGTAAAATGTAAGGTACTAGCATGCCTATCTCGGATATTTTTCTATATTCTTTCATGTTCCCCAACCCCCTCTAGCATCCATATTCCTCCAATGAAACAGTATCTTGAATTTTTGCTCTCGACCACACAAATTAAGCACCATATTACCCAGCCTAGTATTTACAATTCCACTTTTTGTAATTGAAACAGAAACACAAAAAACCGACGAATAGTGCCACAAGAAGAACCAGCCACGCAATTTTTTCTTTAAAAAAACCTACTAAAAAATTGAATGAGAAACTCACCTCGATCAGTCGCAGCGAACTGTAAACCTACATGCTACAAAATCCTTGGAAGAAACCCTTCAAACTCGCCCAGACCGATGGAAGAAACTTCGGATTATAAAAATAGCGACAGAAATGTTTGGTCTCCAAACATAACCACCAAGCGCACGTCGTATGATTTGATTTCAAATCAAATGTGAAGGTTTGGTTAGGGAGAGCAGTGTCAACCAGAAGCTGAGTTTCTGGAAAGCTTCAACAGTCGGTTCTTTTATAAGAAAGAAAGTTTGTTCTCTATCTGCACATTGGTATTTCCTTAAAATCTTAAATAGCATGAGATAAATTACAACTACTAAATCTGTAATGTACGTATTCACATTCAAAACTAATATGTCTTCTATATCTGGATTCTTGGTCTGTATCTATTCATTTTCTTTTTTTTGCTCTCTTTATTCTGATGATGAATCATGGAGTGTAATTCGAAACGTTGATGAAAAAAATACAACACAATCTAAACCAGAAACACTCAGCAATAAACCACAACTACCAATTCCGTAACATACACATTCACATTCAATACTAATATGTCAGGCTCAGTTTAAACGTCATCCTAACATTGCCAACATTAAGTTCCACGGAAGTGCAACAATTTCTCACGGCATCTTGAAGAATCTTCTCAGATTTTGAAAATAATTAGGGAGAGGGGCGAGTAGTCATACAAGTTAACTTTGCGGGTTAACCTTGTGAGCATATAGGGTTGCATGGACTATTGTAGTATATTCTTTTTTTTTGAAATGTGGAGTGACCTCTTATCTATTTGTAACTAAGGTTTGGAGGTGTGACTCATCACACAACTTGCCACATCAACACATCTATTGAGAAGTGTTCAAATTTTGACTTTTAAAAGATTTGATCAGAACTTAATCATGGTGTCCCTAATAGTTGAACAAAAAAGCATCATTTGTTGCTTGTAGAATATCATATTTTTATTTAAAATATAACTTATATGCAAGTAAATAGACCAAATATCTATTAGTAACTATAAATCTTTATCTCTAACTTTTATATCCAACACAAACCGACCAATAGTTGAACACAAAAAACTATTTGTTCTTATAATTTAACAACACATTATTATTTAAAACACAACCTATATCTAATAAAAATAGACCAATAATTGAACGCAACTTTTTGACAATCCTTCACATTTCATTAAAAAAAAATACAAGAAATTTACCTATTATTTGTTGTGGCCGGAAAATAATGTCGTCTAATGTTTGGTTCCTTATTGATGACTGATTCTTAGATTGTCAACCAGAACATCAGTTTATTGAACACTTTGAACAGGCATTTATTGTAGATAAAGAAAGTTTGCTCTCTACATGCAAATCTATAATTCCGTAAAAACTTAAAATAGGGGAGAGGGGACAGTAGTCAAGGTCCAATAGTCATGCAGTCAATTGAGATTATAATACCCAATCTTACCACATATTTATAGTATATATTGTTAATAAATAGTCCAAATGTAAATAAATAAATAAATAAACAAATGTTGATCAAAAGTGGACCCATACTTGAACACATGAAAACCTTTGAATGTTATATAAAAAAAACATAAATACATTCATGAAGAAGTGAAATAAGTTTTTTTTTCTCAAATAAAATATCATAACTATCTTCTATAAGTGTGACATTTAAAAAACAAAATGCTTATTTAATCAAATAAGACACTCATTTAAACAAGTATTGTTATCATAGTGAAAAAATATTGTTGTTATGTATACAACTATTGGAGTGGCAATGGACAAGCATTGGGGTATTTTATATTACTAGTTTGTCCTATCACAAATATAAAAGGAGCACAATAAATTTTCAAAAAGTTTTAGTGTTCAGCTATTGGTCCATTTTTGTTTGATATAATTCGTATTTTAAATAATTACGTGTTGTTTTTATAACAACAAATAGTTTTTTTGTGTTCAACTATTGGTCCATATGTGTTGAATATAAAAGCTAGAGATATTAAAGATTTATAATTAAAAATAGATATTTGGTCCATTTAGTTGCATATTAATTTTATTTTAAATAAAAATATGATATTTTACAAGCAACAAATGACATTTTTTTTTGTTCAACTACTTGGGGTCCCATGATTCAAATTTTAGATACTTCTCAATAGGTGTGCTATGTGGTGAGTTGCATGATGAGTCACACGTCCAAACCTTAGTTATAGATAGATAAGAGGCCAATCCACATTTAAAAAAAAAAATGAAGGTTCTACAATATTCTAGTTAATTGCTACATGTTGACAAGGTTAGCCCCATGACTAGGGTAGAGGGGCCCATAATGGAGTAGGGTCCAATAGTGGGGATAGAAATAGTCCTCAGTGGGCCCCATAGTGGAGCACTTTAATATCCAATTGCAAAACACTTTTTATCCATAAAGTATACAAATTGACGAATCATGTGATGCCACATCAGCACACCAATAAAACATGACTTAGTGCACCACTATCGGTCTCACTTTTTTTTTGGGCCTTTTTGGATACCTCAACAAAAAGCATGCTGATGTGGCATCATATTTGATGATGTGGCCCTAAAACGAAATATAGAAGCACATGAGTTGCCAAATAAACTTTGTACAGAATTAGGAATGATTTGAAATTTCCACGTAAGATTTTGAGAAATGCGAAATTAGGATGCTCCACTATAGACCCCTCTCCCCTACTGACCCGTTCCCCTGATATGAGAAAAACCATGGCCCACACCCAACAACTCTGTAATGTACACATTCACATTCACAACTAATATGTCAAACTTACTTCTAAAGTCATCCTAACAATGCCAACATAAGCAGCATGATTATATCGTCATTCCAACTGCATCAATTTCCACAGAAGTGCAACAACTTCACACGGCATCTGCAAGAATCCTCCCAGATTTCGTTAAAAATCAAATGGTTGGGAAAGTCAAATTGATTAGATAGTAGTTAATTGCAATAATCTCATTAGCTCAGATGACGAATGCGACAAAAGCGACCATACTTAGAGCTCAGCTATAAATTATCTACAAGAATTGCTCTATTACAAAAATATAGGAGGAGTTAAGCATGAGTTTAGTATCAAATCAAAAGCAGGAATTAGGTCGATTAGTGGGTATGGAGACTCTACTCCTTGTGATTTCTTGCCTGCTATTTCTTACAAATCATCAGCAGCTGTACTGCTCAGAGGCAACGCAGAATTTGGGTCAGTAAATTCTTTCAATCTTTTGTTTCAAACCAATGTCTTTAAGTTGATTAGATAGAGATTTTTTTGCAAATTTTAATCATGATGATTCTTTAAGCCCTTCTGACACTTTATGCTTGATGTTTACAGAATACCCATTTCCGTTTATGACAGCAGATGCTGAAAAGGCAGCTGCAAGAACGTATGATTACATTGTAGTTGGAGGAGGTACAGCGGGGTGTCCTCTGGCAGCAACACTGTCACAGAACTACTCTGTCTTGGTATTGGAAAGGGGAGACTCTCCCTATGGAAATCCCGACGTTGAAGACAATAAAGGCGTTTTCAAGCTTTTGGGGAACGCCAGTGAATTCCCTTATGTCGCTGAGGGATTTGTCTCAGAAGATGGAGTACAGTTGGCAAGGGCAAGAGTTCTTGGAGGCGGAACAGCAATCAATGGTGGCTTCTACAGCAGGGCAAGCCTTGACTATATTCAGAAGATGGAGTGGAATGAAAAGCTTGTAAATGAGTCGTATGAATGGGTGGAGAAGATGAATGCCTTCAAACCAAACAAGCTTTTTCGGTGGAGTTCTACTGTGAAGGATGCACAGTTGGAAGCTGGATTGCTTCCTTACAATGGGTATATGGAAGCTGGATTGCTTCCTTACAATGGGTATACTTTGAATCATTTGGAGGGCACCAAGATCAGTGCTTCATCTTTTGACAACAATGGAAGGAGACACACAGCTGCAGATCTTCTCAAGTATGCAAATCCAGATAACATTGTAGTTCTTCTGAATGCTACAGCCAGTAGATTACTCTTCAATACCTCATCAGGTACATTGTCATTTACATTTTCATGTTTTCCTTATTTTCAAATAAAAGTTTAAATGGCATGTATGTTGTGTACTTGGAGACTTTGGGTTTTAAGAAATAATTTATATATAAACTAAGAACATACCAATTCTCTATGATAGACAGTTTTCAAATAACTTTTAAATTTTTTAACAAATGATTTCATTTTTTAAATTTATTTTGTCACAATTAATTCAATTCCAAAATTTGATACTGATTGTAGTTACTTCAAATTTTGTACAGTATATATAATTGATTTTATATTAGATAACTTTATTAGAGATCATTTTTTAAAGGTACTTCTTAAGAAAATTATATTATGTCATTTTATGAACAATAATGTATATGTTTGTAAGTTTTGCAGTGTTTTATCTTGAGTAATAAAATATTTGGATTATTTTCAATTACAACAATATTAAATTTGCTATATTGATTTATTGAGACATGATGTTTGATGCAATAATGTACTTTGTTTATATGTGATGTTTTAATTTCTGACATATGTATTTTTTAAATAATATTGGCTTACAATTATGTGATGTAGGAAAAGTAAAGGTTGTTGGTGTTGAGTTTATGAGCAGTGTTGATGGTCTCTCTCACCAAGTATTAATCAATCAATTGTTGCATCAGAGTGAGGTAATTTTGTCAGTAGGAAGCATAGGCAATCCCCAACTTCTCCTATTAAGTGGAATTGGCCCATCACAACAACTTAGGGAATTGAATATTACTGTACTTTTAGATTTAAACTATGTAGGAAAAGGGATTCAAGATCCACCACGTGCAACATTTGTCATTGAATCCCCTGAGCCACTTGAATTTTCTCAAATACAAGTAGTGTGTATAATAGACAATTCACAAATCTACATTGAGTCTGCTAGCTATTTACAACAAGAAAATGACACAGCTTATCAATATCTAGCATTTATTAGTAGCAAGGTGGCTTTTCCCTTATCAAGGGGTGAGCTACAACTTAGAACTAAAAACCCTCAAGATAGTCCCTTTGTAAGGTATAACTACTATTCTCATCCATATGATCTACAAGAATGTATGTTTGGTGTGAAGGTACTATCAAATCTTAGCATAACAACTTATATTCAAAAATTTGCATTTAAAGCTAGTCGAAACTCTAGCATCCTTCAATTTTTTGGGTCAACATTACCTCAAAATCAATCAGACAATAAAGCCTTTGCCATGTTTTGTAGAGATACACTAGCAACAACTTGGCATTACCATGGAGGGTGTCAAATTGATTATGTGGTTGACAAAATGCATCATGTAAAAGGTGTTGATAATCTAAGGGTTGTGGACAATTCAATTTTTAAGGATAGCCCTAGAACAAATCCACAAGCCACTACTATGATGGTTGGAAAGTAAATATTTTCTTTTTATAGGTTATCTTATTTTTCAATCATTAATAATATCATATTAATGTCATTTTTTATGCATGAATCATATGCAAGTATATAGGAGTTCAAATTCTTCAAGAGCGTGTGAACAATTGAAAATATTCAATCATTTCTCAATATCAATAAAACAAAAGTGTTACACACTTATATGTATTTCATAAATTAATGATCATGAAACTAAATACTATCATCTATAATTATATATATTCTAATTCTTTCTTAGTGAATCCTTTGAAAGTGTATTAATATGAGTAAGGTGGTTAGATATCTTATTTAATATTTCTGGGATGATCTGATTTTTGCTGAAATCACATATTTTTAGAAAATATAATGGTTTAATCCTTTAAAATTTCCATTTAAAGCATTCCAATTGAAGAGGGTTTGATCAAACTACCTTAAATCAAACCCCCTTGGATAGAACCCCGCTAGTTTTAAACCATACCTATAATGGAGTCTCCTTTACACCTATCAAAATGCTGATAAAAACTCACTTTTGATTTAACTTTTGGGGGATCAAATGAATTCATTTAAAATTTATATTTTGTAAGTATGTAGTCCTTATTATAAGCTTTCCAAAAAGTATAACTTTAAATAAAAATTTCTTTATTATTATATTTATTTTCTATTTCTCGTGAATGTAGGTTTTTCACCGAAAATCAAGCTCTTTATTCTTCACATGTGGAAAAATAGCATATTATCCAAAAAAAATCTGAAAAAATATGAGTGCACTAGATATTGAAGTCTTTGATCCAAAAAATATAAAAACTTTGAATTTTGATACATACAAAAAATGTTATGCATTATACGGTCACACTATATCTGAATTATAATTGGTTTGACTTTGAAACTTGATTAAAGAAAAAAATATTCAATAAAAAACTATCTAACCAAGTGGAATCACTAGATATCGGAGATATGAATCTAAATTCGAAAGAATTAGAATTTTATTCTTCATGGAAAAAAAGTTATGTGTTATACGGTGAGTGTCACTTTTTAAAAATGTTGTTTTCTGAAAAAAATTAGTTTTCAAGGGAGATGGAAAAAGAAGTGCAATCTGTTTCCAAAAAAATTGAAAAATATATATTTATAATCTATAGACAAAATTTCATGAAACTCTAGTTCGTATCATCTTCAAATTCCTCACGGTTTAGCTGCTATAGATTCCCGAAAGTGAATATTTAGTTAAAAAAAATTATTTGAGTGTCCAGTTTGGCCAAAAATTGTAAACCACTATTGTGGGATCACCCTGTGTCTTATAATAAATATTTTATTGTTATTAAACCTAACTTACAACCTATGCTAATTTGAATGTACAAAATAAGTAAATATGAATGATGATTATAAGTCACATAATAAGATAATGTATTGAAAAAGAAAATAATCTTTCCTTAACTTGTGACTTAGGATAATCCAATAAGGTGCATCCAAATTAGCATATTTATTAACATAGATAAATAAATAATTGGTGTGCATTAATAATTGAAATAATTGAATATGGAAAATACTAATAGAATATTAATGTACTTATCTTGATAATAAAAGACAACGAGCTAAACTAATATGGATTTAAATGTGATGTATCTAGGAATCTACAATAGTAACTAATGTATTTGTAACTCACTTAAGAATCATAATATTCTCTGTGTACACTCAAGTTTGATTTTCAAAGATGATTCTAAAAATTAGATATTGTTCTATGCTCATGAAATTGACCAATGTAATTTGTAGAGATTTTTTCTCATGTCACCTAAGACATCTTGATCTCTTTTAATATGTTTTTTATTATTTAGAAAGAATAATAGTATTTATAAATAACTTTACATTAGTTTTTCATTCAATCATGTTGCACAAGTGATTTGAACCATGTTCAACTCTTTGGTAAGATAAAAAATAAGGGAAAAGCTCTTCTATCATATAAATGCTCCTAAAATGATTGTGTAATAATATATTTATTGTGTAGCATTGATGAAAGTGTGTGAATGTAACATATTTCTACTTATAATTCAATGGTTGGGATGAATATATTGAAAGCCTTTTAATACAATTAAATAGAAATATGTCTTGTAAAGTTGTGTTTACTTAGCCCTATATGAGAAGGGTAACTTAAATGGGAAGTAAAATCAAATCTGAATAAAATAAAATAAATTAGAACAATACACGTTTGTAACTGAGAGGATGACAAAACAATAGTCCTAAGAAATAAAGGGGTTAAATGTATTTTAATAATAATATATAAAGCATAAAGGGATACATATTGTGTTCCCAAAGTGTAAGGATGTATTTTCTCTATGAATTTTGTCATCCATATATATTTTCACCACTTTCCATCTCATTCATTGTTCATTATTTTATGTCCATTTTTTTTTTTATATCTAAAATGTAATATATATACATATACATATACATATATATATACATATACATACATATAAATACATATATAAATACATCCTCATATATGCATACATACATACATACTTATACATATATATGCACACACACACACATACATATACATATGGGTGTGTGTATAAATATTGTAGTTTTTTAGTTTTCCATCAAGAGCCCCTACAATATTTTTATATTGAGTTTGTTGATTTGAAAATGTATTCACATGTTTCTCTATTCTATTGAAAATATTATTATTGAGGTTGTAGAAAAGTGTAGGTAGCTAGGGTGCTTTGAGGTTGTTGAGGAGAAGATATTTTTTGAAAGAAAAGGATGTGCAATATTGATCTTTGTGTGATTATTTTCTCTAGTGTAGTAAATTATTTTATATGCATAGTAATCCTAGTGTTGTGAGGAATTATGGACACCTTTTGTTAGAGACGGATATTATGGAATAAAAGAGAATAAATAACTTATATGAATGCCTATATTATCATATGGAGTATTCAAGTTTAAACCAACCTACAAACTATTATGCCATTAAGGGATGCTTCCTTTAGATGGTTGGAGTACATTACATATTTACTTATTTAGTGGAAGATTTGTTTATAAATTATATGTGGCTATTATTGGAAATTCTCTATCTAAACCAGTTTCATTATCGCCATACCTAAGGTTCCCATTGTTAGAAAAGAGAAAAGGTATATGAGATTTGAATCTTGTAAAATACATGAGGTTGTATGATTATTGTGATGAAGTTGCTAAATTCTATTTTAATAGAATAAAAATATTCAACGAGTTATTAATTCAATACAAAGATGGATCAACAATATTTCGAGTGCAAAATAGTTGTTTTTGTTATAAATGAAGGTGAACACTAGATATTGGAAATTTGAATTCAACTATAAAAATGGTTTTAACTAATATATAACCAGAAGGATATTGCAAGAAATTAAATAAAAAAGACAAGAAAAATAGGGAACACAATAGAAAACATACTCATGTAGTGTTTACATGGAGAAATCATTTCAAGAAAAAAACTCTACAAACAAGAGAGGCCTAATTCTATATTATATTCAAAATAGAGATTGCATAAAATCCTTTTCCTCTCCTATTTAGTTTTCAATCCTTCTTCACTTGTATAAATACAAATATATTTCTTACTAATTTCTCCACCTTACTACCACTGTAATCTTTTCTTGTATAGCACTTTTACCCCTAAATGGTGCATCCTACTTGGTTATCATATCCCAAAACCCATCCTTGAATTAACAAATAATTAATTACATATGATAATGTGGACACCGGAAATGGATGCTTTGATTCCTTGTCCACAAAATGGTTACAAGGAGAGGGATCCAATTTCGCAATATTCACATTCAAGGACACCTTAGAGATCCCAATCCAATGAAGGATATAGAAGATTTGAGAATAAGTTATCCTAGGATATGATTGAGACAAGAAAGGGGTTCACCACCAAGTGTAAACTTGGAAAACATTAAATGTTTGAAAACACAATGTGATATGTAAACAAATGCTAAATGACCTAAGAAAAGCCCTAGAAATGTAAATAAAGCATAAAAAAAAATTAAATATGTGAATGGTGTGCACCTTGAAACCTTGAAGAGACTGGAAACAACTCTAAAATTCTAAAAATGTTGATTTTTAAGCTTGGTGGGACTCATTCGCCATTTTGGGCGAATCAATCTCGATTTTAGAAAACTATACCGGAGCCTATTTTAGCCAAATGGGTATCCAAATCCACAAAAATATCTAAAAAAATAGGTACAGTGGGACACATTCGCCACTCTTGGCGAATGAGTCCACTTTGACTTTTTTGGAAAGTCAGAAGTGGAATATGTAGCTCTCAATCTGCTCAATCTATACTTTCAAGTATCTAGATCCAAAACCTTGATTTTCAGGGTTCTAAGCGAAATTTTCTGAAGATTTTGATCTTTCTAATAGGGAGATGACTCCAACATGTTTTTAACTTATTCTTCAATCATCCCTAAGCCTTCAAAGCACCTAGATCTGTAATCACACAAAGCAAGAGAGAAAATGTTGATTGTTAGGGAATAGGGGTTTGCCTTGGTCAAACCCCTTTTAGGTAATTAAACCAAAATGATGAAACAAGATAATGAAGCATGAATATGAAGTAATGCAATTAGAAAATTTCCATGATGAGGGATCTTGAATTACTATAACAATTGATGAAGAATCTGCCCTTGAATGCCTTAGAAATGATCTTGAAAGCTATCTTGATGACCTTGAAATGCTTAAATCTTTCTTGCTTCACTTGAGAATATACCTTATGTTACTTCAATGAAATTAGGATTTGGAAGCTTGCATATATAGGAAAGGAACTCAAATGGATGTTATTTTGATCCCCAAGGCCGACATTCATCAAAATTTAAGTTAAAATTGCAATTTTCTTGCTCAATTTTTAAAAAGTCCCCAAAAGGGACTCATTCGCCACCCTTGGAAATGGGTCCCACCTAAGGGGACTCATTCACCCAAGGTGGAAAATGAGTCCCACCTTGAGTTTTTTGAGGTGGGTCTTCAATATTTTAGGGTTTTAAAGTTTTTTTATCCATATATCAGTCAAACCATGCCTCGGGATGCAAAAATAAGGGGCCTAGGGGCCCATTAATGATAATATAAATGGTGATTAGGGCTAGGGACACAAAGTTCAATGTGAAAGAGTGGTTAAATACACTATACAACATTAAAATGAGGTCCACTTAAGCCTAGAAATGCACAAGATCCAATGTGAATGTATACAACACACTACAACACTAGATTATCTCCCTTTGATTTACAAGCCTCCAAAAGTTAATGTGAAAATGTAAATAAATACATTTTACAACATTAAATTAGGACAAAGTTAAGTTAATTTAGCCTAATGACACCACCAAGAAAAGGACGCATCACAAGAAGAAAGAAATAGTACAATGAAACATTATGAGTGTTGATGTATGCCCCCACTTTAAAGTGGTTGCTAATACCATTACTGTGAGAAATTACTTTAAAGTAGAAGAAGACATGAGAGCTTATTTGGAAAGCCCTATGCCAAGTCATATGTTTCCAATAAGCTACATCATGAATAAGTATGTCACATGCAAGCCCAAGCATGTCATCCACATCCCTAGCTTGCTCTTAGATGTACATGAAAGGCAGTCAACTAGCCAAAAGAGACAATGAAAAGTGACATACGGGGACACGTCTATCTAACCCCTTTCCCCCACTTAGTGCAGGATAAGGGTGAGCCAAATAGGATGAAAGCAAGTATTAGCTAGAGAAATTAGGTGCTTCAACACAAGGAAGAGTACCACACTCCTCGATATTTTGAATTTTGTTACTTAAAGCCTTACATTCATTAGTAGCATGACCATGAACTCTATGATATGCACAAAGTGAAGTCTTGTAGTAAAATTTATTTCGTGTTCTTGGAGGAGTCTCGACAAGGTACCCTCTTGATCAATAGTAGAAGATGTTCATTTATTATGTGACAAAGATATCTCTTGCTTAGTACCAGATGTCATACCTACGCAAGACTACTTAGATTGCGGGATTTTGTTCTCTCCTTTACAGGAGGGTGTAAAATATAATGAACTCAAATCATTAGTGTTTTTCGAGATGACATTGACATTAAGCAAAGACTTCTTTGTTTATTTTGTTTCTCGCAAAGAATAACTTTCAAGACCACTAGTGTCTATCAGTTCAGGATGCACTACTGTTAAAGTCGGCTTAGGAGAATCTTTTGTGAGAATGTTGAGGTTAAGTGAAGGCTTGTTTATTTCTATCAAAGGACAATAAATAAGACCATGAGTTGTTTCTTTCATGTTAGGCTCGATGGGGACAAAAATACCTTGTTCCCTAGTACCACATCCTTTTCCACTATATCCAGGTTGTTTCATAAGATCATAACCTTTTCCATAAAGCTTCTTCATCTATTTTGGATTCGATGGTTGTTCATGATTAAGTTCGTCAAAGTTTCTTTTGTAATTTTCTTTTTCTTTTAAAGTAGTTGAGGTGGATGCTTTCGAATGGTCTTCTGAGTTTTGTGCTGATAGCACCTCTTTTTATTTTTCAAACTTCTTTATTATGATCTTTAGTTGCCCGTAAAAGCTAGGTGTGAAATCCAAGGAACCCCAATCATCGACTAATAGCTTTGTGACTTCCTCAACATGTTTTTCTTTGTATTTTTGTTGCACTGATTCCACTTGTGTAGTTGGTGTCAATGTTGCTAAAGAATTTCCTTTGTTTTTCTCAATGTTTAAACAATTGTTTGGGTTAGGGTTAGCTTCGAGTGTGCACTTTATTGTTGTAAATGTATTTCATTTTATGGTGAAGAGTAGAAGGCACCCCATTCATTGCATGAATCCACTATCCACCTAAGAGAAGACTATATGAGAGATCATGTGGCATAACATGGATCGATGTTTCCAATGTGGCCTTCCCAACTGTAATAGGCAAAGTGATCACACCAAGTGGTTGTTTTCCTACATTGTCAAATCCCTTAATAGATAAAGAGTTTGGTTGAATGTTTGATTTATCCACACCAAGCCTATCCAAAGGGGTTACACTACACATATTAAGGGCTGAGCCATTGCCAATTAGGGTTCTCTTTATCCATTTTCTTTTGTATTGAGATATTATTATGAAAGCTTCATTCTGTTTTTGTACTTCCAAAGGGGGGAGTTCACTTTGGTGGAAAACAATATCAGCATTTATTCCTTGAATCATGAATGTTATGTCACAGGTTGCGGATTAGAGGGATAGGAGCTTGTTGCAAGGATGTTTGAAGCATGGTGTGATAATTAGGTGAGTTCTGAATTAGGTCCCATAGGGATATCTTTGCAAGAGTATTTTTAAGTTGTTCAACAAGATCATACTCTTTCCCACTATGTGAATGAAAAATGAGGAGAACTAGGCAATATGGGATTAGAAAAAGGTAAGGGTGTCAAGGTTGGTTGTTGTGGCTATAGATTGAACATTCTAGTGTTATATGTCTGGGCAATACTATTTTGACTTGGCTGCTACAAAACATTGTTCTTAGGTTGGTAAAGGATGAGTAGAGGTTTGTTTTGAGTTTGTGGTTTGTGTGAAGGGGGGTAAAGGATAAGTTGATGTTGAATAATATTGACAGCCCTTTGTGAATGAGAGTCCAATGCTACTTCATAATCTTCATCTAAGGGGCATAATATAATTATTATGAATGCTTTCCTTTTGTTGCACCATGATATCCTCCCTAGAACGAGAGTTTTTAGGAGAATGAAAAACTAGATGTTCATGATATTTAGAGGTTGTTTCTTCTAAAATGAATTCATCGCAAGTAAGGGAGTTATCAATGGTTGGATTTTCTTGTTTATCGATAGTGGGGAGATTAGGGGAAGGCTCTATTTGATTGTCATTTTTCTGTAAGGTCTCATTCTCTTGTGCCATACTATCTACCCTAGTAGGAGAGCTTGTAATATGTTCATCCATGGTTAGATTTTGTAAAGCAGCTTCATCACAAGTAGGGGAGGCATCAAGAGGACAACTATGATTTTCATGCTTACCAAATAGATCTTCCCAAATGGTGGGAGCATTAGGGAAGGGAGGAGCAAGATTCTCATGACTCTTAATAGGTATATCTTCTAACACCAACCTATCCTCTTTGCATCGAGAAAGGATATTAGGAAAATGATAATTTTGATTTCCATGGCTATCTGTGATATCATCTTATTTCACTAAAACATTCTCACAAGCAAGGGATGCATGGAGATTAGGAAAAGTTATGTTTAGAAATGTTTCTATAATCTCATCTTCTTGTTTTCCAATATCTTCCAAAGGGGAATGAAGAGAGGGAAAATCAATCTACCCTCAATGCTTGTATCTTCTTTCACCAAGATACCTTTGTCACTAATAGGAGAGATATCGAGAGAAGAATAAGTATGATTCTTATGATTTCCAACAATACCATCCTCACCAATTGGCAATGTAATATTAAGGATTGTGTTAATGGTTTGATCCACTTGCTCGAGGATGTTCTCATAATTATGAAAGATAATAGAAGGATGACTAACATGTTTCTTAAAGAACTCATTGTTGTGATCTAAATTGAACTCATCAAAGGGGATGTTGTACTTATGCAATCCATTTTTTAACCATACCAAAGCCACATCTCTTGAAAGAAAACATGCTATCATGAAAAATTAAAGAAAGTGCAATGTAATGACCTAAAGTGAAATGTTTAAATGAAATTTTTAGATGTGAAACAAGGTAATGTTTTTATTACATTATGCAACAACCTGAAAGATGAAATGTTGTAAATGCAAATTTGAAATTGAGAATGCATGACATGAGGTAATTTATGCTAGATCTAATGAAATGCATGTAACAGAAACCCAACCAACTAATATATATAGTTAATGGCAGAAAATAGAAGTGTAGAAACAAGGTTTTAAGTGTTATAAAAGATAGTTTCAGGGGTGCAATGGGACTGATTCACCCAAGGTAGCGAATGAGTCCCAATAGGAATTTTTTTCAAAATTTTCAAAAAAAATCAATTGATTTTTATGCTTTTTGGTTTGTATGATGTGTATCCTAAATGTAAATGCAATTTTCATATTATTTTCAATGATTTGAGATGCAAAAATGCAACCTATTTTCACTTGAACTAATACAAAATTAGAAACCCTAGAATGCAAATTAACTAATGCAAAATGCAATGCAATGTTAATGCAAGCTAAATCTATGATGTAAATGTAATGAAAATTAGAATTATGATGTTCAAAATTCAGGTTCACCAAAATGTGGACACCATAAATCGATGCTTCAATTCCTTTTCCACAAAATGAATATAGGAGAGGGATCCAATTTCACAATAGTCACATTCAAGGACACCTTAGAGATCTCAACCCAATGAAGGATACAAGAGATCTAACAATAAGGTATCCTAGGATAAGATTGAGAAAAAAAAGGGGTTCACCACCAAGTGTAAACTTGGAAAACATAAAATGTTTGAAAACAAAATGTGATATGCAAATAAATGCTAAATGACCTAAGAAAAGCCCTAGAAATGTAAATAAAGCATAACAAAAAAGTAAAGATGTGAATGGTGTGCACTTGGAAACCTTGAAGAGATTGGAAATAGTTTTGAAATTCTGAAAATGCTAATTTTTAAGCCTAGTGGGACTCATTCACCATTTTGGGTGAATCAGTCCCGATTATGGAAAACTGTACTGGAGCCTGTTTTAGCCAAATGGGTATCCAAATCCACCAAAATCTTTGAAAAATAGGTACAATGGGACTCATTTTCCAATCTTGGTGAATGAGTCCACTTTGACTTTTCTAGAAACTCAGAAGTGGAATATGTAGCTCTCGGTCCGTTCAATTTGTACCTCCAAGTGTTCGGATCTAAAACCCTGATTTTTGGGGTTGTAAGTGAATTTTTGTGAAGATTTTGACCTTTCCAATAGGGATATGACTCCAAAAATTTTGTGACTTATTCTTCAATCATCCCCAAACCTTCAAAGCACCTAGATCTACAATCACACAAAGAAAGAGAGAGAAAATGTTGATTGCTAGGGAATAGGGGTTTGCCTTGGTCAAACCCCTTTTAGGTAATTAAACAAAAATGATGAAACAAGATAATGAAGCATGAATATGAAGTAATGCATTTAGAACCTTTCTATGATGAGGGATCTTGAATTGCTACAACAATGGATGAAGAATCTGCCCTTGAATGCCTTAAAAATGATCTTCAAAGCTATCTTGATGACCTTGGAATGATTAACTCTTGCTTGCTTGAATTGAGAACATGGATACCTTATGTTAATTGGATGAAATGAGGATTTGGAAGCTTTTTTATATAGTCAAGGAACTCAAATGGCCATTATTTTGATACCCAAGGTCGACATTCATCAAAATTCAAGTTAGAATTGCAATTTTCCCGCTCAATTTTGAAAAATTCCCCAAAAGGGACTCATTCTCCACCCTGGCGAATGGGTCCCACCTTAGGGGACTCGTTCACCCAAGGTGTAAAATGAGTCCCACCTTGAGGTTTTTGAGGTGGGTCTTCAATATTTAAGGGTTTTAAAGTGTTTTTATCGAGATATCAGTCAAACCATGCCTCAGGATGCAAAAATAAGGGCCTAGGAGCCTATTAATGATGATATAGAGGGAGATTATATTTAGGGACACAATGTTCAATGTGAAAGTATGGTTAAATACACTCTACAACATTAAAATGAGGCCCACTTAGCCTAGAAAGGCACAAGATCTAATGTGAATGTGTAAAACACATTAGAACACTAGATTAGGTCCACTTGATTTACAAGACTCCAAAATTTAATGTGAAAATGTAAATAAATACATTTTACAACATTAAATTAGGATAAAGTTAAGTTAATTTAGCTTAAAAAGGGCCCAATACCTAATTTGGATGTGTGAAACACCCCACAACACTAGACCAAGGCGGTCCATTAAGTCTAGTTTATCATTAATTATTCCCAAATCAAGCAAGGGCAAAGGCGTACTTTTTCGATGATCACAGATAATGTAGGAACTGCAACCAAATTCCTAACCTACCTTATTTGGGTGCCTAATTGTTTTTATTTCCTAAATGGTTGTTTTTTTTAACCACAAGATGTTTTATCTTGAATAATAGCCACACAAGGTGACAAAGAAACCTCACAACAACCTCACGGTAAGATGGGCACCCAAAACCATGATAACCTCGAAGTTTCTCTTTCACTAAATAGTAACTTACTGTCGGTAAATTTGAATTAGTTACTAATCCTCAACGAAAATTAATTACCAAGCCAATGAAACCTTGATTCTAAAAACTTATTATTATTGATGGTAAATTTTTCATTTCTTATAAATTATTTGTAAAAGCCATTAGGATTAATTAAAAATATAGTATTTACAAGTTTGATAGCACGTCATTACTACCATTCTCCCACTTTATATAATATACTACAAATGCATCCATAGGAATACATAATTCAAATAAGTACTAGAAACAAGGCCCACAAACTATATACACCATGTAGAATTTTGTGTTCACAGGCTTAGTAAGTGAATCTACAATATTTTTTTGACTGTTAATCTTCTTTAGCTGAATCTATTCATTAGCAATTATTTCGTAAAAATGGCATTTGCACATCCACATGCTTAGTTAATGTGTGATACATAGGATTCTTGGATAAAATAATTGTACTCTATCTAGCATAGCCAACTTGAATATTCTTGCAATCAAAACCAATACATGTATACAATCTTTGTAACCAATATTCCTCCTTGGGTAGTAGCCATATACTCTACTTTGATAGTGGATAAAGAAACTATATGCTACCTCTTACTCATGCAAAACACTTCTCCTCCAAACAAAGTAAACACATACCCACTAGTGAACCTCTGACTATCCAAGTCACATTCCTAATCTACATCAAGAAAACCTTATATATTTTCATTGTCTTAACCACACTACTAGTACAAGAATAAACCAAAAAGTAATAGAAAATTGGGTAATCCCATTATGCTCGGTCCCAAACTTGGGACAAAAATTTTTTGGGAGGTGATGGAACCCCTAAAATTGCTTCATGTTCCATCTCTAAATTCTGTAAAATTTGGATTAATCCCTTGTCTTGGGGCTTAGGGTTCTGTCTCTCATCAATACTTTTGGGTTTATATTGCTAGAAACCCTTCCTAAATAATCCATGAGGTTGCTTCCTTTCCAGTGTTATAATTTCCTATTGACTGCTTATTGATGGTTCATGATCATTTTAAGTTGTGACTTATGTTGTCAAGATCATTCTCTTACCGACCCCTTGATCCTAGTGGTCTCGATCGATGCCCATGTTCGTATTAAAATTATTACCTTATTTTAATCAGGGTTGATGTCTTTCAAAATGTTTTTTCTAAGTGTAATTTTGGGTTTTTAATATTTGCCTAAGTTTTTTAAACCTTAATTGTTATGTCCCTGACTACCGTCTTCCTAGTGATGGCCCCTTTCTTGAAACTAGCATTTTTGGAATGTGCAAATATTAGGTTCTATATTGACCATTTGATCATCACGAGAAAATCTCCACCATTCCCCACTTCCCCATTTCATTTTATTCCTTATTATAATAATCACATGGGCTAGCGGGAGCAAGCCACATGTCCTCTACATTGGTAGGCCTAGTATCTTCAAATGATCTATGAGCAGTATCAAAAGGAAATCGATGGTGGTCATTGGGTGATGTGGCTTCATCTTGGCCCTTCCTCACCACCCTGTCTGATTTTATTTTATGTTAAATAAATGACATGGGATAGTGGGTAGATTGACACCTATCGCTTCATGGAGGGACCCGCCTGGTGTTAGAGATGCCAAAAATTTATGGAGTAGTGATCAATGGTTGATGGCAAGAGACATGGGTCAATCCTAACCATTCCCTGCCATCCTGTGAGGGACCCACTTGTACCTCATTTCTCAATGGGGAAGCAGGTGATTTCCATGTGGATCAATCTAAAGGGTTGAATGGATATTAGTAAGGTTGAAATATTGATAATTTTTTCTGCAGACTACATGAAGGATTAAGGGTGCATGAAAAGAATTGATTTCTCATGCACGTGTTTGAGATATGATGAGTAGTTTTTTTATATTGGTCGTCTTTTTTGTTAGGGGTTTGTACACATGGGAAGGTGATATTGGGATAGAATCAAGACTGCTCTTCGACATCCTATTGAGATGAGTTGCAAGTAGATTAATTCCCATGAGAAAGTAGGAAAACTAGACATGACGGGCATTCTTAAATGCTAAGTGGATGATCAAGTGTGTAGACAGAGTGGATGCCTATCCACACAGGTGTTTTGATTAGAAAAAGGCATCAAGCACATGCAATTAGCCTCTTCATAATTAATTACTTTGATTGTAATTATCAGTTGATTTATCTCAACATGTGATCTATTGTTGAGGTTCGAAGATCAAGTAGCTGAGAAATTAAGTTTGAGTTCGTGAAGAAGATGGCATGAGAAGTTACAGAGATATTGAGATATTTGTTTCCTAGGTAAGTTGATGCTCATACCTTCTTGTTTCAATTACCTATAAGTTATTTTGTTAGCTCTAAAGTCTTGGGGTGGTGAAGGTTTTATATTTTGCAAGCTCCTATTAAACTGATAAGAATTGCGAGGGTTTGAGTATTTTGTTTAGTAAAAATCTTTTTGAGAACAAACTGGTGAAAATTCTACTTGCATTTAAGAGTCTCCTTGTTCTCGTTTTGCTCTCTGTGAAAATGAGTAAACCCAGTGTGTCTGTCCGGCCAGTTAGAAGATCAAGGATACTTAGTCTGCTTGAGTATCCGGATGATGTACTTGAAAATGAACTTGGCTTGCCAAGAGCTCATGCAATGCCAATGGGGAGGAGTTCACATGGTAAAAATAAGAAGGGTGGTGTCAAGAGCACCTATAATCTAAGGAGCAGGGTTATTTTAGAAGAATTGGTCAAGTTTAGAAAGAAAAAATCAGTTGAGCCTGTGAGGGAAGCAAAGAAGAAGAATAAGTATACAAGGCTTATATGGGACAACACAACTCTCCCATAGAGGTTTCAGATAACCCTTTAGGTGATGAAGGAGGGAACTGACCTAGAGTATGGCCATTACCTACTCACTCTGGTTGAAATGAGGATTCTGATGAGGGAGTAGTAGCAGCTTCTCCAATTTCAGCATAAACACAGAGAGGGCGAGCATACTCAAATGCTGACAAATCAGAGTAGCTCCTTGACTCTGTTTTTGGTTTTTGATGAAACCATAGCCACTACATTGAACTTGTCCTCTTCAAAAAGTATATGGATTTTTGTCTTTGATGTTGATGTGGAAATTCTTTTGGCTGGTGTGAAGGAGAGGTGTTGGACTCCGTTGCTTTGATGGAAAGCATGCCTTTTCCGGTTAATATGTATGTTTTTTCCTTGGGTCTTGATGGAGAATATTCTTTGATCGATGTGGACAAGGGATTTTGGTGCCACTGCAACAAAAAATGATGCCTAAATTTGGAAAGTGGGATGGTCTTCTTCAATGTACTTCATGAAGTTTTTTCTTTGGTTCTCCTCCTATTTTGTAATGATTAAATGTAATTGTCTGGGGAATCTTTGAAATTAAGGTGAAATTAACTATCAAATGAAAATGTAATTGTGATTAATAATTTCATCTTGATTGTTTTTTCTCCCATATCTCTATAAATGGAATTTCAAGGCCGATTACAAGGGTTGTTGGGTGGTTGGTTGTTCTAGGATTGATCACACAAAGAACTGTAAAGGATACTAAATAATTTAGTGTTAAGTCTTAGGTTTGAGTATGCTAATATGAATATGTAATCTTGATAGTAGTACTGGAAATATAGAACATAATAGTGTAAGTTCGACACCATTTTCTCTCCTATGTACTGGCTTTATAAGTTATGAATAATATAATCAAAGATGATCTTATTTGTCTCTATTGATTACCAATGGATGTATGGTTTTATTCATGCTTATTAATTCAAAGAATTGATGAAAATGCTTGAATAGAGTTATAGGTTTATATTAAATTGAGTGTTACGATGCTAGTAAGAAGTGATGGTTGTGATACAATGTTGAAATATTGTAATGCAGTGTTTTCAAAGCTTCATATAGTGTTATGTGTAAAAAATTGCTATCAAATTTTGTGGGTATTAGTAGTGACTCTATTCCAAGGATGAGGCAGTAGTTTAAGTGAGGTAATCATATTGCATTGTGTTGATTAATTCAGCAACAAACTGTTCATTGAATCAAATACTCTCAAATGGGTTACAATTATATTAGGTTTTACCTTTTCTCATGGCCCCAAATATAAACTATTGTTAAGGAGTAGCCAACTCCTTTGATGCATTTTTTTTATTGGGCCATTATGTGAGATTTATCTGTGTGTTGAAATTTTTTGATAAAAATGGCACATGAATATCATAAAAAATGTTGTTAGGAGTACCCTCCTCACTTTCACAGAGCCTAAAGTGTAGAAGTAAGGGCCTGAGAATCCTTACTTCTTTGTTGGCCAATTCTTACCTTTGCCAATCATTCAATCGTAGAAGATTCATAGCTAAGTGGTGTGATTAAGTTTGGTTCCCAAAAAAATAACCAATAGGAGGGATTGACCCATATTTTTTAAAATACCTTCATTTGAAGATATTTCTTCAAACGAAGGTCCTTTGCTCGAAGATCATTATGCAAAAGCCTTTGATCGAAGGTGGACTTTCATTCAAAGGTTCTTGTTAAGATATGAAAAGGGAGACTCTCCCTTTCAAATCTGATTAGAAAAACCTCACAACACACATTACAAGAAGGATGCAAGTACATATAATGAGTAAAAAATGGAAGAGAAAGTTGTAATTTAATTTATATTCAAATATACAAAAATTTTACATAAAACTAAAGCTCATGGGATTCTCTTCAATCCTACATGCAACATCCAAAATAAATGTGTCTTCAACAATTTTGGCATAATTTCAATGGCATCTGGGCATGTAAACTTAACTTCTTCAAGTCCCCCTTCTCAAAATGAAGAGGCATCAATAAATAGAGAAGTGTGATGGAGAAAGCCATTCATTGTTTCACAAAACAACTTCCTGAAACCACCTGGAGAAACCCACGCCCAACCTTAGGAGTTTCAAAATATGCAATAAGAAATGAGGTCCAATGCATGTCATCCCTCTCTTGGGTGCCTAAGTTTTGACCAATCATATTTGGGCTGCTATGACAACTTACACCTCTTACAGATTCCTTACAACCTATCATATTAGTTAATCTTGCATTTCAAAAATAAAATTTAATAAATTCAATTCAATGAACATGCTAAAATTTATCTGAGTATCGACACTGAAATCCTCATTCAAAATGTCACCTGCCATCACCAACTCCACAGGTGTAGACGCATCCTACGCACCAGCCTCTTGAGTGTTTGTGGGGTCATATGTACAGGCCAACCTCCAAACTTGATAAGAATGGAGTGAAAGCCTACCCCTCGAAGAGTCCCTTGGATGGAACTATACTACAGGACCGGCATGTTGGATGATACTTTGGGTCAAAGAACTGATAGACTGCAAATTGTCCACCTCAGCACTCTCCTTCACTGCAGAAGGGATAACAAAGTTCACACAAGCTAACCTAGCGAGAGATCATCTCCCTTGCCGCTTAGGATCCTGACATGTACCTGGTATATCCTATGTTGACCGTCCACCTCTCCCCTAAAATTCCCTCATATCAAAACTATTGGGGATTTTTTTGAAGATGAACTCGTAGTAGAGTTTCCTTAACAAATATTGGGGGACCTCATTATTGTTGCATGGTGGATATTCAAAAAACATCCACCACCTATCCCAAAAATTGTTCCTAATCCCTTGGTGGTGGCACCAATGGATAGGAAACCTCTTGGAATTGAGGTCAATATTTTGATTTGTGTGTGGGTCAGTGAATAGTGAGCACAAATCATATTTTATAATTTTTTCATCTTTAACTTCTTTATATGATAATTTATCTGCATAAAAGTTCCTCCACACCTGCCTCCTATCTACCCAACCACTTAATTATTTTTTGATTGCATCTACATATGTTATTATGTCTTGAAGTGAATTCACAAGTGTTATTCTTTCCATGGTTGAACTTATAGGATCATTTAACCTCACGATTAACTCAATATATTTTTTGTTGTTTTCAATTTCCCCCATTAAATTTTGCTGACTACCAGGAGGATGTTGAGGAATTGGTGGAGTTTTTTGTTGTGGTTGTTGAGGATTTTATTCATGTGCTTTTTCATGAGAAGGATTTTGAGGAGGATTTTGAGGTTGATTATCATCTCCTATGAATTACAGAAATGATCATAAAAAACAACCCGAAATTTCCTATTTAACAAAACATCCACAAAAAACAATAAACAATGCTTACTTATTTGGCCTCCCTGTCGAGGTGGTGGCATCCTGGCGACAAAATTGCAAATATTTTAGAAAGAAATTGCAATATTTTATGCTTCTAAAATCCGAGCATGTAATAGTAGGGTTTGTTGGCCATAAGAAAGAAAAAAATATAGTAAAAATGAAATGAAATGGTTTTCATTTTTTTTTAATAAGTTATAATATGCTCGTGTAATGTGCTCGTATTATAACGTGATCACGTTATAATGTGAGTGCATTATAACGTGCTCATGTTATAACGCGAGCACGTTATAACGTGCTCATATCATAAATTGCTCACGTTCTAACGCGAGTGTGTTATAATGTGCTCAAATTATAACATGGGTGCATTATAGCGTGCTCATGTTATAACATGTTCATATTATAATGTGAGTGCATTATAACATGAATGCATTATGATGTGGCCATGTTATAACATGAGCACGTTATAACATGAGTGCATTATAATGGGCTCGAGTTATAACACAAGTGCGATATAACGCGACTGCATTAACACGTGCTCATGTTATAACACACACATTATAACGCACTTGTATTATGAAGTGAGCACATTATAATGCACTCGTGTTATGACGCAAGCACATTATAATGCAAGCATGTAATAACGCACTCGCATTATGATACGAGCACGTTATAAAGCACTCGAGTTATGACGTGAGCACGTTCTAATGCACTCCCATTATAATGCGAGCATGTTATAATGTGGGCATGTTATAACACACCCACGTTATAACGTGAGCACGTTATAATGCACCCGCGTTATAACACGAGCACATGATAATGCACGAGCATGTTATAACGCAATTGCATTATAACATGAGCACGTTATAATGCACCTGGGTTACGACACGAGCACGTTATAATGCACCCATGTTATCATGCGAGCATGTTATAATGCACCTGCATTATGATTCAAGCATGTTATAACGTGAGCATGTTATGATGTGCTCATGTTATAACGTGCATGTGTTATAGGGCGGGTGCGTTATAACGCACCCACGTTATAACGTGAGCACGCTATAACATGGGCACGTTATAACACAAGCACGTTATAATGCAAGCACGTTATAACGTGCTCGCATTATAGTGCAAGTGCCTTATAACACCCTCAAATTATAGCCCAGGGACATTATAACGCACTCACATTTTAACATGCTCATGTTATAGCATGCTCATGTTATAGCATGCTCCCGTTATAGTGCTAGTGTGTTATAGCACCACCATGTTATAGCGTCGACACATTATAGCACGAACGCATTATAGCGCAGGCACATTATAGCACGAGCATGTTATATAGCATGCTCACGTTATAGCACAGGCACATTATAGTGTGCTCGTGTTATAGCGCGCTTACGTTCTACCATGGGCGTGTTATAACCCGCTAGCATTATAATGTGCTCACGTTATAACATGTTTGCTTTATAACGTGTTTGCGTTATAACATGAGTGTTATAATGTGCTCACATTATAATGTGTGTGTGTTATAACATCCTCGCATTATAATTTGCTCGCATTATAACGTGAGTGCTTTATAATGTTCTCACATTATAAGACAAGTGTGTTACAAGATGCTCGTGTTATATAATATGACTATGTTATAACATGCTCTCATTATAAGGTGAGTGTGGTATAACATGATCATGTTGTAATGTGAGTGCATTATATGGGTGTGTTATAAGGTGCTCGCATTATAATGCAGGTGCATTATAACATGCTCATGTTATAACATGGGTGTGTTATACCGTGCTCATGTTATAATGCGGGTGTGTTATACCGTGCTCGCATTATAACACGAGTGTACGTTATAACACGAGTGCGTTATATTATAATGTGCTAGCGTTATAACGCAAGTGCGTTATATTATAACGTGCCCGCATTATAATGCCAACACATTATAGTGCTAGTGCATTATAACGTTCTATTATAATGCAAGCATGTTATATTATAACATGCATGCATTATAACGCAAGCGCATTCTATTATAATGTGTCCACGTTATAATGCTAGTGCGTTATATTATAACATGCCCATGTTATAACGCCAACGTGTTATATTATAACATGCCCACATTATAACGCCAGCGCGTTATAATGGTCCCGCGTTATAATGTGCCCATGTTATAATACTAGCAAATTCTAACATGAGTGCATAATCACATGCTCATGTTATAATGCGAGTGCATTATAACATTCTCACATTATAATGTGCTCGCATCATAACGTGAGTGCATTATAACGTGTTTATGTTATAACGTGTTCACATCATAATGTGCTCACGTCATAACGTGCTCAAGTCATAATGTGAGTGTATTATAACATGCTCATGCCATAATGTGCTCGCGTCATAATGTGCTCACATCATAACGTAACTGCATTATAACATGCTTGTGTCATAATGCAAGTGCCTTATCACGTGATTACATTATAACGCGAGTGTGTTATAACTTGATTACGTCATAACGCTAGTGCGTTATAATGTGATTACGTCATAACGCGAGTGTGTTATAACGTGCTCACGTCATAATGTGATTGTGTTATAATGTGCTCACGTAATAATGTGAGTGCCTTATAGGCTCGATGTGACCGAGCCTTAGGCTTGGTCATACCCATCCATAATATGAGTGCATTATAACATGCTCATGTTATAGCCTTTCAAAGATTTTTAAAATTTTGGCCCCCCAAATTTTTGCACCTGCCCTTGTGTATGGTGTTTTTTTTTCATTTTTTGTTATCTACATTTCATGTTTAGACATTATAACATATTAAGGGTTTAATGAATGCATGTGGATTTGATTACTGTTGAGGGTTTTAATGTTTTAATTTGATACAATTTATTCACCACCCCTCTTAGTTGTCTTGTTCATTCAACAATTAGTATCAAATCAAGGTTCCTTCAAGAAAAGATTAACCTCTTGAGGTAGATCTAGCATGGTGAGCAAGAAGGAGGTCCCTATGTTTGATGGCACAAACTATGCATTCTAGAAGGTTAAGATGGAAGGTTATCTAGTTTACCTTGGATTTGATGTTGTTAATGTATTGAAGACTGTATATAACATACCTATAAATAGACCAAGCATAAGTGATGAGATCAAGGACTATGAGACAGATGGTAAGGAAAGGTTTGTTCTTTTGGGTAGTCTCGCAAATTCTGAATTAGTGAAAGTGATGGATCTAAAAATTACTAAAGAAGTTTATCATAAGCTAGAAAGTATTTATGAAGGAGATGATAAGGTTAAACAAGCTAAGATATAGAATCTAAAGACACAATTTGAGAACTTCAGCATGGCTGAAGATGAAATAGTTACAAGTTACATGCAAAGGGTTGATGAACTTGTTAGTGCAATGAGAGGTCTTGGTGCAAAATTCAAAGAATCTAAAGTGGTAAAGAAAATTCTCAGAACTCTTCCTGATTCTTATGGTGAAAAGTTTTTTACTATTGAGGAAGTTGTAAATTTTAATACTTACGCTAGATATTAGTTGTATGGCACACTAACTACATTTGAAATGAGAAAAAATGGTTTGAACAAAGGTGCAAAAGTGGAGACTGCTTTCAAGACTCAAAAATAAAAAAAATTTGAAGATTCAGATGGAGATGATCTTCATGATGTGGAAGCTAACTTTGTAAGAAGGATGAAAAGGGGCACTGGTAATTACAAAGGTAAATTACCTTTCAAATGTTTCAGTTGTGGAAATATAGGTCACTATGCTTCAAGATGTCCAAATAGAGTTGTGAATAATAAGAACAAGGAAAAAGAAAAGGAAAATTGATCAAAAAAAGCTATTAAGTTAAAGAAGATGTTGGTATTTCTGATGATGAATATGAATATGGAGATGATGATAATTAATGTTTGTTCTTGGATTTAAAAGATCAATCTAGTTCTACTAACTTTGAAATTTGTGTGAAGGAAAGTGTTCCGAAGAAAAAGGATAAAATTGGAGGTACTTTGGTATCTACTTTTCATGTTAGACATGATAAGAACTATTGGGTTACTGATAGTGGTTGCTCAAACCATATGACTGGAGAAAAGATTAAGTTTGTTAAACTTGAAAAATATGATGGAGGACTTGTTAAATTTGGAGATGATTCAGGTGCTAATATTTGTGGAATAGGTTCAATTAGTTTTGATGGCAAGAATAATACTAAAGATGTTTATTATGTTAAAGGTTTAAGGCATAACCTCTTGAGTGTTGGACAAATGTGTAGCAAAGGATACAATCTTATGTTTCAGGATGATGGATGTGAGAACAAAAAAGGGTCTAGAATTACGATTGATGCTGGAAAGAGAGCATATGGGGATATCTATCAGCTCAAGGGTGCTGATGGTCACTATTTTATGACTTGGATTAATGATAGCTAGTTATGCCATAGGAGGATGTGTCACATCAATTTTTATAACTTGGTTAGAATCAATTTAGTTCAATTAGTGAGAGATCTGTCAAAGATTACAAATCCTATCAATGATGTTTGCAGAGAATGTCAATTTGGAAAACAAACAAGAAGTAGTTTTAAGGGAAAAGAATAATCTTCTACCAGATTGTAGGAATTGGTACATATTGACCTTCATGGTCCTACAAGGGAGATAAGTCTTCAAGATGATAGGTATTTCATGCTTTTGATTGATGATTATTCTAGAATGACATGGGTTACTTTTATTTAAAAAATTGAAGCCCTAGATAGATTAAAGCATTTAAAGTATTATTGAGAATGAAATGGATTTGAAGATCAAATGTTTGAGGTCTAACAGAGGTGGAGAGTTCACCTCTAATGAATTTAACACATTTTGTGAGAATCATGGAATAAGAAGGAACTTGTCTTCCCATAGGACTCCTCGACAAAATGGAGTGGTTGAAAGGAAAAATATGACTATTCAAGAAGCAGCAAGGACTATGATGAAAGAAGCTAACCTACTAGAAGTCTACTAGACAGAAGTAATCCATACTATTGTTTATATACTTAATAGAGTTCAAGAAATATCTAAGAACACAAAGACTTCCTATGAGTTTTGGTACAGAAGGATCCCTATTGTCAAGTACTTTAAAGCGTTTGGAAGAAAATGCTATATCAGAAGAGATGATGAAAACTTAGGAAAGTTTTATGCAAGGTCTAATGAAGGTATCTTCCTTGGATATTCTACTAAAATCAAAGTTTACAAATGTTACAATAAAATATTGAGAAATATTATTGAAAGTGAAAGTGTCAAGGTTGATGAATATTTGAGGAATTCAGTGGTGATAGATGGATATGAATCAACTGAACCTTCTTGTGGAAAAGAAGAAGAAAAAGCTAAGGAAAATAAAGTGCAAAATGAAGAGGAATAAGCTTCAAAAAAGACCCCTAAAACCCCTAAGTATGTGTAGAGAGATCATTTCAAAGAACAGATCATTGGAGACAAAAGCAAAGGTTTGTTGACAAGAAGAAGAGCTAGTGAAGTAGAGGTAAATCTATGTTTACTTTCTAAAGTTGAACCTAAAATAGTGAGTGATGCATGCAAAGATGAACATTGGATGAAGGAAATGAAAGAATAACTTATGCAATTGAGAAGAATCATACTTAGGAACTTGTTCAAATAACTGAAAACAAGAACATTATTGGTATAAGTGGGTATTCAGAAACAAACTGAATGAGAATGGAGAAGTGGTAAGAAACAAGGTAAGGCTTGTGTGTAAGGGCTATGCACAAGTTGAAGGAATATAATTTGAGGAGACATTTTCTCTAGTGGCTAAAATGGAAGCAATCAAGATGTTTCTAGCTTTTGGGGCACATAAGGATTTTAAAGTTTATCAGATGGATGTGAAGTTTGGTTTCTTGAATAGAGAATTGGAAGAAGAATTCTACATGGAACAACCAGAAGGATTCCAGTTTTCAGATAAACCTAATATGGTTTGTAGATTGAAGAAGGCATTATATGGATTGATACAACAAGGATTCAATAAAGGTACCACAGATAGTAATCTTTGCTTTAAGGTTGAGAAGATCAAAGCTTGATAATAATTGTGTATGTTGATGACATAATTTTTAGAGGTAATGAAGCCATGTGTAGGAAGTTTACAGAAGAGATGAAAAAATAATTTGATATGTCTATGTTTATAGAGATGAATTTCTTCATTGGGCTACAAATCAGTCAAACAAGTAAAGGCATATTCATTTCACAATCAAAGTATGTTAAAGAAATGTTGAAGAAGTTTGGAATGGAAGAATCCAAACCGGTATGTACTCCTATGGTTACTGGTTGTAAACTAAGTAAAGATGATGAATCCCCTAAAGTTGACCGGAGCAAGTATAGATCTAAGGTGTTATAGAGGTGTTTTGGTTTGCAAAGGTGTTCTAGTTTTTCTTCACATATTTTCTAGGTTGAAGATCTACTTATGTGGTTTGGATATGTTTGTTAGAAGGGTTCAGAGTTTCTATATCTAGAATTTGGGCTTTTGGATCGATGTGTAGAAGAAGTTATGTTCATAGTATGTGAACTAGTTTTACATTATTGGTTATAGAGGTGTCTAGGAGAATTTTTTTTTCTTCACATTTCTTCACAATTGTTCTTTAGGTCTTGTGATTCTGAACGTATGTTGATGGTGTTGGTCTCTTGCCAACATCAAGAGGATTCATGGTTTTTTGCTTCAAAAGATGGATTTTAGACTTGCAATGTTTGGCAATGTGGTTTGAGTGTACTGGGAATCTACATTCTAAGGGTGTGAGTTGTTGTGAAGGATTTTGGTGGATCTTGGGATGTTAGAGGATTAGTATTATAGATCATAATGAAGCATGGTGTGTGGTTTGTAAGTCATCCTTGGATTTAAGGAATTTTGTACTTCAAATTTTAATGGTGTTTGCATGGGTAATGATCAACTTGGTGTTTACACCACATTAAAAGATTTTCAAGCTTTGATGAAGGCGTAGTGTGGCATATGTGTTGATTTGGGTCCCAATTAAGTTTTGTATTGGTCCACTTTCATTCTTATCCACCATGGGAATGCTTAGTACTAACCCATTTTTTAATTTGTAAAGTGTAAGGTGGGTGTAGCCAACTTGAAGATGTTTTTCAAGTTATGGATGGTATAAATGCAAGGTGAATTGATGTGAGATGGTGTGTGGAATATAGTTGAGTGTTGTGGTACAAAACTAAGTGTAGAAGTGTGAAAAGCAGTGCGAGCTATAATGCAAAATTGTTGAATGCAGTGATCTAGAGGTATCTTGATCTCTTGAAGGATGCGAGTGTTATTGGAGCTATTGTGGTGGAATCTCTATTGCATTGAGATTGTGTTCTCTATATACCACTCTATCTTCTTTCTTCTTTCTATTCTGGGAATGAGCCTAGGATGTGAGCCTTTCTGGACAGTGTGTCTTATTCTAGTAGTGAGACTCTTATAACTGGTTTTGCAATTACTTATATTGTGAGCTAATCCTCATTGTCGTTTTTCCCTTCTATGGTTTTCCACATAAATCTAGTGTTCTCTTGTCTATGGTGTTGTCGTTTCAGTTTATGTTATTTTCATTTCATGTTCAAACATTATAACAAATTAAGGGTTTAATGAATGCATGTGGATTTGATTACTGTTGAGGGTTTAAATATTTTAATTTGATACAATTGATTCACCCCCTTCTCAATTGTCTTGTTCATTCAACAATATCCTATTTATTTTTTCCTTCATAGATATGATTAGTACTAATTTTTCTTACTAAATAAACATTTTTCATCTATTCAAGCACATAAGGATGATAATTTATATTTTTATAGTGATTAATACATTATTAGTGATGATCCATATTGTCATACACCTTCTAGGATTAATGTAGATCAAATATTGTGAGCATTATTAGGAAAACACATATTTTCCACTGGGGTGACTTCAATTCAAATCGCACATTCAAACAATAGTGAAATTATAACCTATATGCATTCTTTCATCCTTCAAATTACTTCATACACCAACTCAATTCAACACAAATAGGAACCCTCTTTAGCTTACTTTTCCACATTTTGTATTTTTTGATCTTCAATTTTGCCTCACCTGGTAAACGAAGTCCATAACAGATATGAATAAGGTATGGTTTGATGGTTGCTTGATATTCCATTCATTGACTACACTCGAACTTTTGCTTCACAATGGGTTTCTATGCATGGATCATGGTTTAATATTAATTTACACCTTTATTTTTTTTGCTTCTTGTTACTTGTTGATTTAACATAGATTACTATTACTTAAATCTTGGCATACTTGGGCCTAATTGTGCATTTCGGTTTTAAGGTGAAAATTTGATTGTTATGTAGCCTATTATTTTGGTATTTGCACTATGTTACTAATCATATTTTTGTAGATATTTAATGCAATGATCCAAGGATTCTAGATGATTTAGATGATTTAAATCTTATCGCATTTTCTTGCAAGACTAATGGATTCAAGAAAATCAGGGTTTCGGGGAATCCGAGCATAAATAGATTATGAGATATTGTGTAAGATTCAAAAAACTATGGTTCCTAGTGAAATCCATGAAGTCAATAAATCCTTGAAAACTGTGAGGAGAGGGTAATGGCTCAGGGAATTTTGGGGTGTTTGGAATTCACCGTGACTGGTCTTATTAATGTGTTGATTTGTTTATGAATACCAATCAAGTGATGAGCATAAAAAAAGGAAATAAGGGCCTAGAAAATGTTGACGATTTTAAAGAATCGGAAGACTTAGAAACTAAGAAGTGCTTGTTGGCTTAGTTTTAATCTAGGTGACCTGTGCTTTTAGGGGCTTTTGTGTGCTCTGAAGTTATTTGTGGTTGATGCATCGCAAAAAGAATAGATCAAGTTTTTTGGTTCTAGTTAAGATTGAGATTTTCTCAAAGGTTTGGTCACCCAAAAATAAACATATGGCATGCAAATAAACATTCCTCATATGTTAGTGAATAGATTGGCGAAGCTCATGTAAGAAAGCCATATTGAATTTGAAGTTTGCAGGAAGATTGAGACATGTTGGTTTGACCTTCAAATTTGAAAAGCTATTGTTGCATTATGTTGCGATCGTCATAGAGAGGCATTATATGAGTGAAGTCACATTGATTCAATCTATTTTGAATGAATCATGCTTCTCGGCCCATCATATTCACAGTGCCCAAAGTAATCTATGGAGTAGGGTGGCCTATAGGCAAGGGACTGAGCTTAGAAGCTACTACAACGAAAGTAAAGGAATAAGAGGGGGAACGACATGGTACGAGGATTTAAATGAATAAAGTGATTGAAATACATGATCGCTATGATAAAAAGGAGGTAGGTTTTAAATTGAACAATACTTCCTTTGGTGGAGATGAGAGTGATATCTTGTGGAAGATTAGCATGGGTCAAAGAGAGAAATCATTGGTTTCTGGTTAAGAAATATACGTCGAGATCATCATCGAACACAACCTGCAAGTATTTTACAATGTAGGAGGTGAGTGGAGGTGTTCAAATAGTGGACTTATAATTATTAAAGTTTGTTAAGGAGACCGATGACGCAGGTGAGTGCAGATGCTAGCAAGGGCTTTGCAAAACTAAGGAGAACACAATTTTCATATGCTTGATCACTGGTACTAGAGGAGTCTGCAAAGAAGAGGGAAGATTGCTGAAGTTCTGAAACATGTTAAATCCATGAAGTAGTAAAAGGGTAAATGAATTCGGGTAATCCATGTCATTGTGGAAACCATGAAAGCTAAGAACAAGAGAAAATTTGAGGAATCTGTGTCCAAATGGATTTAGCAAAGAATGCAAATATACGAAAGAAGAAATTAGTGAAAGGATAAATGAATTCAGGATGCTGCCTTACTTTGATTCTTTAGGATTGCCAAGAGCATGGTATGTTGTGTTGGGTGGAAGGTTTGGGTAATCCTCCATGACCTGGAATCCTCAAAAATGGGTTTGGGAAATGTATGAATGGTTGAATTCCATGATATTTATATCCATTACTTCCATAGGAATAATCAAAGAGCTATTCATAGTCATAGTTGAGTGTTTGCAAGTTGATGTGCACCGCAAAGGAAAACAAATTTGAAGGGCTCATATTTTCCAAGTTGGAAGGTTGAATTGTTAATGACCAGTAGTTGATAATAGATTAAATGAATACTCATGGAATAACCATTTAAATCTGACAATACCATGTGGATGCAAGCATGGCTAGGAGAAGATATACAAATCTAACTAAGGGCGTAACAAAGAATATGAGACATTAGAATGATCAAAGTAACAATGGTTTTATAACTTTATATTGGATAATTCATTAACACATGATATTCAAAAATTCAAATGAACAAGGGATTCACGACATAGAATTTCAAGGAATTCGTTCTATCATGGAATACTTGAAGGACATAGAATCTTAGGGAGTTTTTGTATTCTCAGATTTTGTGAAAAGTGACATTATTGTATCATGTGAGCAATACAATTGGAAAATTACGTGTCGTGATAAAACTGAGCAGGGAACAAGACTACTCCAAGTTCAATCTCTCACAACATTTGCAGCAAAGCATTTATGAATTGAATAATCTCCTCTAGTATGATACAATTGGGGGCATCATAGTAGTAGAATCGAAGGATAATAATGATAAAGGAATAAGGAAGAGTGATTTAAGAGAGGTTTTTGATATGCTATGTGTACAGGATGAAGCTAGCACTTCTAGTTTGCTGGTAGAACTAAGGTATAATGTTGTATTCATAAACCTTGATTAACATTCATGAGGAAATTTATGAAGGATTGAATGCTCGGCTATTCCAGGAAACTATGGATTTAGCGAAAGGTATGTAAGAAAGCATGAACAATGTCAAATATATTTTTTTAGCTTTAGTCTGGAGGTATTCATTTAAAATTTGTGATGAAAAGATCAAAGTTCACGAAGATAGCATATGTGTTGTGGAGATTGGTGACCGCATATAGGTCAAGGATTCAAACAAATAAGCATGAACATGAAGATATTGAATGATCTTAAGAAGATTGGTAACAATACAAAGTGAGTGAAGGGTTTGAGGTTGTGAAGGAGATAGTCATAGTAAATGAGTCATGAAGTTTTTTGTGTGAACCGATAGTTCCTGTTGTTATTCTACAACTGTGAAATCAAATGGAAACGAATTTGAGATATTCAGTGGAAGCAAGTTTATAAAAGAGATATGTTCACAAAGATTTGATATTGGTTTTGTATAAGGTAGAACCTGCAACACTCTAAAATCTGCAAGCTTTCGATCCAAAGGGAAGGCCAAAGTTCACTAATAGGAAAAGAATGCATGGATATAAGGCTAGGTCGCGTATTGTTTCAAGTCGATGAAGGTTTTTAGCGAATGTTCTAATGATTGTAGCTTGGACCAAGTATGAAATTGATTCCATGAGGGATCCAAATCCACAAGAATGGTTAAGTCACGATGAAACAAAAAAAGTGATTTTAATGCATTGGATTGATGATAGAGATGCAGGTGAAAGCCCGCAGTAATTTGCAATGAAGAATGAAATAAAGTTTGTAAAAACATTAAAGAGATGTGGATGTTACTATGGTCTATATACATTGTTATGGAACATGTTAGACAAACTCAATTGAATGGTGTTATAAATTCACAAATGCTATGAATGAAGATTCCAAGTAGAGATCAAAAGAGTTCATTATGAGGGAGGCTTAAACATTATAAATTTAATTGAGTAGTGGATCATTCCAGTGGAGGTTGTAAGATTTTAATGATAAGTGGTTATTTTCATTATCTTTCAGATGTAAACTATGAATAAATGTTTCATTTATCTGAGAGTGTCAGTAAGGGATTCAATCATCACCTATGTTGAAACATGTGTGTTGATACATTATTGATAAAAGGGCATTCAGGATGTTGTTATAGTTATCAAAGATGCTTGAAGTAAATGTTGGTTGCTTTGATATGTGATGGTGTTGCCCAGTCATTCCACTTGAAATATTTGATTAATAAGGGATGTAGGTGTAAGGCCTCTCTTTGCATGTGACTAATACAATCTTAAAGTGTTATATATTCCTCCTAAATAGATGGTTAGATATATTGCAAGCGATATGAATTGTCTAACAGTAACCTTATAGTTTTACGTTATGTTATATCACTGTTATTTTACTTAATGAAGATGTATGTGCATGTGAATTATTGTATGAGATTCGAACTTATAAGATGAATCTGAAATAAGATAATTGTTGTGTCGTATTACATTGGAAGTGTAATTAGCTATGTAAATGATTCATGAATAAAGTTACAAAGATTCGATTTACAATTAATGTTGTTTATTAATATGTCTAACTGTGCTTGATTATGTTGTGCAGGAAATTAAATGAGTCGATGTGGGATTAACATTAAAGGTCGAGAAGATAACGGTGCTAGCATGAGAAGGGATAACCATCAAGTGCAAATCAAAAGACTTCTTGTTGAGGATATAAATTTATCTCCATTTGAGACCTAAAAGCAAGTAGAGTAAATGTATTGGAGGGCTAAGGAATCAAATATGCAAATAGGAGGATGGATAAGTATTGGAATCAAATCAGATACATCTTTGGGAAGTTCTAAGTGTAGCCCTATTTGACTTAGAAGGGTTTGAGGTTTTATTATTGATTGGTTGATTATGTTTGAGTAGAATCCAATTGTAGGTCATGTGATATGAGTTTGGTTGGGGTTGGAACCCTTGGTCAAGATCAAAACTCGTATGGATTATTTTGTGGGTTTTAAAAAGGGATTATTGAGTCAATTTCCTTGGTTTTTGAACAAGAATAGACCCCTAGGACCAATACCTATGGGTTTGGAACCTTTTTGACATGTGAACTTGTCCTTAGAGTGTGAAAAGACCCCTCAAAAGTCCACATTCATGAATGTGACGAATTCAAAAAGTGTTGGGGCTTGGGAAAAGTGACTTGTCACTCTCAACTTCCCACTCCCCAAAGGTTCTTGGAATTGGCACAAGACTCATGCATGTGTGAGCACTTGTGGGAAAAAGTGTAGGGTTGGAAGATCCCTATATATCTCAAGAAGGTGGAAGATTTGGGCACTACCCACTTCTCCTTTTGGAGAACTTTTGTGTAAATTGAAGAGAAGAGGTGAGGAGGGGAGAAGGCTCCCTCTTAGGGTATGGACTCAAGATAGATTGGCTTGGAGAGGAGTGGAGGATGGAAGATCTAAATCCCCCCATCTAAACAAAAAGATAAGTATCCTCATCTTCATCATCTTTGTCCATTTTTTTGTAGGAGCATAAAATGTTGTGTGGATCTTGTTGAATATGGTGAGTGGAGAGCCTAAATGTGTGAAATTTAATGTCGTATTGTTTTGGTCTTTTTGGTAAGATTGAGAAAACTCCATCTATCATCTTGGGGTTAATAGATTTCTTGCTCGAGGGTATGGACAGAGCCCACGAGGCTCCATGACGCCATTACAGTAGGGTGGAGAGCAAGCCCGATTTGGTTGTGTGTCATTCTTTGTATTTCTTTATAATACTATTGTAATATTAAAAGTTAGTATTTTGTGTTTAGAAGAAAATTATAGGAAAAGAACAAGCCCTCATTTGCTACATTGTAAAAATTATTGTTTTCTCAATATTAATGTAATGCTAAGTTTAAGAAGGTGTGTTTCACATATGCTCAATGAATAAATGAGAAAGGAAGGTCTTATTCTTTTTGTATGCATTCTTCACAAAGTTATTTTGTGGGACAAAAGAAGAAGAAGAAGAAAATAGTTGAGTAGTCTGTATAAAACTGTCAAACCGCTAATCCATTTAAATACTATAAGGAAGGAATACATAGAACTCCATTTTGTTTTGAAACAAAAGATAGATCTTCATAGATTTATTGTTATCAAAATTCATGTGCAAGTTGGTTTATGAATGTACTAGTGATCAGAGCATAAAATATATTGTTGTTCTGGTTTACTACTTAGAATTAACTATTCATTCGAATGTTTAATAAGTCACGGGAAATATCCCCAAGAATGGAAATTAGAAAAAGAAAAGAAAAAAAAAACTTAAATTGGTTGTTTATAAGTGTTGATAAGTCTCATGAAATCCTCTTCTTCTAATTTACCTAAAACCCATACTCTTGTTGAACAACTATGGTGTTTCCTATCAGATAAAAGAAAGGTTGTACAGTCTAAATGGACTTTTGTACTATCCTGTGCTAAAACGATAATTGAGAATTTGTGAAAAAGCTCGTTGTTGAACTTAAAATGTGAAAACTCTCCTTTCGTGGGCTTCTATTTAAATATTAGCTTGTATCGTATTATAAGTAAGAATGAAATATAATTTCATTAGAAGGACGACCTATGCACTATCTCAAATAAATATATGCTACATGGTCTAAGATGACATTCCATATTGTCTGTAACAGTTGGAAGTATATATAGAAATGTGCAGTTGTATTTGTGCTGAAAGTAAATATATTCATGTATGCGGAGTAAATAAATAAATGTCAAATGTATTGATATGCATTGCTTAAAGAAAAGGTAAGATAAAAACAGAATCTACTCAATTAGATTTCATACCCCCTCTTTTTTCCTCACTACATCCCGTTTGTAATGAAACAATGTCATAGAAAATAGGCTAAATTGAATGATGATCCCGTAGTCAGGAATACCCACTCTCTCTCGGTCCAGATCTCATAATAGTATGCAAAATAAGAGGAAGTGAAGGAAAGCTAATGCATAGCACTTACACTACCAAGTTGTCATAGCTATGAGTTTAACTCACTCATTAGGAAGGAGCTCGAACCATTAATTAGTTGGATCGATAGTCTACTCAAGCTAAATGAGGAGGTGCCTTTTTCAGACTATTCAAATATACTGGCAAATTTACCCAGATCTGTAATACTTACACATAACCTAATAAATACTAAAAAAAAAAAAAAAAGGTTGTATAGACATGAAATCATGTTTTTAATGTTGGTCTACACCCCCTCTTATCTGGATACTGAACTCTAACAGCTCACGGCTCGAGGGGTTGGCTGATGGCAAGTACTATGTGAACAGATTTTAATCTATGTGATGGATTCAAGCAATAACGAATAAGTCATGCTTTGAGCAGTAGGAATAAGTTCCTGTCATATTATTGCCCCTCACTATGGAGGCAACTCAAATCGGAATTAAGGAAAATAGTTAGCATGTGGAAGTAGCAAGCTGTTATTATCAAGTTAGTGAAACCCTCTCTGGCATCTCTCTGATTCCATCCCATCATCTCATATGGAATTAAATTCACCTAGGTCCTAGGTCCATATTCATGGCAAGTATCCATGGAATGCAGATTGAATCCAAATATCTTTACTCCTTATGGATTTAAATTTGAAGTTAGGCATGAATAATAATTGCCAACTTAGAATAGAAGGAAGGCAGCATGGAAAATTGTACAGAATAATTTTGAGAGGGCAAAGATGCAGGTTATGATTGTGACTGCCCAAAGACACGCGAAGTGAGACTCTGATTCTTTCTCTCAGAGTGTGTGCCATTTGGTTCTAGGATGAGAATTCACACTGAAAGGAGTATCTGCAGTACGGAGAGAGGAAGGCTCCATATGAAGCGATTGCTTCTTCTTCGAATGACGAGACTCCTTCATTGGTTGCTGAGACTCCTTCATCGACTACAGAGACTCCTGATGGAGCGATTGTTTCTGTAGAGACAGCTCCTATTTTGAATTCACCTTGGGTGGTGAGGGTTGATGTGATATTCCTTTTCTGATAGTAACGGCTTCACTTTTGAATTCGCCTTGGGATCGTGAGGTTGATGTGATGTTTCCTTTCTGACAGTAGATGATTCCCATGAGAGAGGATCGTATCTTCTTGATCTCATTAAGCAGAGTGTTGAATTATTCATTCAACCTTTCATTGATGAGCTCTACAACGGATTCCTTCACAGGGAGTTGGTCAGCTTCTGTCATGGTGGAGTCACGTGCTTCCTGTCGAATGGCATTAGAAGCATCACGAGCAACTCTTTTGAGAGTTTTCTTTTGTTACAAGAAACTGCTTGTAGAGGGATCCGAACAGAGCTTTAGCAGAGGCATGCAAAGCATCAGTTTGAATAGTAAATGAGGCCAGGAAAGATTGGTTTTTTTAAACCGAGCTAATGATAGTAGTCAGGGAGGCTATAAACATGGAAACTACCTCACCGATGGCTTTAAGATGATTCACAAAAAGCAATCTCCATGGCAGAGATATATGCGCCAATAAAACAAAGATTGGTGTTGGCCTGGATAGCCAAGATAGCTTCAAGCTGGGCAGAAAAAGGGAAGCATTGCCTTCAACGTCATTGATAGTCACCTTCGACGGTTTCACTTGAAGATATTTTTTTTGAAAAAGCATCAGCTTCACAAAACACCTTGAGCTTTCAGAGAAATACTGCAGACCGATCTGCAGCAGCGTGACACCTCTTGAAGTCTTGAAGGCGTTTCCTTCTAGTGTAGAGATGTGATATAAATAGTGGTTCTTTTATTTAAAATATCCTAAGTTATACTTGAGTCTGATTTAGATCCTTTTTACTTCTCCTTTAAGAAGCACGTATATTTTCATAACTTGGATGTTTTAGTTTATATTTTGAGACTTATTTAATATTTATATTAAAATCATTGGATTTACATATTTAAGACTAACTTAATTACTACTTATATAAAGATTATCTAATTTATATTTTTAAGACTTAATTGATTAATATGTTTATAAAGTTAATTTAATTTAATATAGTTTTTTTTTTTGGATTATTTATATCCTTATTAAATAAAAATAATAATAATAATGTTTGTTAAGTGAATAGAACATGGTACTTGACAATCTTACTAATGTTGTTTTGTCAAGATTATACTTATGGTATTAATGGATCATATTTAGGAGATTTGTGTCTAGGGAATTGATTTGGAGCTAAGTTGATGATAAGTGTTATTAGATACCAATTGGCAAGAGTATAAAGAGCATCCCAAGGAGGGTATACCTAGCAGTTGAGTAGGCATCCTTACATTTAAATTTGGGAAATGAGTTCATGAAGACATAAAAGTCTTATCATGTTTCGTGTTACATCTCAAACACTTAAAAGAGTGTTAAATAGCTTAATTAATAGTTTTAAAAATAAATAAAAAAATTAATTAAAAAAAAAAAAAAATTGTTTGTATTTTTCTAGTGAAACTTTCAGGCATGACATTTTGGTATCAGAGCCCTAGGTTGCAACAATAGGTACTCTAGGAATAATATGGGTCTTAGCTATTGTGTATATTGACAACATGTGGAACTCATCGTAATAGTTAAGCATTCAAATTTGAGAGGTAAATTAGTAACTTTTTGTGAGTTCAACTTATATTGAAACATTGAAATAAAAATTACAATTAACCAGCTTATATCGTAAACTTCAATGAGATTGTTAGGTAAGATTTAATCTTTTGGGGTGAGTAACTTGTAATGATCAAGTAAAAGAAATGAAATCTTAGAAAAACTAAACTAACAAGAACTTCATATTCAAATGGGCGACGAAAATGTCGGTAAAGGATGATAGCTCAATTAATAAGTATAATTAGGGAAAAATCCATAACCCTTCTTCACTCCCCATCTCAATCTTTTGGAAAAAGAAAGTGATGATGTTCAAAATGTCTAATAGGAGCCTAATGAGCTAGAAGAATAATGTAAAGTATCTTAATGAAATTGCATAGCCCTAAATTCTTGTTGCCATTGTGACTTAGTCATTAGGACATTGATGGAACTTCTAGGAAACTAGATGTATTGCAATTATCATGGATAATGAAGTATAAGCTAAAGTAATTGAATAAATTATTGTTGATTGTATAGTTTGAATTTGGAAAATAAATAAATAAACCATTCCCACAACGTTAGGAAAAAGAGTGAATGGCTCAATGAGTATTTAAGGATCCCTAGGCAAAGTTAAAATTGAGATTCATAGTTGAGTTTTATCAAAAAGATGAAGATGGGGTTAATGTCTAAATTAAAGGCAACATGATTAAGGGATGTTAACTCAAACCAAGAAGGTTGTATTTGAAATTTCTAAATGTTCTCGAGTGACCTTAAGATGAAGAATTGATTTACCCATAAATATGCCTAGCATGTCCCAAACCTTGGTTGTAGAGTAAGTTTTTCGTAAGCATATTTTATGAATACACTATATGTTCAACAAAGAGTACCCACTAGAAACCTCATAAATCTCGTCATGTATACATTTCAAACACATCTAGTGTTAAACAAAAAGTGGATAAAGGGAGAACTACGATATAACTTGGAAGTACATGATCCTTGGATCTATGTGACGATATCTAGGTGCAACTTAAGGATGTGATATGACCAATTTTACACCATATCTCAAACATCAGTAACAGGTAAGCCTCTTAAAACTTATGTAAATTATGATTCAACATATGAAAGAGACCCACTAATGAATTTTGTGACCCTAAGGTGAGTTAACTTATGGTTGGTAGATAAGTTTACAGGATTAAGAACATCAACTAATATTTGAAATCTTGCATTGCATAGTAAACCATATAAAAAGGGGGGGTCAAAACTGGATGTTACCTAGAATTGAAGGATGAAACTTAAAAGTTAATTGAGCACTTTTACAAGTAAATGGTGACCTAGTAAACGTAATGTAACTATAACAAATACCAAGATATTATGTTCAATTGTTTAAAGGATTAAATAGTAAATGAAACAACATGATTTATATGATTCAAGTCAAGGTAAAAGCATAGAATGATACAAATAAGATAAGGTGGTTAAAGACTAGCAAATATGATGTTTAAATCACCCCCCTTATAATAATTAAACATAAGGAGATTTGTAATGAGATCTTTTTAAAATGAAAAATTGAAGTTAAAGCGTTATCTAGAGCTTATGCCATTACTACCCCCTTATAAATGTGTTCAAACCAAATACTTCTTGCTACCCAAATAAAAAAATAAATAAAAATAAAAATGCATGTCATATATAGGAAGTAATAGCACACTCAATTACGTGTTGACCTTGAAGGTTGTGTGCATGTCATAAGGATTTAATAATCAATTGTATGAAATTATAAATCAAGTAATGGATTATGTGTGGCTCACAGTGTATTATGTGATGGGAAAGTTAAAATATATGGATAAGGGGTGATAAAGTAGACTTGTAAAACTTCTAACTAATGTTATGTATTCTATACCACTGACTATATTTACTCTTTAAGGGAAGAAAATTTACAACCAAATGTAAAGGTGAAAACTTTAAATTAGGTAAAACTTTTTAAGACTCTTACTTATTATGCATCTTATGAGATTAGATGGAGCTATGATTGTGAAAACGATGATTATGACAATATGATTGGATGGTTCAACCTTAGATAGAAAAATACAAGATTTATAAAAGAGATGTTAATAAGTTGTGAGAATTACTATTTCATGATTTGTCATGTGTTTTAAGCATGGATTTTATTTATTTTGATTTACTTATTTATTTATTTATTTGTCTCATGTTGTGATGTTTCAAATAAGTAATTATCTTCCTATTAAGTAGGAAACTCTCTTTAACATGTGTGAAAAGCATAGTGGTATTACCTGTATGGATACATTGTGAACATAACAAACATAGTTGAATAAAACAAAAAGAATGGCATGATAACTATAGAAAGACTAATCTTTATTTTAAAGTGGTGCCAAACACTAACTTAGCAAGATGGAAAGTGTGGTGAACCAAGTATTGTTGAGTTCTAAGAAGATGGGGTAATATTTCTAAGCTATGGTTGCACATCCTCTAGTGATTTCTTTTACTTATGAAAGTGAGTGGATACCTTTAAAATTAAGAAGCAAAGTGAATATTGTTTTAAGAAAATATCTGGAATGTATTTAAGTGTATTATTCTGTTCTATAATATGGTGAATTTTGTAAAAGTGTATTGTGTTATGACTTGTGAAGTGGAAAAACCAGTAAATGTGTTGTGCCCAAGTATGAGATACAGGGTATCTGACTTGGGATAAGGATGGTGGACATCTAGTATGATCCCCTATATGAACCCTTTGTGATGGCCTCTATGTAAGCTGGCTAGTTGTGAGTTAAAATAAATGTGTTAAGTGCATACGTGTGTCTCTTAAATGAAATGTGATGTGCTCCTTTGTGTTAGTTCTATGTTAAATGTGTACCCCTAGTGTTTGGTTCCCCCCTAATGGGAGTGTGATGCCAGCTAGTGTAGATAGGGGTTGAGAGGCACATGGTCTACCATCAGGAGATTATGAGCTCAGGGTGTTGTCCCTAATCCTAATAAAGGATCTATGTCAAGTCATTGTAATCTCCCCATGGACGTTGACCATGGCCTACTCCCCCACATATGAGAGCCACATTTGTTGGCTCATAGTGCAAACCTATTCCTTGATGTTTATAACCCATGGGTAAAGGATGGAATTTGATGGACCACTAGTTACTCATATTTATGTGGTCGGAGACAACCAGCGACTTATATTTATGTGGTCGGGGGAACACCAATGATTCATATTCATGTGGTCAGGGACCACCAGTGCTTCATGTTTATGTGGTCAGGGACCACCAGTGATGTATATTAATGTGGTTGGGGACCACCCACTATTCATATTTATGTGGTCAGGGACCACCAGTTATTGCATGCTATAATACTTATGATGTGGTTAGAGAACCACCATTCCCCTCCTCCCCTTAGGTGGCTTATCAAGTCACGTGGTGCTTGTAATGTACAATTTTATTGTTGAAATATGAATTATTTGTAATTCTTGATTGATGTTTTATTTTTTTTATGCGCCAGCAATGTGTAATTTTACATTTATGTACTTAGGCTATTTATCCATTTGGAAGTTGTTATATAGTCTGATTTGCCTCAAGGACTTGTTTAATTTTTCCTTTGAATTATGATTGGAAAGTTGCAATGTAGCTACAATTTATCCTTATTTTGTTTCTCTTGAATTTATAAGTTCCCTCTTGGGAGTTTTATTGAAACTTTGGTTTATGATCTTATGTTATTCAGTTTGAGGCTTTCTCCTTGGTTGCAAATTGTTGGCATGTGTGGTGTAATGTGGAACTTGTAAACTGCCATATCCCAGGGGGTTCCTTGGCAGGTCATATAGGGGAGTAGATGTGTTGGGGAATTACTTTGGAAAGGGATTGTGAATGGGACTGGTATGGGATGATCATTAATTCATTCTTCCCTCATTCTATGATTATTCTTATCTATATGGAGGATTCTTTAGAGAAGGACCTTGAGATCACCTTCTTGATTTGCTATGGTATCCAAGAATATCCATCCTTGTAAACCCCATTATGTGAGCCTTATGTTGTAGATTATGTGATTGTATGAGGATAGGCACACCCATTGGGAAGAGCATCCTTTATATGAGGATAGGCGCACCCAATTGGGAAGAGCATCCCTGCTATTGTTGTGTGTACATGTGAGATTACAAATAAATGTGATGTGGCATACCTGTGAGCTATGTGAGAAAAATGCTAACATATGAAGCAAAGTTAATATTATTTGAGACATGGTATGAGTGCCATAATTTTAAGGTAAAATGTTCTCTTAAGCATATATTTAGACAAAATGTGAAGATAATAATTCTGAGACACGATTGGTCAATGAAACAAAACATTTTCTAACATCATGAGTGATGTATATATTATGATGCAAAGAAATTTTGGAGGTGTATAAAAAGAATATGAATTCATTTAGATATATTTTTGTGTAATTTAATTGAAGTTGATTACATTGTTAATAAATTCGAGCTACAAGGATTGTTGTTACAATTTGTTAAATTAATCGTATATCAAATGAATGTTCCATTATGAGAAATTTTTTTCTAAGTATTTAAATATTTAATTCATGGAAGATATTTTTCTCTAATGTGTGCTTATAGATAAATGTTTTGACTCCTCCATCAAGAAAGAAAAAGTAATTAGTATACTTGATAGGTTTATGTGTGTTGTCATATTGAGATTATGTATTCAAACCTTAACGACTTCCAGGAGGAAGTCTAAGCTAAGGGGAGGGAGATGTAAGGCCTCTCATTGCAAGTGACTAATACAACCTTAAATTGTTATATATTTCTCCCAAATAAATGGTTAGATATATTATGAATGATATGAAGGCGACTGTCTAACAATGACCTTATAGTTTATTTTTACTTTATGTTATATCATTGTTATTTTACTTAATGAAGATGTATGGGCATGCGAATTTTGGTATGACATTCAATCTTATAAGATGAATTTGAAATAAGATAATTGTTGTGTCGTATTGCATTGAAAGAGTAATTAGCTATGAAAATGGTTCGTGAATAAAGTTACAAAGATTCGGTTTGCAATTAATGTGGTATTTATTATATCTAACTGTGATTAATTATGTTGTGCAGGAAGTTAAGTGAGTCAATGTGGAATTAACGTTAAAGGAATCAGATGTGCAAATAGGAGGATGGATAAATATTGGAATCAAATCAGATACATCGTTGGGAAGTTCTAAGTGTAGCCCTATTTGACTTAGAAGGGTTTGAGGTTTTATTATTGATTGGCTGATTATGTTTGAGTAGAATCCAATTGTAGGTCATGAGATGTGAGTTTTGGTTGGGGTTGGAACCCTTGGTCAAGATCAAAACTCGTATGGATTCCTTTGTGGGTTTTTAAAAGGGATTATTGAGTCAATTTCCTTGGTTTTAGAACAAGAATAGACCCCTAGGACCTATACCTATGGGTTTGGAACCTTTTTGACATGTGAACTTGTCCTTAGAGTGTGAAAAGACCCCTCAAGAGTCCACATTCATGAATGTGAGGAATTCAAAAAGTGTCGGGGCTTGGGAGAGGTGACTTGTCACTCTCAACTTCCCACTCCCCAAAGGCTCTTGGAATTGGCACAAGACTCACACATGTGTGAGCACTTGTGGGAAAAAGTGTAGGGTTGGAAGATCCCTATATATCTCAAGAAGGTGGAAGATTTGGGCACTACCCACTTCTCCTTTTGGATGACTTTTGTGTAAATTGAAGAGAAGAGGTGAGGAGGGGAGAAGGCTCCCTCTTAGGATATGGACTCAAGATAGATTGGCTTGGAGAGGAGTGGAGGATGGAAGATCTAAAGCCCCTCATCTAAACAAAAAGATAAATCTCCTTATCTTCATCATCTTTGTCCATTTTGTTGTAGGAGGGTAAAATGTTGCGTGGATCTTGTTGAATATGGTGAGTGGAGAGCCTAAATGTGTGAAATTTGATGTCATATTGTTTTGGTCTTTTTGGTAAGATTGAGAAAACTCCATCTATCATCTTGGGGTTAATAGATTTCTTGCTCGGGGGTATGGCCAGAGCCCACGAGGCTCCATGATGCCATTATGGTATGGTGGACAGCAAGCCCGATTTGGTTGTGTGCCATTCTTTGTATTTCTTAGAATTAGTTGTAATATGGAACGTTAGTGTTTTTTACAAAATAAAAGAAAATGGAGAAAGAGCAATCCTTATTCATTTTTTTTTGTGTTATTTATTTACATGTAAAGCATTATTTCCTCAAATGCTAATTGTATCATTGTAGTTTTAAGAATGAATTGCATATATTGTTCAATGGGAAAAAGAAGAGGAAATAAAGATGTAATAGAGAAAGTTAATCTTCCCTTTATTGACATGTTAACCATTTATTTTATACAAGTTATTGTAATATCTCAAGTTTTGTATCTTGTTGGAATGGAGGAAAGAGTTACCTTATGAAACTTGTATCAAAAGAGTTGTTAAAACTTTAAAAATAAATAAACTTTTGTTGATAGCATGTGGGTTGATATGTATCTCACGAAAGAGAGGGAAAATATTCTTTATTTAAGCAAGAAAGCAAATCTTTATTTAAGAAATAAAGAAAATCTTTAATTGACGAACAAAGCAAAATCTTTATGCTTTATCATGAAGTTTGTTTTGTGTTTCAAATAAAATGAATATCAATAAGGATAAGAATATTTCTATTATGATGTTCAACCTATTAAATGTCTAATAGATATTATTAATTAAATATACATTTATTTTACTTTTTTTTTGTATGTATTTTATGAATATAATATAATATATATATAACAGTGAGTGCATATGTGTGTGTGGTGTACATATAAATCTTATTAATGATTTAATTTTATAAATAAATAAAAATATATATACAATAACCCTTTTCCTATAAAAGTGTATTAAATGATGAAAAAGATAAATAAATAAATAAAAGCCATGTTATTGCTGGAATGAGCTTTTAAGGGTAAAATAATAATAGGATATATATATAGACACCATTATATCTTGGTTTCCTCCTCCTCTGCATCTTTGCTCAGACTATGCATGGATTAATAAATACATGTTCAGATATGAGATGACATCTCTGATGAGGCATTTTGTCATACATTTTTCCTTCTCTTCCCAACTGTACCCCTAATCATGTACCCGAAACTCTTGCAAATGTATCAAAGATTTCCCTTAATTCTATTGTACAAGTAATATTTGGCATGGAAAATGCCAACTTTATGGTCTGGGATTGCTAAAGTCTTTTCTGCAACTTCCTTTCAACCTATGGCGCAACATTTCATCCCATTCAATGGGTTTCCTCTGTATCTTGCACAGTATTCTTATCAAACAATTTATATGCCTTTGCTAAACATTTAACTTTCATCTATAGATTCACAGAAGTATTTGCATAGGTGGCGTAGCCTTGTACAAAGATTTTACAGCAATAAAAAAATATAAAAGACTTCTTACTGGAATTAAAAAAAAAGAGAATATAAAGGTTAAATATGAGAATATAAAAGCTATTCACTTCACAATTTTCATCTGCTGTATATAAGGTGAAACAAAAGCCAGTGCATTTCTCTACAGCGAAAATTAAATCACCACTCTCTCCCCTGCAACCACTGTAAACTTGAGTATTTACTGGCATTGGTATTTTGAGGATAGAAGCATGCTACAGAGTTCAACCATTTAATAAAAACAAAATAAATAAGCAACTCATCTGAGTAAAAATAACATAATATGAAACAGTGTTGTAGATCTCTCACTAGAGTGAATGAGAGACGGGTTGATGACTACACATCCGACGTTCAAATGTAGGCAGAATCTTTTGGCTGGCGTCGCGCAAGTTGGTGAAGCGACTGACGAGAGACTCTGTGGCTTTGGCTTCAGCCTCGATGCCTGGTGTATGGACGACCATAGGAAAAAGTGAGTTTGTTTGGAGTGGAGAAGGAAGGTGGCGTAGAAAGTTGTATAGAACAACTTCGAGAGGGCAGAGATGTGGGTTTGCTTGTGACTACCCAGAGACACGCGAATTGAGACTCTGAGCCTTCCTACCGGAGCGTACACCATTCATTTTTTTTTTAGGATAAGAATTCACACTGAAAGGATTATCTGGAGCATGGAGAGAGGAAGGCTCCATATGAACTGATGGCTTCTTCTTCGAATAATGAGATTCCTTCTTTGACCGTAGAGACTCCTGATGAAGCGATTGCTTCTGCAGAGACGGTTTCACTTTGAATTCGCCTTGGGATTGTGAGGTTGACGTGATGTCTCTTTTCTGACAATAACAGCTTCACTTTTGAGCTCCCTTGGGATTGTGAGGTTGATGTGAAGTTTCCTATCTGACAATAGATGATTTCCATGAGAGAGGATCATATCTCCTTGATCCCATTATGCAGAGTGTTGAATTATTTAGTCAACTTTCCATTGATGAGCTTTGCAATGGAATTCTCCACAGGGAGTTGGTCAGCTTCTGTCATGGTGGAATCATGTGCTTCCATTTGAATGGCATCAGAAGCATCACGAGCAGTTTTTTTTTGATAGTTTTCTTTTCTTTCTTCCACAAGAAACTGATTGTAGAGGGATTCGAGTGAAGCTTTAGTAGAGGCATGTGAAGTGTCAGTTTGAATAGAAGACGAGGCCAGGAAATATTGTTTTTTTTTTTACCAAGTCAATGGTAGAAGTCGGGGAGGCTATAAATGTAGAAACCATCTCATCGATGGCTTTAAGATAATTCGCAAAAGAGCAATCCCCATGGCGGAGATATATGCGCCAAGAAAACAAAGATTGGCGTCAGCCTAGGTAGGCAGGATAGCTTCGAGCTAGACAGAAAAAGGGAAGCGTTGCCTTCAACGTCATTGATAGTCACCTTCGACGGTTTCACTTGAAGATATTTTTTTTGAAAAAGCATCAGCTTCACAAAACACCTTGAGCTTTCAGAGAAATACTGCAGACCGATCTGCAGCAGCGTGACACCTCTTGAAGTCTTGAAGGCGTTTCCTTCTAGTGTAGAGATGTGATATAAATAGTGGTTCTTTTATTTAAAATATCCTAAGTTATACTTGAGTCTGATTTAGATCCTTTTTACTTCTCCTTTAAGAAGCACGTATATTTTCATAACTTGGATGTTTTAGTTTATATTTTGAGACTTATTTAATATTTATATTAAAATCATTGGATTTACATATTTAAGACTAACTTAATTACTACTTATATAAAGATTATCTAATTTATATTTTTAAGACTTAATTGATTAATATGTTTATAAAGTTAATTTAATTTAATATAGTTTTTTTTTTTGGATTATTTATATCCTTATTAAATAAAAATAATAATAATAATGTTTGTTAAGTGAATAGAACATGGTACTTGACAATCTTACTAATGTTGTTTTGTCAAGATTATACTTATGGTATTAATGGATCATATTTAGGAGATTTGTGTCTAGGGAATTGATTTGGAGCTAAGTTGATGATAAGTGTTATTAGATACCAATTGGCAAGAGTATAAAGAGCATCCCAAGGAGGGTATACCTAGCAGTTGAGTAGGCATCCTTATGTTTAAATTTGGGAGATGAGTTCATGAAGACATAAAAGTCTTATCATGTTTCATGTTACATCTCAAACACTTAAAGAGTGTTAATTAGCTTAATTAATAGTTTTAAAAATAAATAAATTAATTAATTAAAAAAAAAAAATTGTTGCATTTTTCTAGTGAAACTTTCAGGCATGACAAGGTATGAAGAACATTAGCTTTTTTTTTACTAGATATTTGTTGTGCACTTTTTGCACACACACCCCATCGAAGGCGGTGACCCTCTTTTTGCTTGCTCCGTTTGGTCTCTTCACCTTTAGGGTTTGGTTTCATGCAATTTTGGATTTTCTTCACCCTAAAATTTTGTCTTATCTGCACTTGAGGCACCTTTTGCAACATCATGATCATAGTTTGGCTCTTAGAAGTTTTTCTCAACTCAGAGTTTCACCCAAGGGCTAAAATTGACTAAGTCAGGGAGAGGTTAGGAAAATCTGAGGTACCTCGAATTCCCCAAAAACCAATTTTGAGGTGAATTCTCAACATCACTTGTAAATCTATTTTGCACTAGTGGATGGAGGATGAAAAAATTAGGCTGGGTTGCTTTTTGAACTTTTCAAAAATTTCTTCTAAAAAAAAGTTATGAAGTTTAGGGTATTTTGACCTAGCTTGGATTTCGGGTAATCTGAGCTACCTCAGATTTTTTTAAATTTCCATTTTTGGAAAATCTGAGCTCCCTCAAAAATCCCAAAATTTTCCAAAAATGGAATTTTTTTCCCAAAATGAATATTTTTTTTCCAAAATAGAAATTTTTCCTTAAATGTAACTTTTTTTTCAAAAATCAAAAATTTCCAAAAAAGACATCTTTTTAAATTTCGGGTAATCTGAGGTACGTTAGATTTTTCGCGAGGATTAAGCATTGAAAAATCCAAGCTACCTTGGATTTTCTAGAATTTCCATTTTCGAAAAAATCCAACATCCCCTCAAAATCCTGAAATTTTTCAAAAATGGAAATTTTTCCAAAAATAATTTTCTTTGTTGAAAATTTTAAAATGTTCCTAAAAATGAAAAATTCTTGAAATGGAAAAATTTCAAAAATAAAAATTTCCAAAAATGGAAAGTTTTCTTAAAAGGTCAAAATTTTATTCGAGTTTAATTTGGATATTTTAATGGATGGGAATTTTTTTTAACATGTTAGCTACTAATGATTGTATTTATTTTTCAAGATTAAATAAATTAAGAGGGGACTTGCATATGGATTCGTGCTAGGAGGAAAGTCTGGAAAGGATTACAAATGAATATTAAATATGCACCTACCTATGAATCTATGCCACCAGTTGTATACCAATTGGAGAGGTGCCTTTAACAAGGAAAGACATGTGAAGCTATATTTATTCTCCAATGAGGATTTTCTAAAAATTGATGTCATTGGCCCATAATGTAACTAAATGAAATTGATTGGATTATGATGTACCATGAGCTCCCAAATTCAATGTAATAGCTTGATGATTCTAGAAGCGCAATTGTAGCCATTGGATGAATTAAATCCTGGCCATTGGTTCAAAATGTAATTTTCTGTAAAAGGCCAGTGCCTTCTCATTTGCAAAGGGTTAGAGAATAGTTGATTAGAAGCTATAGAAAGCCAAAATTGGCTAAGTTAGGAGTTAGATTCTACAAATCAGTGGCTATAGGAGAAGAGGGAAACTCAAAATTATTATTTAATTCTAGAGAAGTTAATGCAATTGGATTGTTGATTTGGAAAGCTTTGTGTTACACTTTGATAGTTTATGGTTTCTTGTTCTCAATTCTTAGATGTTAAATGTTAGTTTCAGTTCTTTCATGATAATGGTGAAATGTGAATGGCCTTTAATCGATCTCCAGTTCATACTTTTAGCAATTTGTTGATTGTAAGTTGTTGTGCAAAGTTAGTCTGGGCCCTATATTGTGCTTAGTTCAATTGTGAATGCTTGTTTACATTGCCCCAGTTATTAGGTATGTGAATGAATGTTCATAGTCTTAAAATATTCAGTTTTCTTAGAAGATTGCAACATTTATGTGGAGTTTTGGTCTTGTCCTTGATCAGGTAGAGATTGGTTTTATTGGGGATCTTTCCATTTGCAACATTAATCATTGTTGTGGTTGACCTTACGATTTAGCTTAGAATCTCTCTCAACCCTTTCTCTTTTGCTATTTCTTTGAATCTAGGATAGTTTTAGGATTGAAAGCATCACCATATTGTTACATCTGATGAAAGTACACTTCCAGCATTGTTCATTTATAAGGCCTCTTGTGATTACCAACAATTTCACATTATCTCTAAGTTGTTTCACTGCATTTTTCAAGACCTAACATTAGAAACCTTAGGGTTATCTCTTGAGGCTTGTTGATAGAGATTTTTCAAGAGAGAGAATATCATTATTTTTTTGAGTTGTGCAGAAAACACCATCAACAGATTGGCAATAGGAGGGTTGAACAAAGGTAACAGGGCTGGAAGTTGAATGAGCCTTATATTGAAAATATGAGATGTGATAGATCTCTAAATCTAGAAATAGAAGTTCCGAGTTAAGATGGAAAAGAAAACTTATGTTTTTCATGATGGAATCGGTCTTCAAATTGATTTTCCTCAACTTTGTGAGTCTCTGAACAAGAGGTTGGATCTCTGGAACAATAAGGGTTTGCATCACTATGCATCATCAGACAAGTGCATAATTCATAATACCACTAGGCATAATGAGTTTGAATGCTTAGCCTTTTTGGGTAAAATCGAGATGGTTTTGCAAATGGATATTTTCATGCAAAACCTACCTGAACCATTAGCCTCTACAGATTTAGAGTTTATTGATATTGCAGTTGAGGGATTTCCACAAATAATTGAAGATCAACTTAGTGGTGGTAAGGGTTTGCAAGATTTCATCTCATCTAAATGGTGTAGGGTTCATAATGCATCTTATCCGGAGTTCACTTGTCATTCATGTGTGGAAATTATGATTAAAGTTGGGAGATACCTAGAGTGGAAAGAAAATTCAGACAAGGAATGCACTATAGAGAAGCCAACAAATTTTGAATCCAAAGATGATGTTGTAGAGGTAGCTTTGGAAGGGACTGATTGTAAGGAAGACAAATCTAAGGAACATTTAAGTGAACAATTACCTATAAAGATCAAGAGGGATTTTCCTATAGAGGCTAATTAGATTTCTAAAAATACAGTGGAGGATGAGCTGCAAGAAAAAGGAGTTACCATACAAGCTCCTCCCATCTAGGATGAAGATTCAATACAAACTAGATATGAAGAGTTTGTTTCCAGAATTATAAAAGATTGGTCAAGCCTGAGTTACAGTGCCTTCCTAGAGGAGTTGTTGTTACCAGCTTGGTGTAGGATACATGAGGAAGGGAATTCTAAATTCACATGCTTCTAGTGCTAGGATGCCATAAAAGAGGTGGAAGAACAAGTGCAACTGCTACAACATACAAGGGATACACAAAAAGATACATCAAACAAGTCTCCAATGGAAGAATTTCAACAAGTTGTTGACAAATTTCTTGAAGAAAATGAGGAAGCACTTAATGGAGTGGTCAATATTCCTGATAGTTATGATCAAGAATCTGAACTAGTGCAAAAAAAAGATGAATTTAGGGAGTCTTCTCAATTATCAAATTCTATTTTTCCTCAGTCTATTGATGAGCTACACTATGAAAATTCATAGATTTTATGTATTAAGGGTGGGGTAGCTAATGTGGCTCATACTAGTATGCAAGAAAACATGAATGAAGCTGAAAATAGTAATATTACAGTTATAATTGAGGGGTTTGATCACACTGTTGTAGGTGAAAGTGTGCTTGAAGATCAGTTTGTGATGCCTCCTAGTGAACATCCTATTGAGGAATTCACTATGCATGGCAAAGCTTTTGCATTCTCATCATTGATACCTCATGAAGAAACACAAACAAATGAAAAGTTCCATGATGTTAATTTTGAGTTTGTTCAATTTGAATTTCACCTTGGACTACTTATTGATAACTCTAATTTTGTTTTGCATATTTCAAATGTGAGAGGAATACTACATCATCAGTCAAGACCTCCTAACGACATAGACATAAAATCTTCACAACTGGGGAATGATGAATACACCACTTAGTCTACAGAAGTACAAAACTAGGTTGTTTCTCTACTTACTATGGATTCTCAAGTTTATCAATTTGATTATGGAGGCCTAGGAAAGACAACTTGCATATGGGTTAATCATGGACCTAATGAGTTACCCCAAATGTTGATTATTCCTGATCACGACATAAATTTTGAATGCTACATTTTTGAGGTTTATTTTATTGAGTATAAGGATGAATTTGCATTCTTGAGGACTAATACTATTACCTTATTACTTGCCCATGCATTGATGAACTGTATGAGGGTGGGTCTCAATTTCTCTTGTCTAACTGTGAGCCATTTTGAGTCTCTTTGTACATAATGTTGATTTTGAATAAATGTAGCTTGCTTTGCTTTTATTTTTATTTAGTCTATTTTTTTTTCCATAGGATAGATTTCTTTAGGATTAGTTTTCTTTGGTTAGTTTAGATGGCTTTGGTTTTGTGTTGCTTCTCTGGTTCAAAGTCCCTTTGCTTTAGTTGGGGATATTTTCATTTGCACAACCATTTTATTATCTATGACTATTCTGAGTGTTTCATTGATGAACTTTAATCACGTGTCTTGAATAGATGGTCAAAATATTTTGTTAGTGTTAAGTGGTCTGAATGTTTGATTTACAGAGGATGGGTCATTGGTTTGATTTGAACTTTAAGTATTCTAAAATCTTATATCTTTCATACATCTTAAGAATCCTAAGGTTGCTATTAGGGTTCTTGTGAGGTCTTGTTAGGTGAAAGATCCTATTTCTACTTTGGTGCCACTATGATTCTCAGCCTTGAGTGTGAACTTCATTGTTCATAGGTTGAAATGAGGAATAAAAGTGGAAAGAAAAGAATACCAAAAAAGAAAAGAAAAGGAAAATATTGAATATCAAAAGAAAGAATTCAACTTATTAGAAGGATTTGAATATCTCTACCGAGGCTATGGGCACCTGGCTAGTAGTAGAGCTATGTTCGGGAGAATCATAATGATAATCTCGTCAGGGCTATGGATGCCTGACTGGTAGTGAGGCTCTATCTAGGTTGCTTTTGGAGCCAGAATATTTACGTAGCCTAACTTGACTGAGCTTGGTTTATGTAGTAGCTCAAGGAGGGAAATGAACTCACTTGCACACACTTGGATTTTAAGTTTATGGAAGGTTTAGTCTACCTTTGGTTCTAATTCTTTAATCTTTCATTTTGATTTGTTTGCCTGATAGCGAGATCGAAACCAAAGATTTTGAGTTCATGATTCCTGTTTATCATCAAAATGCTCTCAAGCATTTTCCCAGTAGGAGTCACCATTTGTTGTGTACTTTTCGCACACATGCCCCACCGAAGGTGGGAACCCTCTTTTTTCTTACTTTGTTTGGTCTCTTCTTCTTTAGGGTTTGGTTTCTTGCAATTTTGGCTTTGCTTCACCCTAAAATTTTATGTCTTATCCACACTTGAGGTGTCTTTTGCAACATCATGATCATAGTTTGGCTCTTAGAAGTTTGCCTCAACTTAGAGTTTCACCCAAGGGCTAAAATTGACTAAGTCAAGGAGAGGTCTGAAAAATTCGAGCTACCTTGGATTCCTTGAAAACCAATTTTGAGGTGAATTCTCAACATCAGTTGTAAATATTTTTTTGTACTAGTGGATGGAGGACAAAAAATTAGGCCTGGTTGCTTTTTGAACTTTTCAAAAATTCCTTTTAGAAAAAAAGTTATAAAGTTTAAGGGATTTTGACCTAGCTTGGATTTCGAGTAATCCGAGCTTCCTCAAATTTTCCAAAAATTCCAATTTTGGAAAATTCGAGCTCCCTCAAAAATCTTGAAATTTTCCAAAAATGGAATTTTTTTTCCAAAATGAAATTTTTTCCAAAATTTTTTTCCCAAAATATAGCCCTTTTTTTTCAAAAATGAAAAATTTCCAAAAACAACATTTTTTGAAATTTTGGGTAATCCAAGCTACCTCAAATTTTCTATGAGGATTAAGCATCTGAAATTCCAAGCTACCTTAGATTTCTGGAATTTCCATTTTCAGAAAAATCCAAGACCCCCTCAAAATCCTGAAATTTTCCAAAAATGAAAATTTTTTCTTGAAATTTTAAAATGTTTCTAAAAATAAAAAATTCTTGAAATGGAAAAATTTTGAAAATAAAAATTTCCAAAAATAGAAATTTTTCCTAAAAGGTCAAAATTTTATTCGAGTTTAATTTGGATATTTTAATGGATGGGATTTTTTTTAACATGTGAGCTACTAATGATTGTATTTATCTTTCAAGATTAAATAAATTAAGAGGGTACTTGCATATGGATTCGTGCTAGGAGGAAAGTTTGGAAAGGATTGCAAATGAATACTAAATATGCACCTGCCTATGAATCTGTGCCACTAGCTGTATACCAATTGGAGAGGTGCCTTTAACAAGGAGAGACATGTGAAGCTATATTTATTCTCCAATGAGGATTTTCTCAAAATTGATGTCATTGGGCCATAATGTAACTAAATGCAATTGATTGGATGATGATGTACCATGTGCTCCCAAATTGAATGTAATAGCTTGATGCTTCTAGAAGTGCAATTGCAACCATTGGATGTGTAGACACCTAAAAATGACCTAGGCCTGCAAGCTTCATTTTTACCACTATTGTCCTAGCATAATTATGACCTTTAATTATGTCCTTGGTCCACATTCGACTATTGATTAAATAATTCATAATTATTTAATTAATTCATGTCATTTATTCTTCATGATTATTAAATAAATAAATTTTATTTATTTATTAAATGCGTCATTAATTGTATAAGTCTTCCTTTAATTAAATAAATTTCTTAATTTATTTAATTCCCCTTTGTCATTTATTTCTTCTTGATTATTAAATAAATAAATTTTATTTATTTATTTAATACATCACTGATGGTCTTAATTAAATAAATTTATTAACTTATTTAATTAGTTAGTCTTATTTCCTAAATTAAATAATTAAATTTAATTATTTAATTGTCAAAATTAATATTCTTCTCATTTTAAATAAATCAATTATTTAAAATGTCATGACAATATTAACTGTCAGTCTATTTTGGTAAATAATATGAAAAAGATTATTTATTGTCTCATAAAATCCATAATTTGAATTAATTTAATTCAAATTGGCATCTAATCTTCTAAAAATCAAGTAATTGGGCAAATTCTTGATTTTCCAAATCTGATCTTCAGTTCACATCTTATCTTCTTGATTTTTCAAATCTTACAAATCAGGCAATCTTATCTTTTTGATTTTTTAAAAATCTTTAATTCTTTAATTAATTTGTCTCATTTATTCTCCACCATCGATCCAATTATCTGAGATATTATTTTGACCGTTCGATTAAAGAATTTTCCCTAACCCTGATTAGGGATTCTCAGGTTTAATCTGGACCTCTCATTCTAGGTCTTTCTTAGAATTCAATCTCATCTGTCTGCTCAAAATTGTGTTTTCTATAAAAGACAATTTTTCTCATAATTTCAGGATCAGACAACTTCATTTTCGAATTTAGGCATTATAGTCATTTTAGTATTGATAATTATTATTTCATTTAGCATATTGTCATAGTCATAGGTATAGACATTGGCACAATTTATAAATCCTTCAACATTTGCATAGGACTTGGACATTATCATAGGTTGCTCGTTTGAAATCTGAGGGCCTCATCAATTTGCTGCAAATTAGAAGGTGTAACGAAGGTCAACCATGGAAGATGAAGATTTTTGGTAACATTGTTCCTTTTATTTTCTTTGTGCTTTGTTATTTCATTGGATTTTTGATGTTATTATCTAACAAGTTAACTCATCTAATTTTCCATTGATTACATTGGTGAACCTGATGTGTTTAAACAAATAAAGAGCAATTTTTGGAGTTGGTTTCTTCTTGTTGTAGGGCTTGTTTTCTTTTTGTTGCAGGTTTGGCATCATTGTGGACAAAGCCAAAGATTCGACCATAACTTTCAAACGGCTATGTATTTACTCATGAAATTTTGTTTGCAGCTTGGGGACAACATCACACACTTTCATTCCAAAAATTAGATTTTTTGGATCTGCTTTTCATTTTTCATAATTATTTTTCTGTTTTTAATAAAAAATTAATTTCAAGAGAAAATAATCAAATTTTATAGATATGTTTACATTTCTGGAAATATCTCTAAATTTTAATAGGGGTCTAATCTTTAGTTTTTAAATTTGGATAAGCAATTATTATTCAAAAAATATTTTTTTTGAAATTGGGGTTTAACAAAGATTAGCTTATATCTCACTCAAAATTGTAGACCTACTTACCAAATTGTTTTTTTATATTTGGAATGACATCAGATGAGTCTAGTAAAAATATCAGAATTTTTAGAGCTGTTTTGTATTTTTTATAAATTTTTTATGATTTTTCATAAAAAATTAATTTCAGGTGCAAAACAACAAATTTTTCTAATTTATTTACATTTTTGGAAACATCTTAAGATTTTAGATAGGATTTATTCTCTTTATTTTTCATTTTACTATCAGAAAAATTCTAAAAATCAGATTTGTTCTGACTAGCTAACTCTTTAATAGTTGTGACTAATCTTCGCTTGTAGCGTGTGGCGATCCCTATTCATGTGTCGAAGACCATTGCATAAGGAACTACTATTTATTTTTTTGCAGGTTCGAATGTCGAAGACAAGATAAACAAACATTGTGCTTTTTTTTCTTTCATAGATTAGCAAACACTTGATTTTGGTGCATATAAAAAGAACACATGTCTTCTTTGATTGATTGTGCTTGCAAGATGGTAGGTGAGTATGCTCTCACTTGGTGAAAACCTCGTGATCAAAAAACTAGACCCATCTTTATTTGTTAATTACCATTCATGATTTGGTATATCGGAGTATCCTCTCCCCTTGTGCACTTGTGCGATCCTGGGTGTAAGAGAAATGGTTACTAACTCTAGAACTTGGGCCTGTTCTAGTGGGAAAAAGAACTCACCCCAGGATGACTCAGACTGGTAGCACCCTGACACCGAGGGACTTTCAGCCGGTATATAAAAGTGGGTTCTTGGGGAAAGCCCAAGAATCATGAGTGTGGTTCTGACAAGATGGATCCGAAAGGGGACTCTCGCTGCATGGATCATGCCCCACAAACGGAATGCCCGAATTAAACACCTCTTGTCTTAGTGTCCAACCATTCTATTGGCCGTTGCTTGGTATAGTGCAGGGTACAGTATCATGCCCGAAGACACTCAGTATTGATCCCCTTGAGTAGAGATAACAATTCTTGGGATGTCACTACCCAAAGAATCTGATTTTGGTGTGCTCGAATGACATTAATGAGCCGTGGAGGGGAGTCAATGCCACCAAATTTCTAAGCTATCCGCTTTCGAGAAGGAAAGGTGTTTATCACCAATCTGGGGTATATCGGTGGGCTATACCAAGTATACAAACCCTTGGCCTTTTGGCCTTTTAAGATTGTACTTGTCTCATGTGTGCTTGCTTACAGTCAAAATATCATGCTTGCAAGTGTTTTCTGGATACTGAAACAAACCAAACAAAGTTCAAACATCTAGAAACAACCAAGTCAAACATTGGACCTTTTCTGATCCATTTCACAACATGAACATGCAATCTTCCATGAACATGCCATCTTCATCACAATTTTTTTTTGAGTCATTCATACAAAGAGACCAAAATGGACGAGTATATGTAAAAGATGTGGAAGCTGCATTGCAAAATCCTAATATATTCTCCTTTGTAAAAAAATTGTTCTTACGTGACCCTAAAAGGTATCTAGCCATGCTTTTGGACGAAGGGGCTAAGTTACCACAAGGCTTTCACATAAATACTTTGCCACCTCAATCCATCTACCCTCACCATCAACAGTCACTTGACATAAATCCTACCAATAATTCACAACAAACATCCACTTATCACCCTTATCCTAGCTTTGACAAGGGAAGCCAACTATCAACTAGTCCATTCCAAACCTCCACATCATATGCTAATCCTTCACCTATTAATCCCATCGAAGTCTGCATCCCTTATCAACCATCTACCAACTCATGTCAAGTCCCCACATCATACCATACCAATCCGGTCCAAGTCTCCATGTCCTATTTCAATCAACCTTACACCAATCCAGTCAAAGTCTCCATGTCATATCCTTGTCCTTCAACAGTTAATCCAGTCCAAAACTCCATGACATATCTATTCCAAGACTCCATGTCCTATCTTTGTCCCTCACATGCTAGTCCAGTCCAAGTCCCCATGTCATACCCTTATCCTTCACATACTAGTCCAATGCAAGTACCCATGTCATATACTAGTCCTTCACATACTAGTCCAGTCCAAGTCTCCATGTCCTATCCTAGTCCTTCATCCATTAATCATTTTCAAGTCATCCCCTCACAAGCCACATCTAATCATGAAAATTTTGTCATTACTCAAAGTCACATTCCATCGTCTACACTTGAGGATACATGTCAAAATGAAAGCCCAAAGCAGGACCTTATAATGTCACCCTCATGTCAAGAACAAGGTAGTTCATCCCATGACCCTATCTTTTAGTCCATCCATGAAGTCCTTCAAGACAATCATGACATCCAGAACACACCTCTCCTTGACAATGGCTCTATTTCTGACTATATAATCCATAACAACCCCATCTTCGAGCAAGACCCTACCATTGACCAAGAAATCCAAAATGGTCCACTCCTTGACCTTTATGCCATTCATGATCAACCACTTGCCGACCTTATAAAGGCCTCAATTATTGACACTTCCCACGATGAGACACTTGCCTTCATGGGACACATAGATGATATTCCTCCAAAACAAGAATCTTCCACTAAGGACATGCTTGAAAATGATCAAGCTATAGCTAAAATCTTTGGACTCTATGACACTAAACATAATGATGGCTTCAAAATTTCCTTCGAAGCACCAACATAATTATTTGAACCTGACATGTTGCATGATCAAACCAAAGATATCAGTTAGGAATATGTCCAACAAGACAATGAAGCTAAGACACTTTATCAACTAGGGTCATCTAGCTTTGTCAGAGCAGCTTTCTTGCAGATGAAAATATTACAAGTGACAGTGTCCATAGACATCATGATGGGTTAGCATCTTGCTTTCAAAACAATAAATACCCCATTGCAAATAAAATCTGTCAAAGCATGCAATATCAAGGCAAAGGACTAGGCATACACGAGCAAGGAATTGTAGAACCAATACAACTTCAAGAAAATTACAGACATCAAGGTCTTGGCTATTCCTCAGTTAGTAAATAAAATGATGTCAGTGGTACCTTCTCAATACTGGGGGAAACTTTGCCAGATACAAACGTCAAAATGGAGTCCATGAGAAATATTTGTCATAAGATTGCTGCCAACACCCCATCCACCCACACCATAAACCGTCATTCTATCATGAATAAACCTTCCCTTTGGAACCAACAAAAACAAAAGTCTTACAAATCAAAAGATCAAAATCAAATGTCAAAGGCCATTGAATCAAACAAAAGGACAAGAGGACAAATGAAATTAAAATGGATCCCAAAGAAAGATGGATCAAACAAAGACACCAAGTCAAATACAAAAGTCAATCATAATGTGGAGCCACAAGACAAGAGGACTCCCACATATAACACATGTCCACCTCCTTCAAAATGGTCATCAATCAAGACATATAAAAGTGTTGGTTCCAAACACCATCCCTCCAAAATCTGTCACCCACCATCCCAAATTTGGAAAATAAAAAGTCATTCATCCAAATGTCCAAACAACCTTTCCACATCTACCATCATCTGTCATAATCCTACATCTCGCCTAAAGTCCAAAAATCCCACATCACAAATCCATCACATCACGGCAGCAACTCTTTACCACAAGGACTCTCATGGCACTCTATTGCGATGTGCGTATTTTGATAAGGCCAACTCTAGTATCAGAAAAGATCACAATGACATCGATCAGTTGTATACAAGTGCTATGATCCTGACAAGACAACTCCTTCAGCAAGGACATTATTGGCATATCATGGCACTAGTCTCTACATCGGCATCGTCAATGAATTCAGAACAGGTAGTGGTTATCTAAAGCATCCAGGCTATCCACAAAATCAGAAATACAAAAAAATTAAAAAATTAAAAAAAATTGTCACCCTGATGAAAACCTAGCCAGCAGGCATCTTGGTGACACCAAAAAAATCAAAAAGTCAAGAAAATAGTAAAGAGAAAAATTTCATCCAATGGTGAAAACCTGGCAAACAGGTGCCTTGGATAAGTACCATGATGAAAATGCGGCAAACAGGCGTCATGTGTAAAATAAATCGTCTATGTGGACTCTTACACTTGGGGGCAAGTCGTCTCATTTCCCATGCCTTTGACGCCCATCTAAGCCCTATCATTTCCACACATTTTTCCCACTTACCTTGGTATTGACATAAAACTGGCACACATAAATCATGCTTTGGGAAAACTCTTGACATGTCTATCCTTTGGTCATACACGATTCATGAAACATCATGTCATCGACCATCATAGTCTTATTGTCCTTATACGACATAGTCCTTATGACAATTCCCTTAGTCTCATGTCTCGCATCCTTTACCAAGGCCACCCCCTATCCTTTCATGCCTGTCACCTATCTTGGCTTTCCCTTGTCAAACGGTCTAAGGATAATCATCATCCCATCTAGTCCTAACCAAGTCATTCCAAATGCAACGAGTCTAATCCATACAAGCACATTATCCAAAATTTTAGTTTACTGCGTTCCTGGCCTGGCTGTAGACCACGATACTTTCATCACATTATCGTCATCATCCTCACGATGTTTTGGGATGCATCCTTCCCATGTCAAACAACGTTGTCATCACATGTCAATTGGTATTCAGCTTGACTAGGGGCACAATCATGTTTCTCCTTGGATTCTCATGTGTAGGCATCAGTCATATGCATTTGTCATGATCCTCTTAAACGTCAAAATCCAAAAAAATCATAAAATGACAAAGGACCAAAAACATCATAAAATGTCTTGAAGAAAGACCAAAAACATCATAAAATGTCTTGAAGAAAGACCAAAAACATCATAAAATGTCCTAAAAAAGACCAAAAACATCATAAAATTTCTTGAAGAAAGACCTAAAAATCATAAAACATCCTGAAGAAAAACAAAAAAAATCCAAATCAATGTCAAAATCCTAAAAATAGAGTCAAAATCAGTCATTTCAATTAGTCTCTGTCATTTGTCGAACTACGTTGTCTCTGTGCATTTGCTACGTAGGCAAGGTCATTAGTCGATGAGTCCCCGAGACATTAGGTTGGTCAAAATAAAATCATGGTATTTATCACAATCGTCACATCAGTCAAATAAGTCAGACATAGTCAAACTCAGACACAAGATAGTCATTTGAAATGTCAATGTCAAAATTGGTCAAAATTAGACAACACAGTCTAATCAATCATACAGTCAACATCAGTCAACTTGCCAAAACATATTACTCAAAACAATGTCAGTCTCGTCACTCTTTGGTCCTCTTCAAGATGTGTCCTTGGAGTTAGACCTCGTCAAAATGTCCTTTTCCTTTTTAGGATGTGTCCTTCCTGATAATAGGCCCTGTCAAACCATCAACACCCTCAAATTGGCAAAGCTCTTAAATTGTGAAAACTGTCAAACCAACAAGAATTCAATCTTTGGAAAACAAAACAAAATGGCTGTAATCTTTCTGGTCTATCTTGTCTTATCTTTTGACTATTTTGGCTATTTTGTCTTATTCTTTTACTGTCTTTTCTTTGTGGTCATGTTACTAGCTACCTTGAGGATGTCCCATGAAGGATTTAGAGGTGCAATGACGTCTCCTGACCTATTTTATTTTCTTTGACTGCTGTTTGTGGATTGTCTTGACAAAAAGACTGGGGCAACATGACCCTTAGTATGAGTTAGGACATTCCTTGTCTATGACTATCTATTTTTCAAATGGATGACCTTGCACACCTTGGTCTACGTCGTATCATGGTGTTTGTTGTCCATTTGTGTCATTTTTACCGCCCAATGATGATTAAGAGCAATAAATATTAGTCCTATGACAATGTTTTGAAGGATTTGGTCTAGGAACTAACATGCATATCTTTTTTTCTTGTCATCTTCTCTCGTCCATCTTATATAGGCATTGCATCCATATCATCATCCATATCTTTTGCACTAACATTTTTTTTGTCTCTTCATATTCTAGTCTTCTCATCCATTTCGAGAGCACACCCATGTTCTTGGAACCTGTCTGTCCTCTCGAGGGGGCATACCGCAACCCTCCTCGTCATTCTTCCTCATCTTATTTTTCACTGGGGCATATTTTTGACTTATTTTTCTTTGTCACAACGTGACAAGTGACATTACGACAAAGAGGGGCAAAATGTAGACACCTAAAAATGACCTAGGCCTGCAAGTTTCATTTTTACCACTTTTGTCCTAGCATAATTATGACATTTAATTATGTCCTTGGTCCACATTCGACTATTGATTAAATAATTCATAATTATTTAATTAATTCATTTTATTTATTCTTCATGATTATTAAATAAATAAATTTTATTTATTTATTAAATACATCATTAATTGTATAAGTCTTCCTTTAATTAAATAAATTTCTTAATTTATTTAATTCCCCTTTGTCATTTATTTCTTCTTGATTATTAAATAAATAAATTTTATTTATTTATTTAATACATCACTGATGGTCTTAATTAAATAAATTTATTAATTTATTTAATTAGTTAGTCTTATTTCCTAAATTAAATAATTAAATTTAATTATTTAATTGTCAAAATTAATATTCTTCTCATTTTAAATAAATCAATTATTTAAAATGTCATGACAATCTTAACTATCAGTTTATTTTGGTAAATAATCTGAAAAAGATTATTTATTGTCTCATAAAATCCATAATTTGAATTAATTTAATTCAAATTGGCATCTAATCTTCTAAAAATCAAGTAATTGGGAAAATTCTTGATTTTCCAAATTTGATCTTCAGTTCACATCTTATCTTCTTGATTTTTCAAATCTTACAAATCAGGCAATCTTATCTTTTTGATTTTTTAAAAATCTTTAATTCTTTAATTAATTTGTCTTATTTATTCTCCACCGTCGATCCAATTATCTGAGATATTATTTTGACCGTTCGATTAAAGAATTTTCCCTAACCCTGATTAGGGATTCTCAGGTTTAATCTGGACCTCTCATTCTAGGTCTTTCTTAGAATTCAATCTCATCTGTCTGCTCAAAATTGTGTTTTCTATAAAAGACAATTTTTCTCATAATTTCAGGATCAGACAACTTCATTTTTGAATTTAGGCATTATAGTCATTTTAGTATTGATAATTATTATTTCATTTAGCATATTGTCATAGTCATAGGCATAGACATTGGCACAATTTATAAATCCTTCAACATTTGCATAGGACTTGGACATTATCATAGGTTGCTCGTTTGAAATCTGAGGGCCTCATCAATTTGCTGCAAATTAGAAGATGTAACGAAGGTCAACCATGGAAGATGAAAATATCTGGTAATATCGTTCCCTTTATTTTCATTTCATTTCCTTTGTGCTTTGTTACTTCTTTGAATTTTAATGTTTATTGATTAACAATCTAACTCATCTAATTTTACATTGATTACAAGATGAATTAAATCCTGGCCATTGGTTCAAAATGTAATTTTCTATACAAGACCAGTGCCTTCTCATTTGCAAAGGGTTAGAGAATAGCTAATTAGAAGTTGTAGAAAGCCAGAATTGGCTAAGTTAGGAGTTAGATTCTCCAAGTTAGTAGCTAAAGGAGAAGAGGTAAACTCAAAATTGTTATGTAATTCTAGAGAAATTAATGCAATTGGATTGTTGATTTGGCAAGCTCTGTGTTACACTTTGACAATTTATGGTTTGTTGTTGTCAATTCTCAAATGTTAGATGCTAGTTTTAGTTCTTTCATGATAATGGTGAAATGTGAATGATGTTTGATCGATCTCTAGTCCATAATTTTAGCAATTTTTTGATTATAAGTTGTTGTGCAAAGTTAGTTTGGGCCCTATAATGTGCTTAGTTCAATTGTGAATGTTTGTTTACATTGCGTCAGTTATTGGGTATGTGAATGAATTTTCATAGTATGAAAATCTTCAATTTCCTTAGAAGATTGAACCATTTTTGTGGAGTTGTGGGCTTGTCCTTGATGAAGTATAGATTCATTTTATTGGGGATCTGTCCATTTTCAACATTCATCATTATTGTGATTGATCTTAGGAGTTAGTTTAGAATCTCTCTCAACCCTTTCTCTTTTGCTATTTCTTTGAATCTGGGATAGTTTTAGGATTGAAAGCATCACCATATTGTTACATATGTTGAAACTACACTTTCAATATTGTTCATTTATAAGGCCCCTTGTGATTACTAGCAATTTCACATTATCTTTGAGTTGTTTCACTGCATTTGTCAAGACTTGACATTAGAGACCTTGGGGTTATCTCTTAAGGATTGTTGATAGAGATTTACCTTTTAAGAGAGATAGAATACAAAAAAAATCACCAACAATCTTTTCTATTTGAGTTGTTGCTATGCAGAAAGTTGCTATACAGAAAACACCATCAACAATCTTTTCTTTTTATTTATATTATTGTGCTCATTCTAATGACCTCTCGATGATTTCTAATCAAAATGATTTAGAGAGAAAGGAATGGGGAATTGATATTTATCTCTTGTTTGTTGTGCTTGTTGGATATTCTTGTAATATAACTTGGAAATACTTCCTTTGGTAGGTGTGTATGGAGGGAGTTTTGGACATCTTGTTGACTATTTCATTGATAGGTTATGCCTTTTTGTGCTTTGGTCTGAGATGTTTGAAACTTTTGAAGTACATCCTAGTGAGGTTTTCATATGTTAGGTGTGAACAAGAATACTCCTATCTATTTTTTTAGTCAAATTCCATCTCACTAGATACAATGCCATCTTGGTTGTCTGTACCTTGATGCATCATATCTATGTGTGTTATCAAACATAAGGAATGTTATGCTCTTTACATCCCCAATCCCTAGATAAGCAACACATCATCATCATTCATAATCATATCTAATAAAGTCTTGATGAATCATAGACTTGTTGGAATCTCGTGTCTTCTTAAAATCAAGGGTTGATCCCTCTCTTTCTTCTATCTTCTTCACATACGGACATGCTATCATGACTTCACCAAAAAATCCATTGTGAATCCACAAATTGTCAACATAATACATACCATGCATATCATCATAATAGGAAACCTCATTCATTTCACATGCATTGCATCATCAATTGAGTTGTTCAGGATAATAGTGATTTGTTATTCTAAGCATCTTAAAACCATCTCATTTGCATCACCATCATAATATAGATCTATTATTCTAACCTCCTCATTTCACCATCTTGAACATCTTTGTCGTGAGCTCACCCTAAAATTGAAAATTTCACCTAATCTCTCGAGGGGGTAGTGTACTAGCGTAATTATTTCCACTAGAGCAACAGTGGTGCATCTAAAAAAATAAGGAATTTTTTTAATATCAATCTTGGCAACATTGGTCTTTGAACCAACACAACTAGTACATTGCTTTAAAGAGGGGAAAAATGCAGACATGCAGATAATCCTAATCAATATTATGCATCTAAATTTGATCAAATTATAATCAATTCTCCTATTAATCAAATAAAGCAATTTATTAGATTAATTTACTAATGTTCATCATGTTTGATTTAAATAAATCAATTTATTTAATTAAAACCCTAAATTCCTCTCATTTGATTTAATAAATCAAATTATTTAAATCAAATGTCAAATCCCCTAATTCCTTCAAGTTAATTGATTATGGATTAATTAACTCCTAATCCTAATTACACATTCTCTAGCTTTTGACTCAACCTTGGTCAAACCCAACCCCTAATTAACTAACCCACTTGCACATGAAAATAATTCTCTTAATTAACTAATTACCATATTTTCCCTCACAAAAGCATATGCTTTGGGAATATTCCTCTAATAACTCCACTTATTTGACTATCCTACCCAAACATTAACTCCTCTTATACTCTCAACCATATGCATTTATTTCTCTTCCATCCTCTTTACTCACACATTTCCCAAAATGTGCTCCAACTTCATCCATTAGCCTTGTGACAAGTGTCACATTCTCATTGGCTCTCCTTTATTCCCACATTCCTTCAATCTCTTCATTATTCAACCCTTCAACCCTATTTATAGAGGGATTCTCTATGGAGAAATCATCCACAATCTTAAGCATTTTCACTATAGGCACATTCATCTTGCACTTCATCACTCATCATCTTTGCATCTTCATCACATTGGAAGCTTATCAAGGGGGTGGGAAAGGGAATCCTTTCCACATCAAAGGAGCACCACTCCCACTATGGGATAGGGTTTGACATGATTTGATATGATTTCATTTAGTTTCTTTAGTTATTTTTATCTTTTTTGCATATGTAACATGATTAAATATCTCATAGGAATTCTAGATTTACTGTGTTTAATTTGAATTCTATAAATGTTTGTCAAAGTTTAGCCATTTGTAGGTTTAGTGTTCACAATTAGAATAGGGTTTTATGGAACTTTAGATCTCCTAATCTTAGATTCACTTAAGATTACAACTGTCATTCCTATTTACTTCCAAGATCTATCATTTCTATCAAGGTTTAACTACCAAACTAGGTGTTTGATCAAGGTAAAACCCCCATAAGCAAGTCAATACAATATTCTATGTTGCGGGATTTTTAATAGGTTCAAATCCAAAAATAAAGTTGGGAAGAAAGAGAAGATATAGAATAATAGATTTAGACCTTGAATTTTTGAAAAAGGACAATAGGACCGATACACCACTTATGGTGTATGAGTCTTGGTATAGAATTTTTTTGGGTTTTGGAGGATTCAAAATTGTCACTGCTAGATTCTAGTTTCTACCCAAAAACCCTAATCTGGGACTAAATCACCCCTATTGGTGTATGAGACCCAATAAGCATTAATATTTTCATTTCCAAGATTTCAAACCTTCATTCAAGCCTCTTCAAGTTTCTAGGTGCACCTCTATACTTTCTCAGTCTACTATTATGATTTGAATTCATTTCCAGGTCATTTACTTAAGTCTTGCATATCATTTTCATTTCTTATCTTTCCAAGCCCTAGCTTAGTGGTGAACCCCTTTTTAGTCTTTAATCACACCCTAAGACACTTTATTGTAGATCTCTTTCCCTCATTCCATCCTTGGTTTTAGATCTCTAAGGTTTCCTTGAGTGAAACATAAGGAAAATAAGTGGAAAGCTCAAAAACTTGTTCTATCTTCCAAAGAGATTAGAACTCCCCACTTCATTTTTCTAGGTTTCATGTATTTCCCTTAATATCTCTTAATTGCAATTAATTATGTCACTTGATGGTGATACTCTATCATACAAAATAAATAGATCAATGAAATATATTGCATAATAACCATATAAATCCTTATAAGTTATCATCCAATGACCATGTGGTGTGAGATGTTGTAGAAGTATTCACCCAAGAGTAACAACTTGATTCATATGATCTGCTAGTCTAAAGCACAGTTTCTTAAGTACCCCTCAACCCACTTATTTACTATTTATTTTTATCCATTAGTTTGGGGATGGTAATTAGTATTTGGTGTGATTTTCATATCTATAAATTGAAACAATTCCTACAAAAAAAATGATAAATACATTTTCACTGTCATTGGAAAAGTTCTCTAGAAATTCATGTATTCTAAAATATCCTTTATATCCACTACTTGGGGTGCATTGAAATTTGAATCTATAGAACCCTAAAATCTGACCTTACCCAATCACACCTAATTTTATCATATCCTAATCCATTAACTAAATAAATATCTATTATTTATTTTATTATTCCAATCCTTTCCCATCTTTATCCTTTAATTAAATGGGTAAGTGCACAAAGTTGAGTCCATGAAACGTGGAAGTTTTTGCCTTAGCCAAAAAATTGAAATTGACATTATAGAATTGGGATTTTGATTTTAATAAACGGGATCCCAATTTGTAAAAATTGAGATCTCGTTTAGCTTTAGGATTCCAAGCCTAAATACAAAATGGGATCCCCCTTTTTAAAAATCAGGATCCCATTTTTGAAAGGATCCCAAACCAACGGAGAAGGAACGAGATCCCAATTACTATGAAACAGGATCCTGATTTATGAAAAATTGGGATCCTATTTTGTAGAAATCAGGATCCCATTTTCTAATGCTATTTATTTTTTAAAAAATGAACAAAGTTCATTTTGCAGCAGATGGGATCCCGAGTATAGGCGATGACCTCCACAAATAGCTCCAGGTACCTGCCCATGCCCCTTTTTTTTTGCAATTTTCCATTTCTTATTGAAATTGTGAATAAAATAAGTGAATTTAGCATGTTTTTTTTAATTTATTTCATGTTTTGAGCATTTTTTTCTTGTTATAGTAGAAATGAGTAATTGTAGAAATAGATAAAAAAATGCAACAAAACCTAAAGATTTTTTAATACAAATGAAAAAATGAACGTTGAATTGTGTTTTACAAACAAAATTTAGCTTTTGAAACCTAAATTGTTCAATTAAACCAAAAAAAATTGAATTTGAAAACCCTAATTGAAATGAAACAAGAAAATTGCATTTGAAAACCCTAGAAATTGAAATGAAATAAAAAAATTGCATTTAGAAACCCTAATCAAGCTTTTTGAAAACCTAAATTCAAATCAAACAAAAAATTGAATTGAAAACCCTAGTTTGAACTAAAACAAAAAAATTGCATTAAAAACCCTAATTGAGCTTATAAATTGAAACCCTAAATTGAATTGGAACAAAAAAAAAAATTAAACCCTAAATTAAAATCGAACAAAGCACTTTGATTTTGAAAACTAGGTAATTTCAAGCTAAAAAAAAATCATTTGCATTGCTTAAATGTTTTAAATTTTATTTGCATTGTATGGAGAAAACGATATGTTAACCTTTAGTTTGAATGTTAAATTATAGTTAACCAATAAGGAGACCAAGATGGAACCATTTAACACCTAAGTTACACCTATTACATGGGAAAGGGAGGAGGTACATGATGATAGGTTGGAGGAACTAGGCTATTATTACAATAGAGAGAGGAGGAGGATTCATATTCTGCTCTTATAAATAAGAGGTCAATTTAGAAGATTAAAAGAACTCTAATAACAAAGGAAATAATTCTATAGAGTGAGTGAGTGGGATTGTTGGAAATCTACAAGGAGAGAGGTGAAGGTACCAACACCTACATAGAGTCCTACAGGAAATACACCAATCTAGGCACTTCCTAGAAGGATCACGATCCATGTGAGTAGCTTCTTTTTATTTCTGTATCTTCTACATATGTATATTTATTCCTTTATTATGTGATTAAAATTATGTATGATATAACTTATTAATAAGTGATTACAAGTATAATTATTAAAATATTTCATATTTATTTTGATATCCTCTAATGTAGGAGGGAATTTTTACTTTTTTTGATAGATGTATGTTATTTTTGTGATATGTATAGATTGATTCATTTTTAACATGATACTTTTTTTATTAGAGGGGTAAACACTTTTGACCCAAAGCTATGAACCAATGAGGTCACAATATGACTAAATTTGGACCTCACTAGACATCTAGATCCCCTTAAGCCATCCTATCACCCTAAATCGTAAATAAATTTCTTAAGGGGTCCCAATATGACATTTCTTAAGGGGATCAAAGAAGTTCATAAAATTTGGTGAAGTTGCCCAAGGAAACCAAATTTAACAATAATAAGATCGTGCAAGATTATAATATGAATGAGATTTCGTGATCTAGGTTGGTCAGTTGAAACAAGAGTAGATCTCAATCAACTATTCCACAAGAAAATGTTCTTCACTAACTTTAAAGTTCATTATATTCCAAGGGGCACCAAAAATTCACCCTAAGTTCTGTAAACATTAAACCCTGAACTCTAAAATCTAAACCCTAAACACTAAACCATTCATTTTTTCCTACCTAACCTTAAAGTGAAATTTTGTTTCCTTAGGAAAATCCACCAAATTTCATTCCCTTATGCCATGTAATTTTTTCATAGGATCTTACTACATAGATCCCCTTAAGTTATCCTATTACCCTAAACCCTAAACTCTAAACTCTAAAATCTAAACCCTAAAGCCATCATTTTTTCTTAGGCTCTTAATGAAATTTGGTTGCCTTAGGCAACTCCACCAATTTTCATTCCCTTATGCCATGTAATTTTCTCCTAGGATCTTACTACATGTAGATCCCCTTAAGCTATCCTATTACCCTAAACCCTAAACTCTAAACCCTAAAGCCATCATTTTTTCTTAGGCTCTTAATGAAATTTGGTTGCCTCAGGCAACTCCACCAAATTTCATTCCCTTATGCCATGTAATTTTGTCCTAGGATCTTACTACATGTAGATCCCCTTAAGCTATCCTATTACCCTAAACCCTAAACTCTCAAAACTCTAAACCCTAAAGCCATCATTTTTTCTTTAAAGGCTCTTAATGAAATTTGGTTGCCTTGGGCAACTTCACCAAATTTTATTCACTTGAGCCATGTCATTTTCTCCTAGGACCTCACTAGACATAGATCCCCTTAAGCCATCTTGTCACCCTAAATCATAATTCGATTTCTTAAGGGGTCCCAATATGACATTTCTTAAGGGGATCAAAGAAGTTCTTAAAATTTGGTGTTCAAAGTTGCCCAAGGCAACCAAATTTAACAATAATAAGATCATGCAAGATTATATAATATTAATAGTTAATTTTATTTTCATTCAAGTAACATGTGCCTTAGACATAAATGAGGCTTACATATTTTATCATTTGTATTCAATTATTTAAGGCCATTTATATTGAATGGTTTAAAGGTATTTCCTAAATATGTATCTTACATCTTGAAATTACAAATCTAATGCAGGTTCACTCATATCTTAAAGATCACATGGATCCATTCAATAATATTCGCAATACACCTCCATGCCATCCATCTCCACCTCCACCCACTCCACCCTCTCCACCTCGTAACCCCCACCTCCGCCACCTAAAATTGATGAACATGGTCGTTTGCAAGCACAAATCAATGCCAATGTTAGAACCATCCAATATCAAATCAACATTATTCAAAATGAAGAATGTGTCACACCTCCTATGAGGATGTTTGCATATAGGATGCAAACCATTGTTGATATTGTCAGGGCTATGTATGGGATCTTAGATGAGCATCAATAATGGCTAGACGAGAGGAGAACTTAAAATTATGAAAAGGAAAACACAAAGAAATGAAGAGATGCAATAGAGAGCCACAATAGTTTCTAAATTAAGACAATGATCTTAAATAGTTATGAATTTATGAATTTGGTGAATGATGGATATTTTGTGTGATGAATTTATAAATTTGGCTGGATGGATATTTTTAGTGACATGAATTTATGATTTTGGTTCCAGATGGATATTTTTAGTGACATGGATTTATGAATTTGGTGGAATTTATGAACTTATAATGAAAAATATATAATAGTATATATTTTAGGACTATCTACTAGATCATGATTTCTCCTGCTAGAAAATTGCAATGTGTGTGTGTGTGTGTGTGTGTGTGTGTGTGTGTGTGTGTGTTAGACATAAAATGAGATTTTGTGAATGTTTCAATTTTATTGTTTAGTATGTACGTGCATGTATTAAAAATTTGCACATAGTTCTTAAATTTTGAAATTTGTATGTATGTACATAGTTTAGTTTAATGATCTGTACGCATGCAAATTATGCATCATATTTTTTATTTTAAATGTATGTACATGTTAAATTTTGAATTTTGAATGGACATGCTCAAGTTCAATCAATGTATATATATGTGTATTTCAATTAAATATATGATCTTAATATATATGTTTCTCATCCTATTTCAATTAAAAATATGATCTTAATATATGTATGCACATCTTATTTTGTATGATTTAATGCATGTGCACATTTACATCTCATTTCATGGATGATTTTAACATTGATGATATCATCAATCCACCACCTCAGCCATAGCCACATCCACATCCCCCTCCCCCTCCACCTAATATGTCACATCTAGCACCTATCACATCTGAAAAATCTTGCTTGTGAGAACATATAAATGATCAAGTTGCATCTTTACAAAATAAAATCAATGCTATGCAGTGTCAAGCATTGATTCCACCACATGTGAGATGTCTTGCATCTGCGATGCAAAACATTGTTCATACCATAAGGATGATTGATTCTAATCTTGATAGGAATCAATGAGAGAGAGAACAAATGAGACAATTTTATTCCAATGGTCTCTTTTACAAAAAAATATTAGACCATAAAATAACGAAAGACCATCTAGCCCCCTACTTTCTTGACCCCGTTACTCGACAACCCATTCCACCTAACAAATCTAGAATATCCATGAGGTGGTGCATACATCCATAGATGAGTGCACTTTTTTGGGATCAATGGTATATGGTTTTTGATAGTGCCCCACATGCTAATTGGAAGTGCCCATTGTATTTTCTGAGAAAACTATATGTAGAGTTTGTTCTGGGGAAAAGGCCCAATTATTTTGATTTTAGATCATTTCAGGGTGTTGGTGGCGACATGCCACAATAGAGGTTAGGGTCAAGGGTTGATCCCCAATGCCCCATGAATGTGCAACCCCTTGTTGCTCCTGGTCCTCCCATTCCCACACCTATACATCATCAAGCTCTGGTCTCAACATTAGGTTCCCCTAGTACACTCGTAGGAGACCTTGATCAACATGCTTTTGTGATAGCAGATGGGGAGCATAGAGATGATGATGATGGAGGATTTTTTTATGGAGCTGGTCTGAGTACCACTCCAGAAGTGTCGAGGCTCATCCCCCATATATGTACTAGTTGTCATCAAGTATGCTATGGACCTGATCAGGCCACACCTAGTTCAGGTGGACATGGAGATTCTAGCAGTTCATCTAGTCACATCAATTCATTTGTAGAGTTTCTTTTAGTAGACCATCACCCTAAGGACACTGTGACACAAGTATAAATATGCATCTATGTACATTCATTTTATAAGAATTTTGATGGATGTATATATCAAACAAAAGTTTGCAATACATTTTAACAATAAAATTGTTTGGTGTATAGATGACACTAACGATGGGGCAATCATCTGTTCGATGATTACATACATTAACACCGGTCATACTCGACAACCCTTGTGGGGTATTGTGATTTCAATTTTTAAAATTATATATGAAATCATAAATTTAACTTGAGTTTTAAATTTATAATTGAATCACATATATGTTTGAAATATTTATGTTGGTTTAGGCAAGTCAATCTACATCCACGTCGATTCCTCTTGAGGGATTTTCAACCACTCCTCCACTATCGAGCATCATAAATCAGGGGTAGGTACATTCATATTATAAATTTTTTTAAAGTTTACATTAGTATAGTTACAATTTTATGAATTTTGAATTCACTAGATATATGAAATACATGCACATACACTTGTAAATATTATAAGCATTAAATGTCTATGTACATGTATGCCTAGGTTGATACCACAATTAGAATGGGCATCGAGCAAACATTTGATGTTGCAGCTACTTGTGAGGCCACTAATTTCCAGGTTGTTTATAAAACTTTCTACACAAAATGTGCAAACTTGAATATATATATTAACCTAATTCAATGTTACATGTTTTAATTTTGATCTTGTAGGACTTTGTTAGTGCAACTTTCAGCCCTGACCTAGACATAGTTACACAACCAGGAGGACATGCAGAGTAGGCTCCAGATCAAATGGTAATTTAAATTTTTTATGATATTTAAAGTCAATTATAAATTACATATTTTGAATATGACTAAAATTTTAAATTTTAAATTGAACATATACATAATATGAGATTTGTTACATATTCTTTTTTTTATAGCATGAGACACATCTTGTAGTTGAGTATGTACAGATAGGTCCTGGAGAAGAGCCTGGTGAACAACCTCAGAATATGGTACAATTAAAATATGATAAATTATAAATTAAATTGAATTAAAAAAAATTAATTGTAGAGTTGTACATCTAATTTCAAATTTCTTTGTCTTGTTTATGTAGATTGATTTAGAGAATTTATAGGTTGCTTCAGGTGCACTAGAGCATCCAAACACATATATGATGGTAATTTAATTTTATGATGGATTATAAATTAAATTTTTATTAAATCATTTTTCATTGTCTTACATCTGATTTCATCTTTCTCTTGTACAGAGTGTTTTAGGTCATCTGCATAGTCCACATGGTGTGAAGAGGTCTCTTGATTATAGAGACAGTACATGACCTAGAAACATGTGATTTTATGTGTTATATTTGTTTATTTCATGGATTATATTTCTGGTTTCTCATGTACTCTATTGGACTTTATATTTCATGGCTCAAGTACTTAGTTGGACTTTAGTTCACAAGTTGTACTCTGGAATTTATTTCATGCACTTAATATGTTACATAAATTATGGAATTTATTATTGTTTCAGATTTGAATTTGCACATGTACATTTATGCATTTTATGTTCATAGTCAGACATTAATATAGGACATTAATGTGAAATTTAGTGATCTCATACATGATATGTACATTCAATAATTAGCGATAATTACTCAATGAAATTATTCAGTTCACATCAATCAATAATTAGTTAATAAATCATAATTTACAAACAAAAGTAATCTATTTATATACCAAAAAGGATAAAATTTTAAGAAATAAACAATACCATAGAAGATTAGAGAATAAAATCATTAATAAATTCTATAAATAATAACATCTAACACTAATTTATAAGTTTTCAAAACAAATAATGACATCCCATACTAATTTATTAGCTATCAAAACAAATGATGGCATTCAATACTAATTTATAAGCCATCAAAACAAATAATGGAATCAAATAGTAATCTATAGGCTATCAAAAAAATAAGGGCATCGAATACTAATCTATAAGCTATCAAAACAAATAATAGCATCCAACACTAATTATAGGTTGTCTTAAGGAGTCATAATATGACATCTTAAGGGGATCAAAGAAGAGTACAATTGATTATAAATATTAAGTGATATTAACAAGTATTATAAGTTTTAGGGTGAGTCATCATAACACGTCTTAAGGGGATGTCTTTATGAGTCTTAAGGGGATGTCTAAAGGGGTCATAATAGAACATCTTAAGAGGATGTCTTAAGGGGTCATAATAGAATGTTTTAAGGGGATGTCTTAAGGGGTCATAATACAATGTCTAAAGGGGGTGTCTTAAGGGGTCACAATAGAATTTCTTAAGGGGATGTGTTAAGGGGTCATAATACAACATCTAAAGGGGATGTCTTAAGGGGTCATAAGAGAATTTATTAAGGGGATGTATTAAGGGGTCATAATACATCTTACGGGGATGTCTAAAGGGGTGATAATACAATGTCTAAAGGGGATGTCTTAAGGGGTCTTAAGGGGATGTCTTAAGGGGTCATAATAGAATTTCTTAAGGGGATGTATTAAGGGGTCATAATACATCTTAAGGATATAATTGATTTAAAAATAATGTATGCATGATATTTAGTGATTATACAATTAGACATAAAGTTTCAAAGTAATAAAACATGCACATTTAACAAACAAAATATATAGAATATTGATTTGATACATAGAAGTACATAGAGTATGTTTAATTTTGTAAGTATGTATGTACATATATGTCATCTCAAAACAATGTTTACAAATTTTGGATGTGCCACCTCAAGAACATCTCAAATTTGTGCCTAGAATGTAATAGGTCTTCACACCACCTGATATCAAAAAGGTATAAGCAATATCAATGAAATCATCAAAACATACATATTTTAATTTATATAAAACTATCTATATGTACACAACTCAAGTACCTGCACTTAAAAGTATTCCACACATGTTTGTAGGTTGAATCCAGGAATCCTCTCCTTTTTGTCTCAAAGTATGAGATCAATGCGGTGATGGCTTAAGGATATAAAAAATGACAATAAATCAATTTTAACTATTAATGTACAAGCAATATCAATATGTAATCAAAACATGTACTTAACTATAATTTAACTAATAATTACCTATTTTTAGCAAGTATTCCATGTTGTCTAGGTTGAATCTACATGGAATAGATCCTTTTTGTGATTATTCCTTAAGGATGTATAAAAGGAAAATTTAAATCAATTTCAACTAATAACACACTTGACCAATGTCAAAAAATGTATTTAATGTATTTAAAAGGACAAAATAGAACTAAAACTATATTTACCTGTATTTACTTATTCCATTGTACCATCTGCATCCTCTCTTTTTTGCAATGCATCTATGATTTCCTCATGCTCTTCCATAGAAATTGACCATAGAACTTTTTTTGAAGGTCTTCCACGATACCGTTCTAGTTTTATATTTGTTGCCACCACCAAATGTGAATAATGTATAATATTTTTATGTGTTTCATAGTCTTTGAATGCAGGTAGACCATTATTTCTTCTTAGGTATTTTCATAGCCAAGTGCCAACAACCACCACCGATCCTATTGGAAAACATGTTCAAAAACCATCATCAAATAAGTTCTCAAAATTTTCTTAAGGGGTTCAAAGACTTGTTCTAAAAAATTGCTTAAGGGGATCAAAAACTTGCTATGAAAATTTGCTTAAGGGGGTGTCTTAAGGGGATCACCGTACCTATTGGCTAATGAAAGCCATGATCATCTTCTTGAGGTGCTATTAACTTATGTTTAGTTTCCACACAATGAGCCAACCAATATTCTATTTGCTCTTCATTCCCCTCAGGTGCCATAACAACATACACATGTATTTCCAAAAAAAATCAATTTAATAACTTGCGCATATCCATATAAATAATTTAGTATTACAAAATAACTTAATAAAGTGAAATAAAATGAAATAAATTGAATTAAAATTACCTTCTTGTACAAGGTTTGAAACACGATCATAATCTTCAGATGCAAACACTTGATCATTTTCTTCAATAATTCTTTCATATTGATCATGTGATTTTGTAGGTGTCAACGATCTTTGCTCCCACTATTCAACCCATTATGTATTTTCACATGCTTCCCAATCTCCTAAGATACAAAACTGGCAAAAAAATGCAAGCTCCCTTGTCCAAATAGTCCATGTGTTTGCTATCGCACTCCTAAATGAATGTCATATAGTAGATCCACTGATTGTCTTACAATGAACTCTAGGTACAATATTCTCTTCTTCCACCAACCAAAAGAATCGATGAACTATAGAGTAATCACTTGAACCAGGTGCAAATAATCTTCTATTACACCAATCCACAATCTCACGTCCATCTTTAAATTTTACTGAATCCTTGAATTTTAATTGTTTTCCAGCAAGAATTATTTTGACACACACACCAACTCCATCAGGTTCTCCTTTACCATGCCAAGCTTCAATAAAAATTCATATATGCTAGACATTAAGTTCCTTGTGAACCCTACTTAACCAATAGAACATTTGAGCATTCTTGAACTGTCCTGTACAATTATTTGACCATATGAGGTGTTCTTTCATTTGGATTCCTCTTTCTCTTAAATTTCTATAAAATATACTAAAACAGTATTGAACAAACTCTAATGAGTGTAACTGATTTTCACTTAAATAAAAATGATACTCCCTCAAAAAAAAATTATCATCCTCAGTGCTATCATCTGCATGCCTATAAACAATATGGAAAAACAAAGCTACTTGCACTAAATTATAATATTGAGATTGAATTTCCTCTTATGGAGTGAGAGTATATTTCTCCACAAAATCAACCACTAAAAGTATAGGACCAATTGGAAATGTGTTTCTACATGTGTGAAATTGGCCATCAAGCCATTGAGCATGTTCAGAGTGCATGACATATTTTGGTACAATTTTATTCTTAAATTCACTCATGAATGCATGCACACTAACTTTTTCTATAACTAAATCACAACACTTAGCTATTTTTTCATCTTTTAAAGAATAGTGAACATTCTTAAATCTTTTAACATCTACTAATTGCTATGCAAAATCATGATCAACACTTTCATGCAAACAAATTCTTAAAAATGAAAGATTTCCACAGTTAATGCATTGTCTAAAAAAACAAGAACTTAAATAAAATAATTTATCATTAGATTTTTCACAAAACAAACCTGAAATAAACTCTCCTATTTCTTTAGGTGTCATATCAATACCACACTCCTGTATAATCATGTTAGTATGCAAGGTACAATGTATACGTCAAAAAAAATCATAAAAATAATGAAATTGAACATGTATTTTACAACAACAAGATATTTGTTGCTTATTAATTTTTACATACCAGGGTTTACATTTTTCAAAAGACCTTTGACTTATTTTAATATTACCAAGTAACACTGAATCACTACAAAATTTTCTATAAAATTCAGTTTGTGTTGTATCTAATAGGTGTTTTGGGTGAGGATCGTGAACTTTGGACCCACCCTTAATTTAAAAACATCTCTAGCATTAGATGAAACCCTAGTATTATCATGCCAATATTTTTTGATCAAAGATTTAATTTCAACATTCAATTTCATATCAGACCTCGGTAGTCATCCATTGAAACTCCAACATTGATTGATAGGATCATTTTCTATACTTTCTCTTCTTTTTGTCGCTCTTAGCAATGTTTTAGGATGTATCTTTAAAAATTCACTAATATTGCTTACCATTCTTTTTTTCAAAGTTTCTTTATTAACTATAGTAGTTGTTATAACTCTTCTTGTTTCCTTTTTATCTTTAGATTGACTATTTTTCCCAATAGATTGAATGGCACTAGCAATAGTAGACATAACTTGTTTTAATGATTGATCTTTTCTTTTTGGTTTAACATAAAAGCCTAACCTTTTTCATTATTTTCCTATTTTTTTGCATTCTCACCAATTGCATCATTAGTTGACATTGAAATGCAAGTTTTTTATGATAAAAGAATTTGGTGTATATTCTATTTGCATGTGTTCTTATTTTACTCCAAGAAATTTGACCAGGAAGATTATCAAAAACACCACTTCCAATTTTAAGAAAAGTATTTTCATTAAATTCAACATCACATTCTAGATTTTCATCTTCATTTTCATCTTCGTCTTCATCTTCATTTTCATTTACATTTGCATCTTCATTTTCATCAACAAAACGGTTTTCATTTTCATTTTCATCAAAAATACAGGTTTTTTTTTCATTTTCAAGAAAATGATCATTTTGATCTTCATTTGCAACAAAAGATTTTTCTTTTTTTTGTTTTCAACAAATTCTATAAAAGTTGCATCTCTTTGAATATCATCAATGTCAACATCATTAATTCTAGCATCTTGTAAAACTTCTACATACAAATTTACCATTTCACTAACATGTAGATTTGAAGACATACCTAGATTTCTACATATTGAAACATTCTCCATAGCATTCAAAGAGGGATTTGAAGACATAGTAGGACTTGTTTGTATAATCATATTCTTCTCCAAATTTACTCCTTGCAAATTAGCTTCATCTACAACCATGGTATCCTCAATTTTTTCATCGTCAATAGTTGTGGAATTGGATGCTCCACCATCATTCATTGATTTCATTCTCATTCTTCTTTCTCTTTGTCTTTGTCTCTCCTCTCTATTTGCTTCAACTTCTTGAGGAGTCAATGTCTTCCTTCTCTTATTATGAGCTTTATCTCCAATGATTATAAAATTCTAGAGCACAAATGAATGTTAATAGTGAAACTCTTCAAAATATTCAATCCAAATTGGAAGTTGAATACCTATTAGGACAAAATTCTTCATCTTGTGTTCCTCAAAACAAGTAGAAAACTAGCACAATTCCACTTTAAAAATTATTTTCTTCATGCCTCCTTTGAAAAATTCAATCCATATTGCAAGTTGAAGACCTTTTGTTCCTCCAAACAAGCACAAAACTAACACAATTCCACTTCAAAAATGGTGTAGATGATGCCTCCTTTGAAAAATTCAAACAAAAATCAAGTTCACCGCCTATAAATACAATAGCTCATGAAAAATAGTTCAATTTTACTCCTCTCGGCCGTACCTGTGAAGTTGCAGACTTCACAGTATTTTTTGGCAATAAATTTAAATAAAAGAAATGGGATCCCATTTATAAAAACTGAGATCCCGTTCTATAATCGGGATCCCATTCCCTGATATTTAATGTGGGGACCGTTGGAAGGAAAATGAGATCCCATTTAAAAAATAGGATCTCACTTCCCTTCCAATGGTCTGAATATTATAAATTAGGGAACGGGGTCCTGATTATAAAACGAGATCCCGCTTTTAATAAATGGGATCTCATTTTATAAAGCCCAATCCCGTTTAAAAAAAAATGAATTTCTATTAGCTTTGTGGTTGGGTTTTTGCCTAGGTTTTGGGTTCAAGAAAAAGCATTGGAAATCTGAACCTAGGTCTTCAACCTGGTTTGACCTGCAAGTTGAAGGTCCTTACAATGTCAAATAAAAATACCGACTTTGGACAAATGGCTAATGACTTTTTTTGTAGAATTTTTTGACGAAATTAAAACCCATTTTAGATGAGACAATGCAGATTCTAAATATGTAATTTGTTTTATAATTGGATTATTTTTTCTATTTTTCAATTAATTTCTAAGAAAATTGGTCCATAAACTTTAAATATCAAGTTTTTTTACTATTTTAATAACTTTTTATCAACATAACATTTTGACAAATGGATTGCACGAGAACAAAATTTAGACAATTCTTTTCAATTTAAAAAAAAATCAAAAAATGATAAGTTTAGGTCATCTTATGCATGTCGTACACGAGGATTTTTCAAAATGACAAATCTTCCCAATAAAAATTTAACAAAATAAAAATTCAATAAAAAATTATAAAAAAAAATCAAGAACAAGCTTCAGTGAGTCACAAATCTTTTCCCAAAAGGATTTAGAAAAATATGATAATTTAAGTCAAAATATGGATGTCGTACATGTGCATGGTATGGTAAAAAAAAGTGACTTTTAAACAGTGGTTTTTAGAAATACCTATTAAAATTCAATTTGTACAATCTGGGTATTGAAATAAATTACATATTTGGAAACTAGACTCCGAGCACTACATCTTATGATTAGTGACTTTTTTAAAGATTCCATCTCTAAGTGCTTCAAATTTTAAGGTCAAATGTGTCAAATTCTGAAAATCAAGAAAAACACCCACTTTTTGGCCAAAATGTGGACTCAACTTCTTGCACACACCCAAATAAATATTTTTCATTTATTTAATTATTTATTCTTTTATCATGATGCCATTAATTAAACAAATACTTTATTTATTTAATTAATTTCCCTTTATCTTTTTCCATATAATCCTATCCCTTCATCTTGTTCACATGGATCATATTGCAAATTTATCTTAATGTGCTTAATGTCCCTTTCACATGTCTAACTAACTCCTTGCCTAGATTCATTGAACCTAAAAACCTACCCAAAAGTCAAACTCTCCTTTCATCTTATCCATTCATGTAATTTAACCTCTTAATCCTAGCCATTTTCATAAGGATTTTGGTCCTTATCTCAATCCTAAACCTAGATCCTATCTATTATTTGACACTTATTATATAATTGCATCCTTGATCCAAACCCTAATCCTCCTTCAATCTAGTCCATATATCGTCAATCATTTCTAGCCATTGATTTTACTTATACAAGACTATATCTAGAGGTTTCCATCATTTATTTTCACCTAATACAATCACTTATCAAGCTATCAAATCTAAATACTATAAAATTCTCTATTGAATCAAGGATATCATAATGAATATCAAATAATGTCAAGGTTATGTTTGAAAATTGAGAAATCCACATGTCAATATCAAAGAGTAAATTAAATGGAACAAGGGTGCACTCTATTTATTCTCACTAAGAAGAGAAGAAAATATTATAGGTGAAGGTATTGTTCTTTTGTATTTCTTTTATCTTCCTTTGTTTTCCTTAAATATTTTCTCAACCTCTTTAGAAGCTATATCGATAAAATATGCATACTTTGTAAATCTATCAACCAAAACATAAATGTAGTCTCTACCTTGTACCTTGGGTAAACCTGTGATAAATCCATGGATAATCTCTCCCATTTTTACTCAAGAATTGGTAGTGGTTGAAGTAGGCTCACAAAAATATCTCCCCTATTCCATTAGGAGGTCATACGTTCTCTAATATTCTTATGACTATCCTCCTTCAAACTATTCCAAAAAAATCTCTAATAGATATTATTGTATGTCATATAATAACCTTTATGTCCTACTATTGGATTATCATGAAAGGATTTCAAAATATTTTCCTTAATCATATAATTAGGTTCCAAGAAGATTATGTATTTTTGAAGGATCAACCCTTCAATCACAACATTCATATCATATTTTACAACCTCGTCATTGATGTTAGAAGAAAATTTATTCTTAGCATAATCAATAGTAATGGAAATCTTCCAATCAAAAGAAAGAAGAAAAATGAGCATTGAGTATGCCTCCTAGAAAGTACACTAGCTACCACATTCATATTCCCCTTCATGTACTCTATTTTAAAATGATAATCTTACATCTTTCTTACCCATTCTCATTGGAAATCATTCAACTTTTTTAAACCAAGAACTTCCAACTATTATAATTGGTCTTCACAACAAAATTTCCAAAAAATAAATATTGTCTAAACTTCTCTAGTGCATGCCTAATTTCCAACATCTTATTATAGATGAAATTTCTCTTCCCTCTCTCTCTCTCTCTCTCTCTCTATATATATATATATATATATATATATATATATATATATATATATATATATATATATATATATATATATATATATATATATATATATATATATATATATATATATATATATTCTCTTGAATGTCATTAGTTGACCTTTTTGTGTTATGATAGATCCAATACCTTCTCTAAATGCATCACATTCAATGACAAAAGGGAAATGGAAAAATATGAATGGAAATGACAGGGCGTAGGCTGATTACCTCCTTCACCTTGTTAATTTTTTTAGCATCATTAGAAAATTCAAAAAAAATCTTCTTTACTATATTAGTTGAAGGAAAGCCAATTAGGAATATTATTGTGTCACAGTAGTGGGAGGTGGCTAACCTAGAATTACTTGGATATTTTTTTTATCCACATTAACACCCTTGGAACTTATGAAATATCCTATATACATAGTATCTTCTCAACCAAACTCAAATTTTGAAAAATTAGGAAAGAAATATTGCTACTCAAAAATACCCAAGACTTCATCTAAATTTTCCAAATGCTCCTCCCATGTTTTACTTTGTATCAAGATATCATCAAAGAAAACTAGTACAATTATTTTGAGTTGATTGATAAATACCTAGTTCATGCATAATTGGAAAGTGACTAGAGAATTAATGAGTTCTAAATGCATAATGAAAAATTAAAAATATTCATAATGACACCAAATGGTTGTCTTCTCAACATATTTGTCATTCATGTGAATTTGATGGTATTTTTATCTTAGCTAAATCTTGGAGAAGTACATAGCTCCATGTATTTCATCTAAGAGCTGATCTATCCTTGGAATAATATATCTATTATTTATTTTCTTCTTGTTCAAGGCTCTATAGCCAATACACATTATCATAGTGTCATGCTTCTTCAAAATAAGTACTGAAGATGCAAATGGATTAGAGCCAGGTCTTATGAATCCCATGTTAAGAAGCTCTTTGGTATCCTTCTCTATCTCCTCTTTATACCCTCTTGTATGATGTTATGATTTATTGATGACATGTTTAGCCCTTGCTTCTAACTGTATAACATGTTGAAACCCACTATTCACTGGTAGTCCTTGAAGTATGCCACTAAAAACTGCTCAATACATATCCAAAATTTTCTAAATATCAACATGATGATTACTTTTATCTCCTAATGGAGACATCTTGGGAAGAATTACACAAGTTAATGCCCATGCTACTTGGCCTCTATGAAATATTGTATTTATCCTCTTTATTGACACCACCCATGGAGCTCCATTAGAGATCCCTCTAAGCACAATTTTCTTCCTATCTCCTATGAATTTAAGATCCATATTTTGGTAGTTCTGTGAATAATGAATTAGAGAGTGTAATAATTGCACACCCAAAACTGTATCAATATCTCCCAGACCAACCACATAAAATTCATCACATACCTTATTGTCCCCAAGAGTTATATTGAGTTGTTTTCTTAATTTAGTGAGTGGGATGGTTAATTGATAAGAAAGTACAACAATAAAAACTTTGAATATTCTATTGTCAATCATATCTTCATCATGAAGCCTTTATTGATAAGGTTGTAGGTAGCCTTACCATCAGTGAGAACAATCATCCTATATCCTACAAACACCCCATGAACCTTGAAGATAAGATATTTTAGGAATCTTGAGAGAGTGGAAAGTGTACTCTCCCTTGTGACTTCAAGATCTATCCCTTTAATAATATGATTGATATAATCTTCAAATACCCTAGGTCCATTTCCAAACTTCAAGCCTTTATTTGAAAGTAATTTTATATAATGTATTTTTCCTTTACCCAAGAATCTATGTCCACGAGTCCACAAATATTTATAAGATAAACATAAATTCTTCCATACAAGATTATTCTCTGTCACCTACATTTTTCTTGGTGTTGGTTAATGTTGAAATGCACAAGACAATTGAGAGGGGGGTTGAATCAATTTTCACTAATCACATTCACCAATCTCAAACAATTATTAACTTAAAATCCACTTTAATCTGTTATTAAGTATGAGCATGAAGTGAAAATAACAAAAAGCAATATCAACATAAGAAACATGATATTTATGTGGAAAACCCAATAAGGAAAAACCATGGCAAGGATTAACTCACAATATAAGAGTAATTTCAAAATTGATTACAAAGAGGCTCACTGCCAAAGATAGGACTCACTGCCCAGATACAAGGATCACTACCTACAGATAGGACTCATTATCTAGAAGGGAGTCTTACTACCTATAGATAAAGAGAAATAATAGAAAATACACCACAACAATTTGCAAACATACACAACCTTGATCATAGAATTATAGACACCATTAACTCACAACTTTCAGGAGTGAAACACATTAAAGTACTACTACCTTAATTCACTTTCGCACACTCTTTCTTCTCACACTTGTGGCATTCAATCTTTAACATCTTGTCTTATATTTATACCATCTTCAATCTTAGAAACTTTCTCCAAGGTTGGCTACACACACTTCATATTACAAATTCAAATTAGGTCGGCAACTCAACATTCCCACAGTGGAAGAGAATGAGAGGGAAGAAAACCAACACTTAACCAAGACCCAAAGCAACATCTCAGATCAATAACATGCTTCCTTAATTGATACTTATCCTTTGCATGACGTGTAGACACCATGTCGGCCAAACCCAATGAAAACAAAAATGAACTTTGAAGTAAAAATTTCTGCAACAAGAGGATAACATGTAGACCACATAACATGCTTCATCATACACTAGAACACATATTGGATTCTTTCATATTCATCCATAGCTAATGCAACAACCTTCATACACAAAATACTTTCCATTAGCCCATCTAGACAATATAAACACAAAAAGTAATTCTAAACCTAGTTTTTCAGAGCACCAAACCACAAACACCTTTGAAAAAACATAGATAAAACCATTACAATAATTCTACCAGATCCACAAGACCTAAAACAAACTAGCGAAGGACTATAGAGAAAATATATTTCTCCTAGTTCATAGAAAAACATCTCTGCCAAACCAATTCACAAACTCGTGAACACAACTTTCACTCTTCATCAAAATATAATCTCTAATCCAGGATATATCACCCAAGGATGCCCTTAAACAACACTGCATATCTGCACAAGCATAGGATCAACACAGAAGAAATGTGAAGCACAAACCAAAGCAAATTTTGAACACACACAAAATTTTGTCTTCACTATTTCTCAAAATCACTTGGTAACTCATCATATTAGCACACTTGGAACATCATAAATGATGTAGTAGCATCCCAAGTTCTTGGAAATCTTGCATCAACCAAAAAAATATTTTCATTTTAGTTTGTTCTTGTTTCATTTCTTCTTTTAGTTCAAGTTGGCATATTTAGTGTTTCATCATATTTGCTCACAAAACATTGTGGATCCATATGTGCATCGTGGACATGTTCATTTCCCTTATCCCAAGATTTCAGATCGATTGGATCATTTTTTGGAAAGTTATCACTTCTAGATTATGTGGCAGTTTCTTGAACCGACACCAGAATAATTTTCAAACCTAATGGCTAGTTGTATCACTCATGGATCTTTCCCAAATCTTGCAGATCATGATGGTGATATTTGAATTGTTCTATGGAGTTTCCCCAACCTTAATTTAGGTCTGCACTTCACCTTATGCATTCACTGAGGATTAACTCAAATTTAAGGCTAACTTATTCATGTGCACATTACATTTTATTTCATTAGAGATTGTAATGATCTTTGGCCGATGTGGATGATTCTAGATCTCAAGACATGATATAGAACATCGTAATCAATTATTAGAAATTTGGAAGGAAGCAAAGTTAGAAGATAGGATTTGACATGTTCAATTTTCACTCACATTAAGGGGCATATTAGAATATTGTATGGGTATGTGCAGGATCATCATGGAAAAAGCAAGCCCTTAAGTGGCAAAAAATTCAAAAAAATCAGAGTTAGACAACTTCACGTAAAAATTTGAATAAGTTATCCATATTATTTCAAAAATATGTAAGAATATAATCTGTAGAAAATTGAATGTAGCTTCTAAACTACTAGGTTTGTTTAAAATAAAAATAATCTATTTGGTAAAAATTTGAAATTTCAATGCAATAGTAATTAAATTTCGGGAAAAATAAGTAGGTGTTTGTCTGACCACCCTAACCACAATAAAATGATAATATTTTTTTACAATATTTTAGATATAAGTAGAGGACTCATGTCTCCATGCGGAGCATATTTTTTGTAATTTTTTCCAAGTAAATAATTAATTATGAATTTTTATTAGAACTTTTAGAAAATATAAAACACTGCATGTTTGACCACCTTAACTTGGTCAAAACTTCATGAAATTAAATTTTTTTTTTTTAATCCTATAGTATACAAAACATAGAATGTAATGCATGTTTTGGATTCAAAAAATGTGATACCATTTGAAATCTATAGATGTTTTTCAATCAACCTATCAATAAGGACTTTAAGTAACTTGAATAGAAAATGAATAATAATTACTTATTAAATTCAAAGTAATGAATAATTTATATTGGTGGAAAGCTGAGAATCTCCTTTAAAAGCCCTTTTTGTTTCATCAATTTTGGGTAAAAAAAAATTTCAGCCACATACCCATCATATTGCCACTTTTTGGCCCATCATGATCCTTTACATACCTGTATATAGAACATGTTGTACCAGGCCTGTGAGCTGAATCTATAAGCCCAGATGTTTCCTGCTATTTGTAATTGAATTTCTAGATAATAAGAATGTTTGAATCTTCATTTTCCTCCATATTTTGTGTTGCTTTCATTGTGTGACTCTTGTTTCATGGTTCATATTGTTCTCTTTGAGGACCCTCCTACCATGGTTTCACCAATAAAGATAGCTCCATCTACTCACAACATCTCTAAAATATCTCAACTATACATGCACAACCTACAATCACTTGTTTCCTTTCTCTGCAACAACCTATACTATGTTGACATCAATGACAACATTAATCAAAACACCACCATAATCATTCATACTTGCAACTATCTCCCACTTTGTCATTGATGGCAACACATGATGTGAAAAACCACCAAAGACACAATACACATTCTCCTTTATTTTCTAGATTAGACAACCTACACAACATTCTTGCACTCTCTTTTCCTTACAATATTATTTGTATCTATCTCTCCTCCTTTCAAATTTTCCTTTTTCACATGAATCTCTCTCCCCCTTTGACATCAATGGAAAAGAACAAATATTTTGATCACTCCCCCTTAGGAGTGCACCTACATCTCATACTACAATAATGATACTTCCTACTCCCCCTGAGGAGTAGACCCCAGTCATCAATCCAGACAAGTGAAGAATCTATAGATCCACTGGACTGATGCACCTCCATGTACACCTAGTAACCCCCAACTTCTCCTAGAGATACTCAAAATTATCCTTTGAAAGAGCCTTAGTAAATATATTAGCAATTTGATCCTTTGTAGGCACATATTCTAGCTTAACTTCATTCTCCAATGCCTTTTCTCTCAAGAAATAATATCTAATGGATATGTGCTTTATCCTTGAATGCATTACCAGATTCTTCGAAATATTTATTGCACTTGTATTACCATAGAAGATAGGGATAGGATCATCACATATCGATCCTATATCTTTCAATGTTTGCTTCATCCATAACACCTATGTGTAGCAAGATGTTGCAATGTACTCAGCCTCTATAGTGTATAAAGAGATTCAATCATCTTTCTTTCTTAGCCATGAAACCAATGTTCCTCCAAGAAAGAATGCACCACCACTTGTACTCTTTCGATCATCAACATAACCAGCCCAATCTGCATCAGTGTAAGCACTCAAAGTGAAATCAATATCCTTAGGATACCACAGGCCATAATCTGGAGAGCCTTTTAGATATCTGAATATCCTCTTCATAGTTGTAACATGTGTTTCTTTAGGTTTTTCTTGAAATATGGTAACCAAACATACTACATACATGATATCTGATCTAGTAGCAATAAGATATAATAGTCCACCAATCATATATTTGTACATGCTCTGATCAACTTTAGGATAATCATCATTCTTACTCAGTTTACATCTAGTCACCATGGGGGTACAAACTAGTTTGGAATCATCCATTCCAAAATTATTTAGCAATTCTTTAACATACTTTGATTATGAAATGAATATTCCCTTACCAGTTTGATTTTCTTGAAGTCCAAGACAAAAGTTCAACTCACCAATCATAGATATCTCAAACTCCTTTTGCATTTCCTTTTCAAATATCTTGCACATACTCTCATTTCCTATGAAGATAATATCATCAACATACACAACCACTATCAACATTTTGTTTCCTTCAACTTTGAAATAGAGATTAATGTCTATGGAGCCTTTGCTGAACCTTTGTTGTGTCAAATATCTATCCAACCTTGGATACCATGCTCTGGGAGCATATTTAAGTCCATATAGTGCCTTTTTCAACTTATAGACCATGTTTGATTCATATAGTAACTAAAATCCCTTTGGTTGTTCCATGTACACCTCTTCTTCCAATTCTCCATTTAGGAATGTAGACTTAACATCAATCTGAGATATGTTGAAATTTTTGTGACCAAAAAATGCCAAAAATATTTGAATAGCCTCCATTCTTTCCACCAGGGAAAATGTCTCCTCAAATTCTATTCCTTCAACCTATGAATAACCTTTGTATACAAGTTTTGTTTTTTTTCTTACTACTTCACCATTCTCATTCAGCTTATTCCTAAACACCCACTTTGAACCAATTACATTCTTGTTTACAGGTCTAGGAACCAATTCCTATGTCTAATTTTTCTCTATCTGCTGCAACTCCTCTTTCATTGCTCTAACCCAATTCTCATCTTTGCATGCTTCACATACTATTTTAGGCTCTATCTTGGAAAGTAAACATAGATTTACCTCATTTTCTACCATGTCGCTTCTTGTCTTTACACCTTCACTTTTATCTCCAATTATTTGTTCTTCAGGATGATTTTTCTGTACATATTTTGGGGTCTTAGGAGCAGGTTTCAGAGCTTCTTCTTCTTCTTCTTCTTATTCTCTTCTTGTACTTTTCCACAGTTAGGTTCATCTAGTTCAACTTCACTTATTTCAATTGGTATGTGCATATCTTCATCAACTTTTACATTTGCACTTTCAACTATCTTTCTCAATCTTCTATTGAAGAATCTATAAGATTTGCTACTAATTGAATATCCAAGGAAAATACCTTCATCACATCTTGCATCAAACTTTACAAGGTTCTCATCATCTCTTTTAATATAATATCTACTTCCAAACACCTTAAAGTACTTAACAGTAGGAATCTTTCCAGTCCACAGCTCATAAGGAGTCTTTCTACTACTACCTCTGATCTAAACTCTATTAAGAATATAAAAAATAGTGTGGATTTCTTCTCTCCAATATAAATCAAGTATGTTTTCCTCTTTCATCATAGTCCTTGCAACCTCTTGAACAGTCTGGTTCTTCCTCTCTACAACTCCATTTTGTTGAGGAGTTCTAGGAGCAGAAAAATGTCTCTTTATACCATGCTCCTTACAAAATGTATTAAACTTACTAGAAGTGAATTCTCTACCTTGGTTAGACCTTAAACATTTTATTCTTAGGTTCACTTCATTCTCTACCCTGGCCTTGAACACTTTGAATCTATCTATAACTTGAGCTTTCTCCCTAAGAAAAGTAATCCATGTCATTCTAGAATAATCACCAATCAAGAGCATAAAATACCTATCACCATTAAGAATTCCTATTCTTGTGGGACCATAGAGGTCTATATGAATCAATTCTAGCATTCTAATAGTTTATTGTTCTTTTCCTTTAAAACTACATCTTGTTTGTTTTCCCAATTGATAACTTCTCCAAATAGTATTGGTGGGATTTCTGATTTTAGGTAGATCCTTGACAACTTCTCTTAAACTAATCTTGATTAGATTGTCAAAGTTTACATGTCCCATCCTTTGGTGCCATAAACAACTTTCATTAACTTGAGACACAAAAAATTGACCATCAACACCCTTAAGTTGATAAATGTTTCCATATGTTCTTCTTCCTATAGCTACCACAGTTCCAAACACTTTTATGATCTCATAGATATTTTACTGGAACACAAGTTTAAATCCTTTGCAACACATTTTTCCAATACCCAACAGATTTTGCCTTAAGACCTTAACATAATAGACATCATCAGTACTATGTTTTCCATCAAAACTAATTGTTCTTTTTCTAACAATCTTTGCACTAGAATAATCTCCAAATATGACTAATCCTCCATCATACTTTTCAAGTTTAGTAAAATTACTTTTGTCTCTAGTCATATGATTTGAATAACCACTATCAATTACCTAATAATCTTCATCTTGTATAGCATGAAAGGTAGTAAACAGAGTGATAGGGAGGTTGGATGAAACAATCACAGTTTCATCCTCTAAGTCTTGTCAGAAGACTTCTAAGGTGTCTCTTTCCACCACTTCAACCTATAGGACCTTTCTTTGCTTAGGATTCCCTGGTTTTTCCTTTCCAACCCCAACTACCAACATACTTCTTCCTACCAAGTCCACCTTGGTGCAAACTTGTAACTCTTCACTTAGCCCTTAATCCACCCAAAAGGCTACCAACCTCCAAATTATTGAATTTACCTTTGCAGGGGTGTGGAGGTGCTTCAAAGGCCTTCAATCCATCCTGCTATGGTTCTTGAAGGTCCACCTAATTCCATTTCTTGGTCACTTTCACCAAACCCTCATTTAGGTCTTGAAAAGGCTAATAGCCCTAGGAGCCCCAATTAGGCCTCCTTCTCTGAGAAAACAGGTTGGTTCTCTAAATCTTTCCAAAGAACCCCCAATCTTTCTTTGGGATTCCTGGTTCAAATGAACACCTCTCAAATATTTATGAGGTCTTGGGTCTTAACTTTCTGTACAACATTCTAATATGAAAATGGCCAAAATTAGGTCCTTTTAGCCCTTTCCTGGCTACTTTGAAACTGCTAATATTTACTCACATCAAATGGATTGATGGAACTTCCTCCTCTATGATATGCATCAGAAATACACTCATCTATCTTCTCCAAGCAATGATTTGACAAAATGTTAACACCCCTACAATTTTAGTGCCCTGCACTTAGGTCTTCCCTAGCTGGACTCTTCCCTGGCTCGCCTAGGGCAAGAATTTTCCAATAGCTCTTGTCTTTTCCCAAACTCTAAAACCTATCATATCTACATACATGGAGTCTAGTCACTGTTCCCAAAGGACCATACAATTTGTACGGTGGTAAAGTGGGCTAGCACTCCATTCTTTACAAACTGTTTGGTTCAGACCAGCAACAATGTAGAAACAAAACTATTTACAATGAAGGCTGAAAAAAAATTAGAAACCTATCTAAATGGCACACAAAGAATGAAAACTAATCACACTACATCCTACTCTAACTACAGTGCCTTGTTCAATCCATTAAAATAGTACTTCAAGCAAAAATCAGAAAATTTGCACACAAACACACTGTTTTTTTCTTGAATTCACAAAACTTCAAAGTAATACCAAACTTCCAACCCTACTCCAATGCCAAGGCCATGCATAAATAGAGCCACTCAATTAGTTATCACTTTCATGGGCTCTCTTGGCTGCTTGAAACTCTAAAAGAGTATTATTTTCCAAATTTTAAAAACAACACCTAAACTCCTAAAAGGTCAAAACCTTACTAGCAAACACCTTAGGCCTAATCATTGGTCAAAATGACCACCATCAGATGATCAACACCCAAACTACAAAAATTCCATTAAGGATTACAACCAAAAGAACTAAGTGTTATTGCTTATTTGTCCTAGAAAAAACTATCCTAGGAAACCTATGAGATAACCTATGGGTGCTCCTGCACCATTCTCCCCCTCAGCCAAACACTAAGAATTGTGGGGAGAGATTAGAGATAAATCAATACCCTACTTCTTGAACTGAGCTTCATCCACCCATATAGGGTTAGATTCTGGTTTATCCTTCCATTTGATGAGATGCTCCATGTACTCCTTAGACTGGGTAGAATTCTTCACCCTTGGTTCCAAGATCTTGTCTGCTTGCAGCTTGTCTTTAGGAGGTAAGGCTATGTTACTCACATCCTTCAAGAAATCCACACTTTTTTGATCCAAATCAGTGACCGGTCCTTTATACCTGATCAAATCAGCCACATTAAACACTGGTGAAATACCTAAGTCTACAGGTAGCTCCACCTTGTAAGCATTCTTTCCATACTTGGCTATCACCTTACATGGTCCCACTCTCTTCATTTGCAACTTGGTTGATGTTCCTTTCTGCAATCTAGGTTTGTTGAGATGGACCATTACATAGTCCCCTACTACAAATTGTAGATCTTTCCTAGACATATCCACCTTAACTTTCAGTTTGTGAGTATTCTCTGTAATTGTCTTCTTCACTTGCTCCTGAATCTCCTTCATGGTCTAAGAGAAATCCTCAGCATGGCCACTCCTATACTCCATAGCTCCTAAATCTTTAAGTTCACACACACTTCTTGGGTGCATTCCATACACTATTTCAAGAGGACTTTTTCTTGTAGTTCGATTCACATTGTCATTTTAGGCATATTCAGCCTGTGATATGACCAAGTTCCATGTCTATCCATACTCCTTGGTTAGGCATCTTAGAAGGTTACCTAACACTCTATTAACCACCTCAGTTTTTCCATCGGTTTGAGGATGGTATGTTGATCCAAAAGATAAGTTAGTACCTAACCTGCTCCATAGAGTCTTCCAAAAATGACTCATGAACTTCACATCCCTGTCTGAGACAATGCTCAATGGTAATCCATGGATCCTCTCAATGTCTTTGAAGAAGAGATAAGCAATGTATCTAGCATCATGAGTGGTCTTGCAAGGAATAAAATGACTCATTTTACTAAACCTATCTACTACCACATAGACAATATCAAACCCTGTCTTAGTCTTAGGGAGTCCTACCACAAAGTCCATACTAACACATTCCCATGGTCTATTGGGAATAGGTAGAGGTTGATACAAACCTGCATTACTAGCTCCCCCCTTAGATTTCATACAAACTACACATTGCTCCACATACCTTCTAACATCCCTTGGCAGCTTGGGCCAATAATAGAACCTCTGCACTAGTTCCATTGTCTTGTTGATACCAAAATGACCACTAAGACTACCATTGTGCTTTTCCTAAATAAGATTCTCCCTCATTGAACCTTTTGGAACACATAACTGATTCCCTTTGAACAAAAGTCCACTCTACAATGTATACTCGAAGAACTGACTATGAAAGTGATTCTCAAAATCAGAACATACCTTATATGCCTCCGAGAAGTCTTCATCTTCTCCATAGAGATCCTTGAAACTATCTATTCCAATGCTCTTTATTTGTATCTCTTGCACTATCAGCAACCTCCTACTTAATGCATCTTCCACCTTGTTCAACTATCCCTTCTTGTGCTTAATGGTAAATGTGAAATCTTGGAGGTATTCCATCCATTTCAAATGTCTATTGCTCAACTTCTCTTGTGTGTTGATGTAGCTAAGTGCCTGGTTATTAGTAAACACTACAAACTCTTTAGGTAGGAGATAATTCCTCCACTTCCTAAGTGACTGTACTAAAGCATATAGTTCCAAGTCAAAAGTAGAATACTTTTGTTTAGCTTCATTGAGCTTTTCACTAAAGAAAGCTATAGGCCTGCCTTCTTGGCTTAGCACTCCTCCTACTGCAATTTCACTGGCATCACATTTCATAGTGAATAACTTACAAAACTAGGTAACAAAAGGATGGGTTGAGTTACCACTTCTTGTTTCAGTTTCTCAAAACCTTTCTCAGCTTCAAGATTCCATTTGAACTTAGTTTTTAAGCCACCTTTGATTGTGTCAAGTACTGGTGCACATATGCCACTAAATTTCCTTATAAACTTCCTATAAAACTGAGCTAACCCATTGAAAATTCTTACCTCTATCTTGGTGGTTGGTGTAGGCCAATTTAGGATAGATTCCACCTTACTTAGGTCCATCTTCAATGATCCTTGGGATACTACAAACACAAAATACACAAGCTCTTGTTTGAAAAATTCACACTTTTCTAAATTGATGGCTAACTTCTCCTCCTGCAACCTTTTAAGAACCAACTCCACATGCTTTAGATCTTCTTCTGTTGTCTTGTTAAAGATGAGTATATCATGTAGATATACCACCACAAATATACCTGTGAAATCCTTAAGCACTTCATTCATGAGCCTCATGAATGTGCTAGGGGCATTTGAAAGGCGAAATGACATAACTCTCCACTCATATAACCCATCAGTTGTCTTAAAGGCTATCTTCCACTCATCCCCATCTTTGATTCTAATCTGATGGTATCCACTCTTGAGATCCAACTTGGTGAAATACTGAGCTCCTCCAAGATAATCCATTAAATCCTATATCCTAGGAATAGGGAACCTATATCTGATTTTAATTCTATTTATAGCCCTAGAATTAGTGCATAACCTCCACGTACCACCTTTCTTGGTTGCTAAGACCACTGATACTACACAGGGACTGATGCTCTTCCTAATTAGTCCTTGGTCTAACAACTCCTACACTTGTCTAGCTACTTCTAGGTTCTAATCTGGTGTAAGATTGTAAGCTACTTTGTTTGGCAATGAAGCCCCTGGTATGAAGTCAATCTAATGACTAATGGCTCTCTTTGGAGGTAAGGTTGCTGGTGTTACATCACTGACTATGTCCTTGTACTTCTCAAGAAACTTTTGGACTGCTTCTGGTATGACTGTCTTTCTAGTCTTATCTTCCTCCTTGGGTTGCACCATGACCACATATCCTTCCCCTCCTTGTTGTAGAGTGTTGATACACTCCTTTCCACTACTTAACAAGAAACTATGGGTCTTTGACTATCCTTATTCCTCATCTGACAGTGACTGCAGTTTGAATATCATTCCATCCTTCTTGAATGAGATAGTGTTCTCCTTTCCATCATAGATGGCTCCTCTATCATACTTCCATGGTCTTCCCAATAGAAGATGGCATGCATCTATGGGAAACACATCACACATCAACTTGTATTTGTACCCTCAAATGGAGAACTCCATTGTTGTCTCATTTACAAGAACACTCTACCCTTTGTTCAACCATGTCACCTTGTAAGGATTAGTGTGGGGTACTTTCTCCAACTTCAACTTCCTAACTACCTCCTCAGAGATTATGTTATTAGTAGACCCTGAATCCACTATAACCTTGCACACTTTTCCAAGTATTTTGCATCTTTCCCTGAATAAGGCTCTCCTTTTCTTTGGCTCTTCTTTGATTGGTTGTCTGATTAGAACCCTGTTAAACATCAAGTTCTCCCCCATTTCTGACTCAATGTGACTAATCTCTAGTGACTTGACACATAAATTTTCTTCTTGAGAATATGCTACTCTCTTTTCTATATCTGAAGAAGATGCTTTCTCCAGGCACCTATAAGCTGGATGACCTACTTGACCACAATTGTAACACTTCATACCAGCGAAGTAAGAATTACTTCTTCCTACTCCTCTTTGTCTATTTGAACCTCCTTGAGGTCCTCTACCTCTTCCATAGCCTCCTCTAGAAGTTGTTTCATTTCCATGCTCTATGAGTTTAGACTCTCCCTAATTTCTTTGTTTAGTCCCTCTACCTTGGTATCCACCTCTATGTCCTCTTTGGTCTTTGCCTTTACCCCTATTCTTAGAAGCCTGGTCTTGTTTCCTCTTACTCCTTTCTTCAATCTTTATAGCTAATTGATAACATTGGTGCACTATTTTGGGACTTAGAAGAGTAATCTCCTCTTGAATGTTCCATTTCAAGCCATTAAGATACCTAGCCACCTTAAGATTTTCATCCTCAGTTACATTAGACCTCATGCAATTTTTTTGAAACTCCTCAGTATAAGAATTCACATCTTGGTCTCTTTGTCTCAAACTCTGTCTTTTCTTATGCAACTGAATCTCATAATCATCTGGAATGTATGCTTCTCTCACTTTGGCAACCATCCCCTTCCAAGTGGAAATAGGTTTCTTGCCTTCCTTTTCCCTCTCTGTTTGAATGAACTTCCCCCATGTCAAGGCAAAACCTCTTAATATTGACTTTTCCACCTTCACCTTCTATGCTTCAATGACTCTATCACATTCAAAATGTTTTTCCATTCCCTCTATCCAATCCATGACTAGATCAACTTCCATTTTTCCACTAAATAGTGGTACGCCTTCAAGTGATTTTCCATTCAAATCCTTCAATGCCTTCAAGAAAGGCTCTTCTTGCAAAATAGGGTCAGGTTTAGGGATCTTGTCTTCCTTTGCAACCTCTTCTTTCTTTGGTACCCTTCTATCCAACTACACATTACTCATTGCTTCCTCAAGTTGGGCTATTCTTTCCCTCAATAGCCTATTGTCTTCCTCCTATTCTTCAACCTTCTTGGCCAATTTTTCATTTGTCACCATGTTTGTGGAACCACTAGACTCAATCTCTGACATACATTATTCTATCCCAAATCTTTTGTTGCTCTAATACCAATCTGATAGGGAGGTTGGATGAAACAATCACAATTTCATGCTCTAAGTCTTGTTAGAAGACTTCTAAGGTGTGTCTTTCCACCACTTCAACCTATAGGACCTTTCTTTGCTTAGGATTCCCTAGTTTTTCCTCTCCAACCCCAACTACCAACATGCTTCTTCCTACCAAGTCCACCTTGGTGCAAACTTGTAACTCTTCACTTAGCCCTTAATCCACCCTAAAGGCTACCAACCTCTAAATTATTGAATTTACCTTTGCAGGGTGTGGAGGTGCTTCAAAGGTCTTCAATCCATCCTACTATGGTTCTTGAAGGTCCACCTCATTCCATTTCTTGGTCGCTTTCACCAAACCCTCATTTAGGTCTTGAAAAGGCTACTAGCCCTAGGAGCCCCAATTAGGCCTCCTTCTCTGAGAAAATAGGTTGGTTCTCTAAATATTTCCAAAGAACCCCCAATCTTTCTTTGGGATTCCTAGTTCAAATGAACACCTCTCAAATATTAATGAGGTCTTGGGTCTTAACTGTCCGTACAACATTCTAATTTGAAAATGGCCAAAGTTAGGTCTTTTTAGCCCTTTCCTGGCTGCTTTGAAACTGTTAAGCTTTACTCACATCAAATGGATTGATGGAGCTTCCTCCTCTATGCTATGCATTTTCAAGACACTCATATATCTTCTCCAAGCAATGATTTGACAAAATGTTAACACCCCTACAATTTTAGTGCCCTGCACTTAGGTCTTCCCTAGCCAGACTCTTCCTTGGCTCACCTAGGGCAAGACTTTTCCAACAACTCCTATCTTTTCCCAAAACCTAAAACCTACCATATGTACATACATGGAGTCTAGTCACTATTCCCAAAGGGTCATACAATTTGTATGGTGGGAAAGTGGGCTAGCACTCCATTCTTTACAGACTGTCTGGTTCAGACCAACAATAGTGTAGAAACAAAACTATTTACAATGAAGGCTGAAAATGAATTAGAAACCTATCTAAATGCCACACAAAGCTTGACAATTAATCACACTACATCCTACTCTAACTATAGTGCCCTGTTCAATCCATTAAAACAACACTTCAAGCAAAAATTAGAAAATTTGCACACAAACCCACTATTTTTTTCTTGAATTCACAAAACTTCAAAGTAATACCAAACTTCCAACCCTACTCCAATGTCGAGGCCATGCATAAATAGGGTCACTCAATCAATTATCACTTTCATGGGCTCTCTTGGCCGCTTGAAACTCTAAAAGATCATTATTTTCCAAATTTGAAAAACAACACCTAAACTCCTAAAAGGTCAAAACCTTACTAGCAAACACCTTAGGCCTAATCATTGGTCAAAATGAACTTCATCAGATGATCAACACCCAAACAACAAAAATGCATTAAGGCTTACAACCAAAAGAACTAAGTTTTATTGCTTAGTTTTCCTAGACAAAACTGTCCTAGGCAACCTGTGAGATAACCTATGGGTGCTCCTGCACCACAGAGTACCTTCCATCTCATCCTTCTTGTTTTTTGGACCACATTCCCTTGCACATCTTCCATAGTTAGTAGACACAAATTTATTCTCCATGGCTATAAACGAGCATTCATCTTTATCATGCTCAAAATCAGATTCATCATCAAAAATTCCAACATATTCTCTAACATAATACAATTTCTTAATTTTTTTTCCCTTTTTGTCTTTATTATCTCTGTTATTTTTCTGTATAGCTCTATTTGGGCATCTTGAAGCATAGTGACCAATATTTCCACAAGTGAAACATTTAAAAGGTAACATACCTTTGTACTTTCCACTACCTTTCTCCAATTTCCTTGTAAAGTTTATTTCCAACTCCTTTGAACCTTCTCTATCTTGATAATCTTATCTCTTAGTGGCTTTGAAGTTTTTTTTATGTTTTCTCCTTTTCTTTTCAAAATTTGCTCATTTCAAATGCAATAAAGGTGTCAAATAGCTATTCTTTAGTGAATTTATTTGGATCATACACTTCCTCAATAGCTAAGACCTTGTCACTATAACTCTCTAGTAGGGTCATCAAAATATTCTCCTTTACATCTTCATCTGTCAGAGTACCACCTTAATTTTTTACTTCATTTGCTGCAATATCAACCCTCTGAAAGTATTTTTCAATGTATTCACCTTCTTCCATTTTCAAGTTCTCATATATGTTCTTTGCTATTAGCTTCTTTAATAATTTAAATTTATCATTTCCTTCATAGATATCTTTCAACTTTTCCCATAGTTCATAAGTAGCGCTTAATGAAATAAACTTTTTCCACTCAATCTTAGATAAAGCACTATAGACTGCATACCTTGTTTTTTCATTTTCCTCATAGGTAGCAATCTCATTTGTAGAAGAAGGACCACTTTTTGAATCAACATATTTTATCTCAAGAGCTTTCCAAGTCTTGAAGCCAAGAGATATTAGGTAACCTCTCATTTGCAATTTCCAGTCACTATAGTCAAATCCACCAAACATAAGGATTGACAATTTGTGCCCCATCAGATCTACCTCAAGCAATTAAGCCCTTCTATGAGGAACCAAAGCTCTGATACCAGTTGTTGAAATGCACAAGACCACCGAGAGGGGGGTGAATTAGTTGTCACCAATCACATTCACAAATCTCAAACAATTATTAACTCCACATCCACTTTAATCTATTATTAAGTACAAGCATGAAGTGCAAATAACAGAAGGAAATATCAACACAAGAAACACTAGATTTACATTGAAAACCCAATAAGGGAAAAAACATGGTGAGGATTAACTCAAAATATAAGAGTAATTGCAAAACTTATTACAAAGAGGCTCACTACCAAAGATAGGACTCATAGTCTAGATACAAGTCTCACTACCTATAGATAAATAAAGATAACATAAAATCCACAACAACTTGCAAACATATGTAGCCTTGATCATAGAATTGCAGACATCATCAACTCACTACTTCAAGATTCAAACACATTAAATTACTACTACCTTAATTCACTTTCACACACTCTTGCTTCTCACACTCATGGCATTCAATCCTTAACATCTTGTCTTATATTTATACCATCTTCAATCTTAGAAGCTTTCTCCAAGGTTGGCTACACACACTTCATATTACAAATTCAAATTAGGTTGGAAACACAAAATTCCTGCAATGGAAGAGAATGAAAGCAAACCAAACCAACACTTAACCAAGACCCAAAAAAATATCTCAGATCAATCACATGCTTCTTTAATTGATACTTATCCTTCACACAATGTGTAGACACTAGGTCGACCAAACCTAATTAAAACAAAAATCAACTTTGAAGTACATTTTTCTACAACAAGAGGATAAAATTTGGGCCACATAACACACTTCATCATACATTGGAACACATATTGGACTCCTTCAAATTCATCTATAGCTAATGCAACAATATTCATACATAGAATACTTTCCAATAGCCCATCCAAACTATACGAATAGATAGAGTAATTCTAAACCTAGCCTTCTGGAGGACCAAACCATGAAAACCTTTGATAAAACATAGATAATACCATTAAAATCCTTCTACTAGATCCACAAGACCTAAAAAAAACTAGCAGAGGACTGTGAAGTAGATACTTTTCTCCCAGTCCATAGAAAAATAACTCTGCCAGACTAGTTCACAAACTAGTGAATACAACTTTCACACTTCATCAAACCAGAAGCTCTAATCTAGGATATATCACCCAAGGATACAATTAAACAACACTTTAGAAACACATAAGCATAGGATCAACATAGAAGAAATGCAGAGCAAAAATTGGAGAAATTTTTGAACACACACAATTCTATCTTCACTATTTCTCAAAAGCACTTGGTAACTCATCATATCAACACACTTGTAACATCATAAAGATAGCTCCATGTAATCACAACATATCTATAGTATCTCAACTGTACATGCACAACCTACAATCACTTGTTTCCTTTCTCTGTAACAACATTAATGACAACACCACCATACTCATTCATACTTGCAATAGTTAATAGATATTCTACCATTAGAATATCATACTATGTGATAACTTTGAGAAACCTTTGTTTTAGTAAAAATGCACAAACTATTGGATAAGTTACCATTACTTGAATAAATTTTCTTTGAATTTTAGAGGCACAACTCCCTCTTAAGATAAAATTCTAATTTTGGGAGTATACTTTTAACAAATAAGTAGAAAAAGGAAATATAAAGAAATTTCTACTTTAATAAAATAATCTAATAGTTCATAGGTAATGACATTCAAAGCCTTGATTACACATGTATATCATGTCAAATATTTAATTTCAAAATTTACTTGAAATCACACATATTGACTTACTATTTTAAAACCAAACTCACAACATTATAATTACTATTGCAATAATATCAATACATCTGAAATACATTCACACAAGAAATGACAACATAAAACCATTGTAGAACACAATCTTCTAATATTATTTATTTAAAAATTTCCAAAATCATAGAGTTCATATAATTTCAATTATTCTTGAAGAATAAAATCCTTTTTTTAATATATTTTCATAACATTATATCATAAAAATGCAATTAAAACTCAAATCAAGAGAATTTTCTTGAGAATACAAAGAGACACCCTAAAATATAGGGTAATTGTAATGTTTAAAGAACCAAGAAGACTATAAATTTGAGTGAGATGGAACATCATTAGCATCCATGGAACCTTGTCTCTTTTTAGATGACAAGGCCATTTGAGTAATGCTCTTAGACTTCAATACCTAGAATGTTTTGATAGTTGGGCCAAATTCATTATGGTTAGGAAAGATGACATTAATTTCTACCCTCCAAAAAGCCTTGTTTCATTTCATCTACTCTAGCTTAGTTTTATGGGATACCAGATGACCAATCCCCTATATTAGAGTCATTTTGAAGGAACTTAGCTTCTCCATGTTGTTAATGCAGAAAGATGGTGGATTGAGAAGTTACTTAATCTTTTCTTTGAGTTTATCAATGCTATTTTTAACCTTTTTAATTTTTAGACATGATTGATCTCCAAAATTGATGGATTAAAATTCATTTTATTTCTCTATTTTAATTTATTCACATTCTCTCAATAATTTGGTGTGATCTTGAACATTTTTCCTTAGAGGGATTACTTTCCACTCAATTCACTTTTTCCAAATAATATACTTATTATCATTGGCATGAGTTGTAATATTCTATGCCACCAGCTTATCCACTTCCAAATGTATCATTTATTTCAAATTTTTATCCACTTTGAGCTAGTTAATTTCTTGAGATTTGGAAATTGTAATATCATCATCAATCTCCTTTTTCCTATCTTCTAGGTTTTTCAAATTTTTATTAGCTTCTTCAATAAATTGCATTGCTATTTTATAAATCTCATGGGCCTAATATTATATATTTTTCTTATAATGTTTATGTTTTTGAACATTTTCAATAAACTTTTTCCCACTAACTGGACTTGGGTCAAAGAAAGAGATAATTTTTTCTGATTGGTTGGGTGGAAGTATTAATGATAGATTTTAAATAAGAAGTCAAAAGATTTACCTAATAATCAAGTTCCAATTTTGATATATCCTTCTATATTCTCTCTACCAAATTTGTTGTTGATACCTAAAAATTATGTACATCACCCTCTTGAGAATAAGGACCTACATTCATTCTAATGATATTAAAATATTGCATAATTGCTTCACTAACATTCTTTTGACTAGTGAAATGAAGAAAATAGGTGGGGGTGTTCTCTATCTTTTGGAGATGGAACACGAGGGGGGTCGTATTTCACTCTCAATTCATTCAAGGAAACCCTAGAGATCTCAACCTAAGGATGGAATTAGGAAAAAAGAAGGTTCACCACCAAGCAAAGGCTTGGAAATAAGGAAATAAAAATGATATGCAAATCTAGCTATGTAACTTAAGATATGAAACTAAAAATCAAAATAATGAACTGAGAAAGGATAGAGGGACACCTAGAAAATTGAAAATGATTGAAATAAAGTTTGAACTACCAAAAATATAACTTTTAATGCACACTGGGAATCACATGCCAGTAGGGGTGATTTAGTCCTAGTTTAGGGTTTTGGGCCAAAACTAGAAACTATAATTGGTAAACCAAGATCTATTGAAAATTCTTGAAATATGTTGTACTAGGACTCATACACCACAAGTGGAGATTTAGTCCTAGTATAAAGGTTGAGCTGAAATGTTGATATACTCTAATGAATTCATGTAGCTTCTCTCCCTTATGATCTCTGAGTCTGAAACACTGGATTAAAGCCTGTAGGTGACTTTCCATGATATTGCAATGTAGATAGAAAATTTGATAACTTTCTCCAAACTTTCTCTTCAATGGATCTTCAACCTAAATCTACATATCAAACATCAAAGAGAGGGGAAAATGTTGTTTTGTTAGTGGATAGGGGTTTTCCTTGGTCAAACCCCATTTTGGTAATCAAACCTTGAAATGAAATCAAATATAATGAAGGAATTATGAATGAATAAATAAGTTATGTTACAACTCGACAAACCCTTGTAACAAAGGCTATAAACTTGTATGTAATTGCTAGCATGAATGTGGATCTTGGCTCTTTCTTGTATGTTATGGATCTTGACTTGAATTCTTGCTTTAATCATAAGAACCTAAATCACAAATGTTAGCTCAAAAACAAACATGATGCCTGAAGACTTTGATATGATGCTTGAAACTTGAATATAGCTACAAAACACTTGATAATCACTCTTGAATGCTTTTGAATGCTAGAATGTTTGAATCCTTATATCACACTTTCTCATTTAAGTTGTTGGGAGAAAATATGTGAAATAACCTTCTATTTATACTTGTTTTTGCCAAATTTCCTAAAATTACAACACTACAAGCTGATATCAAATCTAGGAGAATAAAATTCTACTTAGAAAAAATTGAAAATACGTCCAAGATAAGCAGGACTCATATATGAGTTGGGGCATATGAATCTTAGTAGGTTAAGATTGGGAAATAAATTTCAAGAAACGTTAAGCTCTATGCAAAACTTAGGTTTATGCCCCAAAACATAGGTGGGAACCATACACCCAAGGTGGCCTATGAGTCTTAGATAACTAAATTTGGTTCATACAAACTAAAAAAAATAAATTATGACTAGTCATTAGATATGTGCCAAGATTATCCACAGAAAGATGCATTAAATAAGGCTTTTGGATGAAAAATAGGACAAAATGAGGCATAAAGAAGCCCAATTTTAGTAGGGAGGGCCCAAACAAGTGTGAAAATATAAAGGGATACATTTTTCTACACTACATTTAGCCCCCACTTTAAAGTGAGAGGATGAGCTTGCTTCAAACTCACACTAACGTAGGAAAAACATGAATCAAGAGGGGTCCAAGTGTGCCAATGCTTGTAGGATAGGATGACAACAATAAAGAGGGTTGCACAAGCCCCCAAGATCAAGATACTATGGAAAAAAAACAAGGTACAAGCATACACTACCAAAGATAAAAACAAAAATAATAGGGGTGGATCAAGCCACGACCATTTGTCCCACATGTTGTGGATTAAATATAAGTTGATTTTCCAAGAACAATTACAAATGGAAAATGATTTCCACTATGCAAAAAACACACACACTCACAAGGGCTAGTAGAACATTAGGTAATCCACTAGGCGAGTCCCTAGTGAGACATACACTTGCAACCAGTATGTGCTCACATAAACAAGCAAGTGTCTATTAGCAAGTAACACCTAAGTTTGGCTCCCATATGTACAACCATACCAAAGCTATACCTCCTGATAAATTTGATAATACACCACACAAAATGACAATAGGATTCATGAGGAAAGTAAAACTTTGTATGCTTGGAACCCATGAACAAATAATATGGCTCCACAGGAAAGAAAAGTATGTTATGCAAGGTGGCCATATAATAGATATTGTAAATGCAAAAGAGTGTAATGTATGTTCAAATTAATTTTGCTTAGTTCATGTAAGGTATTAACTTAGAGAATATTATGCCTAATGTCTCCAAGAGGGGACCAATCAAAGAATAGAAGATTAACAACTTGGGGGATGCAGTGTGTCACATCAAGCCACTAAGATGAATATATATGCTAAGAGAGATCGTGCTATTGAAGGACATCACACAAAATTTGACCACAAAGTGAAAGACGCATCACATGAAATAAGGAGACTACACAATGAAACATGAGTCAAAGAATGCAAAAGAATAATGCTAATGTATGCACTCGCTTTAAAGAAATTGCTAAACACGGTGTTGTGAGGAATTAATTTAAAGTAGAAAATGATAGATGCTAATAATAAAGAGGACATGAGATATTATTTGGTGATGCAAGACAGAGGAAGAAAATAACTTATCCCAATTTCATTTGTCTAAACTCAAAAAATCTCAGTCTGATTACTCATCACAATTACATTTTTCCTTTCACAAAGCACTTGATTCAATACACCAAAACACAATTCAGAGTTCCAATTCTCTATCAAACCATCAAAACACTTTACCAATCTCAACTTAACCAAAAAAAGTTAATTACAAGGTGTTCCCATTCATGTTTCATTATCAATCCTTCATGACTATACTTAATGTGTACCAGTTTCCCTTTACAACCACAAACCCCAACTTAGAATTTTAAGTCACAAAATACCAACACAAGACCTGTAACATCTTAAAATGCATTGGAAAAACATATTAAAACTCTTCTTAGACCCCAAAAGAACATAACATTCATTTGGAACACACTTCCTTTATTGACTGAATTCAATGCTATTAGGCCTACAAAGGAACTATCATACACAATTTTCTATCCATACCATATCTTTTGAAAATAACCAACATTTAAGATATCCTTTATCATGTATTAAAACATATCAAAAGATTGGAATTTATCATTTTGAGGAATAATGTGAAAACTAGACTGTATACGCCCGAAACATGGCTAATTAGGTATGTCACCAAAATAGGCTTAATGGTTTTAATAACTCAACACCCAATTTTGCTAAGCCAGCTATTGGGATACCTCAAAATTGGCTTGATTATGCTTTTAAATTAAAAATCCATTTACAATAACCTTTCATTAAACCCTAGATTGAAACCTCTTAAACTTTTTTTTTCTCAGTCTAAAACACAAGAATATAGTCATAAATTCAAGTTTTCAATACCTTAACTTAGTGATCCTACTCTAAAACCACAGAAATGTGAGAGTGTATGCAATGAAGGATAAAATAAAAAAAAATTAGAGTTTTCTACCAGTTATATTTAGAGAAACATAGTTTTTTAATAACCTTGTTTAGCTTAATGAGGGTTTCTAACTTCCTGCAACAAAATTCAAATATCTTGCACAAAATAAAGCCAATTCAAATGAAATAGAGTGTGATTGGAAGGTGATTGAGAATTACAACTCTTACAACCAATTTTGCATGATTTTTAGGCTGTACTATTCCGTACAAAGGCTAGAAATAGTAAAATTATGTAGAAAATGCCTGAAAATAGTGTTTTTATTCATTCAAATTCATTTATACAACCACCCACCGAGTACAAATGGAGATACAAAGCCTATTTAAAGGAATAAAACTAACCTTTTATCTACCAACTAATTCCTAACTACCTTTCAATGCCTACACTAAAGTGACCCTTCATATTCTCTATGCAACTTTTACATTTTCTTGCATTTTGTGACAACATTTACACTTTTTCACCTCTTATGACAACTTTGACAAAAAAATCATTCTTGACACCTCCAAATGGCATAAATACTTAGAGAGTGGTCAAAATGACCTTGATATAATGTAAAACCACATGAATTTGATCAACCTTCAATATGTCTTCAATGGAATCATGATGTTGTAAAGGTGCTCTTGCACCATACTCCCAGCCAAGAAAATTTCCAATTCCTCTTGAGATGGTTGTTGTCAACAAAAGTACACCCTTAATATGCTCTACTACTATCTCACCTTGAAGCTACTCGAAATCACCTTCATTTTTACCTTGGGTTTGAATTTGTCTATGCAAATTATCCCTTTGCCTTGACCGTCCTCCTCTGAAATTAGATTCATCATGCTTTGATTCATCTCAATACCTTGTTTCTCCTTCTATCCTTTAACCTTCAACTTGTTCCTTGTCCAAAATATTAGTAACACAATGAAATGAAACATGATTTCTAGCACAATACCTCCATCATTCTTAATACTTTACAAACCTCCAAGACCAATTCTTTCATGATCATCCCTTTAATCCACTCAACCTCTGAAATTAGGCCTCTCATCTCTGTCATACCTTCATCATCATGCTTGGGAATGTCTACAACACTTTTACCTTCTTCATCTATGAATTTTTCATCAACATCCTCAAAGATTTCTTCCTCTTTTATCTTCTTGTGCCTTCTTCTTTTGAATATCTTTTGTATGGGCCATAAAACTTTCCTTTTCATTGTCAAATTCCAACTTGTTGCTTGCTTAATCATCTGTTGCATCCTCTTCATGGATTCTTGGAACTCTTCTTCAAACCTCTTCAACTCTTTCCTTAACTTAGTAATTTCTCTATTAAACTTTTCTTGTCTCTTTCTCTCCTTCCTCTCTTCCTTTGCCTACAAACATCTTCTTATTACTTCCATCATTTCCTCTTCAAGAAAGCTTCCTCTTGCTTCCACCTTTCTCAAGTTTCTCTTTTCCTTCTCTTGGCAACAATTAGGTTATCTACTCAACTTGCAACCAACCACAACCATAAAACCACATAACACAAAACCAACTTTCTCTATCCCATTTCTTTTGCTGAGCTCTGATACCACATTGATGCAATATAGAGGAAGAAAACAACTTGTCCCAATTTCATTTTTCTAAACTCAAAACATCTCAGTTTGATTACTCATCACAATTACATTTTTCCTTTCACAAAACACTTGATTCAATACACCAAAACAAAATTCAGAGTTCCAATTCTTTAGCAAACCATCAAAATGCTTTAACAATCTCAACTTAACCAAAAAAAGTCAATTACAAGGTCTGCCTATTCATGTTCCATTACCAATCCTTCATGATTGTCCTTAATTTGCAACAATTTCCCTTTACAACCACAAACCCCAACTTAGCATTTCAAGTCACAAACTACCAACATAGGACCTATGACATATTCAATTGGGTTGGAACAACATATTCAAACTCTTCTCAGACCCCAAAAGCACAAACCATTCATTTGGAACATACTTCTTTTATTGACTGAATTCAATGCTATTAGGCCTACAAAGGAACTATCATACAAAATTTTCTATCCATACTATATCTTTTGAGTATAACCAACATTTAAGATATCCTTTATCATATATTAAAACATATCAAAAGATTGGAATCTTTCATTTTGAGGAATAATGTGAAAACTAGATAGTATACACCCAAAATAGGCTTAATGGTTTTAATAACTCAACACACAATTTTTCTAAGCCAACTATTGGGATACCTCAAAATTGGCTTGCTCATTTTTTTACAATCACCAAAAATACATTTACAATAACCTTTCATCAAACCCTAGATTGAAACCTCTTAAACTCTATTTTTCTCAATTTGAAACACAAGAATATAGTCATAAATGCAAGTTTTCAACACCTTAACTTAGTGCTCCTACTCCAAAACCATGGAAATTTGAGAGTGTATGCAATGAAGGTTAAACTAACAAAAATTCAAAGTTTTCTACTAGTTAGATTCAGAGAAACGTAACTTTTTTATAACCTTGTTTACCCTAGTGAGGGTTTCTAACTATTTGCAACAAAATTCAAATATCTTGCACAAAATAAAGCCAATACACATGAAACAAAGTGTGATTGGAAGGTGATTGAGAACTACAATTCTTACAACCAAATTTTTATGATTTTCAGGCTGTGCTATTCCATACAAAGGCTAGAAACAGTAAAATTCAGTAGAAAATGCCTAAAAATAGTGTTTTTATTCATTCAAATTCATTTCTGCAACCACCCACCGAGTAAAAATGGAGATACAAAGCCTATTTAAAGGAACACACTAATCTTTCATCTACCAACTAATTCCTAACTTCCTTTCAATTCCTACACTAAAGTGGCCCTTCATATTCTCTATGCAAAGTTCTTGTACATTTTCTTGCATTTTGTGACAACATTTACACTTTTTCACCTCTTATGACAATTTTAACACAAAACTCATTCTTGACACCTCCAAATGGCATAAATACATAGAGAGTGGTCAAAATGACCTTGATATAATGTAAACCACATGAATTTGATTAACCTTCAAGATTTCTTCAATGGAATCATGATGTTGTAAAGGTGCTCCTGCACCATTTGGAAATCCCTATGCCAAGTCATATTCTTCCAAATGAAGCTACATCATAAAAAGGGGTTACCCCAAAAATAGAATCCCAAAATCACATAAGGGATCCATGGATTCAAGGTGTGTATGTCTTTGCTACAATTTTTTTAGAGAGCTTAGAAATGTCATCATCCACTAAATACTCATGGAACAAGGAAGAATGACACAAAGAGGGTGAAAATAAAGAAAATCCTCTTAGGTCAACATGGAAGAGAACTACATGTCTCGTTGCCTTGCATCATCCCTAAAAGGAAAACACAAGACAAAGAAAAGTTTTTAGACATAGAGGAGAATGTAGATACAATTAGATGAATGTCACAAAGAGAGTACATAAAACAAAATGGTATGAGGTATCAAATTATGCACATGCAATCGTATAAGAAAACATGAAGAAGCAAAAGACTACTAAGGCACATGTGACTCAATCTGTAATAGGTCATATAAGTAAGGAAGTTATCAATGGTTGTATTTTATTGCTTATCAATGATGGTATTCTCTTGTTCAATTATGTTTTTCCTAGGGGAAGAGAGGCAAACAAAATTCTCATGACTCTCATTGATTTGATCATTTAACACTAAAATATCTTCTTCACAACTATGAGAGATGTTAGGAGAAGAGAAAATGTGATTTTTGTGGTAATCTATAATTAAATTCCTTTGTCTCATAATGTCTTCCAAAATAGGGAAGGAAAAATAAATAGGGCTGTCATATATCTTAAAGGTTCGATCATCTAACACCAACCTATCATCCTCACTTACAATTGCATCCTTTTTCACTAAAACATTCTCATAATCAAGGGATGAACATAAATTAGGTAGGGTGATGTTTAGAAATGTGTCTATGATCTCATTCTCTTGTGATATAATATCTTCCCAAGGGGAACAAAGAGAAGGACAAACAAGAATTTCATGATTCTCAATGATTGCATCCTCTTTCACTGAGATATCTTCATCACTAATAGGAGAGGTAAATTGGGAGAAAATAAATTTTTATTATCTTGGTTTTCTATGCTTGCATCTACTTCTATGGTCACATTCCCACAAATACGAGAGATAGGAAGGGGTTTAGGTTTCAGGCAAGGGTCGACATTTTTACTCTCTTGCACTAAGAGACTCTCATAACTAGGAAATGTATTGAATGAATGACTAACATGATTATTGACTAAATTTTTCTTTGCAAATTTTGAAAATACAAATACTAACATTTGTGAAAAGTAATCTATACAAACTTAGTGACATAGAATGGAATGTGTAAATGCAATTTTTAGATTCTAAATAAGGTAATTTATTGATTACACTATGCAATGATTTGGAAATGTAATATTCTAAATGCCATTTTGAAATTAAGAAATGCAATAACTAAACCAAATTAAGCTAGATCTAATGATTTCAATGGATGAAACAAAACTCAACAAACTAAAATAGATAGCTAAAAGTAGCAAAAAAAATACATAAATGATGTTTTTAATGTTGTAAAAGGAAATTTTAGGTCTAATCTTGGACTAAATCACACAAACAAGCATATGAATCCTAATCAAGGTTTTTGAAGGGTTCAAATGCTGAAAAATACGCAACACAAAATTGCTACAAAGCAGGAAAAACCACCTATATAGGGACTAAATCACCTAGAGGGGTGAATGGGTCCTAGATGAGGGTTTTTGCACTAAATTCAACAAATTCTAATTTGTGTGTTAGGTATCTAGTTTGTATGATGTCTAAGATAATTGAAATTATAGATTTCAAGTGAAATTGAATGATGCAAGATGCATAAATGTAACCTCTATGCACTTTCACTAATGCATGATTTAGAAACCCTAGATGCCAATTAACTAATGCAAGACCTTTAATGCAAAGTTCATGTAAGCTAAATCTAGGACTATTATGTACTCCAAATAAGATAATAAGGGTTTGAAGGTCACGTTCACCAAAATGAAACCTAGAAAATGGTGTTCTTCCTTTTGGGAGATCGAACTAAAGGGGGATTAGGGTTCCTCCACCTATTTCCTTCAAGTTTCATTAAAGGAAACCCTAGAGATCTCAATATAGGGATGGAAATAGGAAAAGATATCTACAGTAGGGTGTCCTAGGGGTGTAATTGAAGTAAAAAAGGGGGGTCACCACCAAGCAAAGGCATGGAATGAAGAAGATGGATGTAATGTGCTAATTTAACTAAATGACCTAGGAAATGAAACTGAAAAATTAGGACAATAAACTAAGAGTGAGTAGAGGGGTACCTAGAAGAAATATTTGGTCAAAACAAGCTCTGAAACCCTAAAATCCTATTGTTTGATGCTCATTGGGACTCATATGCTAGGTTGGGAAATTTAGTCCTAGACTAGGGTTATTGGGCAGAAACTAGAATCTCTTAGTGACTATTTTGGATCTTCTGAAACTAGAAAAAGTACAATACTAGGATTCATTTCAAGGACCATAGTTCTCCAACTTGGTTCATCTATTTGATTCCATTTTCACCTCCAAATCAAGCTTCGAAAGTAAAAAAATGTATTAATTTCACAATTAAAGGAGCAAACTGAAAAAAAGAGTGTTCATTCAAACTCCCTTCTAATGAAGGGGGTTCATTTGAACCCCCTTCATTAGAAGGGGGTTTCATTCAAAACCCCCTTATATGGTGGAAGTGGGGGTTATTATAATGGGGGGGGTCATTAAAAAGGGGGCATAGGTTCATTTGAATTGGGGGGTTCATTATAGGGGGTTTCATTTGAACCCACTTCATTAGAAGGGTAAGCCATTTTAAATTTTTTGATGGGCATTTCTAATATTTCTTCATGCAAAAAATTGTAAGCCACTATTGTGCATTTATCTTTGAACATGAAACATGAAAAATGATACCATGAATGATGTCTTGAAATGTAAATCTATAATCTAAAATGAAGTGGCCATGAAGAATGTAGATCTTGATCTTGAAATAGATGTGGAGCAATGCTTAACTTGGATCTTGAATGCTACATCACAACACTAGCTCAACAACATGCTTGATGCTTTATGATGATGGATATTGAATTGTTGCAATAATATTATTCAAATATGACTTTGAATGCTCTTGAAATGTTCTTGAATGTCCTTGAATGCTCTTATGAACTCTTATGAAAGTGCTCTTGATTGCTTATGAAATCCTAGGATGAAACTATGTGAAATAACCTTGCATTTGTACTTGTTTATGAAAAAATTCCCAAAATTACACTACAAGCTGACATCAGATCTAGGATAATAATATCCCACCAAGAACTTGACTTAAATTAGGTCATAATTAAGGCAAGACTCATATGCTAATTGTGGCATATGATTCCCAGTAGCTAAAACCCAAGATAAAATTCTAGGATTTTCTTGTTTAATGTGCAACTTGAAATTAGGTCCCAAGACCTAGGTGGTACTCATATGCACAACCTAGCATATGAGTCCCAGATCACAAGATATAGAACACACAACATCAACCATTGAAATATGATTGGTTATTTGATAAGTGTTGGATTATCCTGATAAAATTGCATTTTATAAGGCTTGTGAATGCAAAATAGGACCAACTAGAGCATAAAGAAGCCAAATTAGTTAATAAATCCCTAGATGAGTGTGAAAGTGTAAAGATACAATTTACAACACCCTATATAAGACACAATTAGTTCCATTTAGTTATAAGAGGGTCTTAAACTTAAAGTGAATGTGTAAAACACATTACAAGACTAAATTAAGGCAACATTAGGCTCAATTTTATATTACTTATTCCCAAATTAAGTGTGAAAAAGGAATATTTTTTTTCTACACTAAAACCAAAATGGGGTTTAACCAAGGAAAACCCCTATTCCCTAACAAAACAACATTTTTCTATCTTGTTGCGTGATTACAAATCTAAGTGAATTGAAGTTTGAAGATCCTTTGAGGATAGAGTTGCAAAAGTTGTAAAAGTTGTGAAGAAGTTGTTATCTTCATAGAAACTCACCTACAGGCCAAAATTCAGACTTTCAGACTTAGAGAATCAAATAATATGAAATCTACAAAAGATCACTAGAGGCTACCAAAATACTAGTCAAACCTAATATTGGGACTAAATTTCCCTTCTGGGTGTATGAGTCCTAGTACAACCCTTTTTCCAATTATATGTAGATCCTACATAGTCACCAAAGGATTCTAGATCCTACCTAGATTCCTATAGTGAGACTAAATCACCCAACCTAGCTTATGAGTCCCAATACACTTCAAAAAGTAGAATTTGAGAGTTGTGAATCTTGCTTGGAATCCATCAGTTTACCAGGTTCCTTTCTATCTGATTTTTGTTTGTTCATTTGATTTAATTTTCTCAAGTTTCTAGGGTTTAGTGCATTAGAGTTTGCATTTTTCCTTTAAAGCTTCAATTTAATGGTGAACCCCTATTTAATCACACTGAAGGAAACCACCACTAGTATTTACCTCAATTGAGTCACTTGGTTGAGGGATATTGGTTTCCTAATGAAGTAAGGACTGAAATAGGTCCCTAAGTTCCATCTCCCTAAAGGTGGACACTTATTTTCCTTTGGTTTAGTTATATTGATTTTAAATTATTTTGTTTGTATTCAAATACAATGATAAACCTAGGTAGGGAAGCCATGCAAGGCACTAGTAGAATTTTTCAAATAAATGACTACATGACTAAAAATTTTAGTCACGTGACTAAAAATTTTAGTCACATGACTAACACTAGTAGAATTTGGCAAATAAATGACTAATTTGGTCATTTATAAGTGACTAATCTGGTCATCGGGTAAAATCACAACTAAATGACTAAATAAATGACTAATATCAGAAAAATAAAAATGACTAAATAATTAACTAAATTAATGACTAAATAAATAACTATTACTCTATTCTTTTTTTCTTTTTCTTTTGATCATAATCCATAGAGCTTAAGCCCCCCTCATGGGAACCCTACCTAAGCAGGTCATTTGGCCGCTTAGGTTGCTTGATGCACCAAAAATACCGATTGTGTAGAAGGCATTGGCTCTCAGTGCAGTCTTAAGGCCTTCACATATTTTATAAAAAAAATTAACATTTACATTCTTTAACTTTTATTACTCATTATGTTAATGAATCATTAATGTTTTTAACTATGATTTGAACACAGTTTGATTTTCCTATTGTGTTAGCATGTCAAATGTATCAAAGAGCAATTGTGGTCAATTTCACTAATAAAATATGATTTAAACAATCCAATTGCATTTTGAGGGCTATCTTTCATTTCAAAACACAAATAAAGATGAGTAAATAATTAGTCACACATAAAAATTAGACAATATGATATTAAAGTGGTTAATTAAAAAAATGAATTGAGGAAGTGTATTGTATTATAATATAATATAATAATAATAATATATTATATTACAATACAATATATTATAATAATAAATTATAATATAATATGATATTATATAATATAAATTATAATATAATATGATATTATATAATATATATTATTATAAATACTAATATTATATAATAATATAATATAATATATATTATATATATAATATATATATATAATATTATATTATATAATAATATAATATAATATTTATATTATATATATATTATATAATATATTTAAAAACGGGAGATTTAATTTTGAAATCAAAATCAAATGAAGTAAAGAAGCAGGAAAGTGGGCGATGGTATTTGATTTTTCTAATAAAAATCATAAAAGGTACCTATTTTCTTTAATACAATGTGGAAAATAAACCATTGGGCCTAGGGTAATGAAAAAACCCTAAATCAAAAAGAAATCGAGCCCTAATCTCATTTCATTTTTCACTTGTCTTTTTGGAGAAGAAACTCATTCCATTCTTCACTTGTATTTTTGGAGAAAACTCAACACTGCCATGCCTAGGTAGGGTTTGAGAGTGGAATGGTGACTCATTATGTTGTTTATGATGATTTTCCTGAAAAAAATCTTGCAGAGGTAAGTCTTTAGTTTTGAAACTGACAAGTATTATCCATTTTGAAGCATTTTATCGAGCTCACTTGGTCGCGACTGAGTATTTTTCTATTGTATTTCCTTTGCTTACCATTTTTTGATATCTCTCCTCTTTGTTTGACTACCATTGGAGTATCTTTGAGGCTCATTTCTAAAGACTTTGGAGGGCGTCTCCTTTACAAAAATCTTGTGCAAGTTTCATTATTCCTATCTCTTAAATTTCTATGAGAATAGGCTCGATTCGAGCTCAGTAGAGGCAATATGATAAAAACCCTTGTATCTCCCTGCAAAAATCTTGATGGGTTACTTTCTTTCTATAGAAAATGTAAAACTTTGCACTTTCAACTTACTATTTTCATTATTTTGAGGGCTTTCTGTGTTCTAATGGTCATGACCTTCATAGCATTTTGGATATTTTTCTTTCTGTTCATTTTCTCTTCCTCATGGCTGTGTGGTAGAGACCCAATACTCAATAAAACAAACTTTTGTATACTTGACGTTTCCACAAAGGAAACTCCAAAAATTATATAAATGGCATGCCCTGAAATTCTTTCTTTAATTTTCTTTTATGCTCTTCATCCAAGTAAAGTGTCTAATTGTGAATGGGATGAATGACAGATTCCATAGGAGTAGCCAAAGTGTGTCTAATTCCCAAGAGCACCTTCATAACTGAGAGAATTATTATATTTATTGGAAATCTTGATTTTAATAGAGGACCTTCATAACTGAGAGAATTATTATATTTATTAGAAATCTTAATTTTAATAAAGGGCTTTGTTTCAGCTTCTTTCCACTTAATATCACAACTTTTGACATTTCCTAAAATCTCTGGCCTATTTTCATTCATTTTTAAATTTTGTTCTTGAAGTACATTTTGTAAATAATCTAGGCTTGTATTCTTGAACCCATTTTATTCTCAAAGTGCTTTCAATAATTTCAAGCACATTCATAGCTTCATAGTGTATCTTCCATTCACTAGCTGATAATATACATTTAAGTTTTTTTGAAGTTTTTAGTTTTTCTTAAATAATTTTATTACTAGCTTAGTTTTTTTGAAGCAATCTTTCTTTTTTAGTTTTTCTTTTTTATTAAAAAAGAAAAAATAAAAAAGATAGGTTCTTTTATATCTAAATTAGTAATTGTTAAATTATAAATTAGAATTTAATTTAAATTTTGAATGAAATTTAAATTTAGAATAAAATTGAAGTTTTTAGTTTTTCTTAAATAATTTTATTACTTAGCTTGTTTTTGAAACAATCTTTCTTTTTTAGTTTTTCTTTTTCATTAGAAAAGAAAAACTAAAAAAGAAAGGTTGCTTTTATATCTAAATTAGTAATTGTTAAATTAGAAATTAGAATTGAATTTAAATTTAGAATAAAATTTCTTAAATAATTTTATTACTAGCTTAGTTTTTTTGAAGCAATCTTTCTTTTTTAGTTTTTTTTTTCATTAGAAAGAAAAACTAAAAAAGAAAGGTTGCTTTTATATCTAAATTAGTAATTGTTAAATTAGAAATTAGAATTTAATTTAAATTTAGAATGAAATTTAATTTTTCAAGATATTGTGGTGATTTGATTTAAAGAATAATACAATAATTGAATCCAAAATAGAAAAAGTAGAGATTATTTCTTTTGCAATATCACTAATTCTATGCATTTTTTATTTATTAGACTTACTTTGATAATCTAGTAATATATTTAAGATATTACTTTGATATTTATTCTTTTGCAAATGCATTTCTTTTGCAATATCATTAATTCTATGCATTTTTATTTATTAGACTTACTCTAATGCTTATGGGTATTTGCATTTAAGATATTCATTGTTTACAGCTATTTAGTAATATGTTTATGGATAGTACATAGCAAGGAGATATTGCTCTGATAAACTAGTAATATTTAAGATATTACTCTGATATTAATTCTTTTGCAAATGCATTTCTTTTGTAATATCATTAATTCTATGCATTTTTATTTATTAGACTTACTCTAATGCTTATGGGTATCTGCTTTTAAGATATTCGTTGTTTATGCTACCTAGTAATATGTTTATTTTTTGATTGTGGATAGGTACAAAGCAAGGAGAAAATGCAAAACCAGTGCCTTACTAGATGCATTTACTGCCCATCTCATGTGCAATAGTGGCATCACTGAAGACATACATTCACACCATTTAGTTTTAGTTTTTTTTCAATTTTAAAAGTATAATAAATCAGCAGTTTGTATACTGCAAAAGATTTTGTATTCAAAACTCTATATATAGAGTTCTTTGTAACATATTTTATATACAGTTTGAATATATAGAGAATTATTTTCCAATGTTGTTTCAATCCCAAATTTGTTGAAGTTTTAATAACATAAGAGCTTTAAAGTTTTATATTATTCAATCACAACATAATTTTCTCTTGGTTTGCAATTTCATAGACTAGTTATTGTAATAGCATTCTCCAAACATAAGAGTTTGCATACACATCTGAAAGCATTAGTTCATAAATGACTAAATAAATGATTAACATGACTAAATAAATGACTATATTGACTACCATGACTAAATAAATGACCAATTAACAATAATCAATGACTAAATATATGAATAAATTAATGACTAAATATATGACTAAATAAATCACTACCATGACTAAATAAATGACCAATTAACAACAATCAATGACTAAATTAATGACTAAATCAATGACTAAATCAATGACCAAATCGATGACTAGATAAATGACTAAAATAGTTTAGTCATAAATTTGGTCGTGTTATAAATGACTGGCAATAAACTACTAATGATCATGTGACCAAAATTAGTCATTTATATGCAATTTTTAGTAGTTTATTTAGTCATATATTGTTGTTTTTGTTCTATTGAGGGGTCACTATTTCTATTTTTATATTTTAAATAGTCCCATGCAATTTTCTTAAAGTGTATATTACAAAACTTCAACAATTTTAGATTTTAATATTTTTTATTTCTTTTATAAAATTAACTTGATGGAATTTTACAAACAAATCTTTGTCCCTCTTAGTTATATTGATATATCACTTTAATCTATGAAAAATAATAAAATTTAGATATCAATTTTATTTATTTTTACTTTAAACTATGATAAATCTTATAATATTTTAAATTATTATTTGTAGGGGATCAAGTCTTATATTAAAATAGATTTATAATAATTTCTACCTTTAGAAAAAAATACATGTGAAAAGTTGGGAGATGTCATTCTCTAATTGTTTAATTTTTCTTAAATTGTATCTATTTTTATTAAAAAAATTATTAAAAAAAAGGCACCAAAAAATAATATCTCTTGATGTATTTTACATATATTTCATAAAAATAAATATGTTAATTTAATTGTGTTGTATACAATGAAGGTTAATAGTTTCAAAATATATTTCCGTAAATTAGTTTTCTGAGATACTGATATGAACATATATTCAACTATTCTATGTCTATATATTACTATCCATATGAGGCATGCCTAAAAACTCCTTTTCAGTGGCAATCAAAATAATATAAATTGATTGGGGAGAAAATAGGGTTTACCAAAATGAGTTGATCAAGATGATAAACCACTACACTTTTCACCTTAATATTATGTGATTTTGTGTGTGATAAGATGCCAATAACAATAAAAAAACTAAAACTAATTGTTATAGCAACAAGGAGGGGAGTTTATAGACATTAAAATGATGTGTATGTTGCTGCAAGAAGCCTATTTTTAGGGCACCAAGGACTCATTCGCCTCTAGTGGTGAATGGGTCCCTATTAGGGTTTCTAAAACTAAGATATGGGTTATTTTTCTTGATGTCTCCACTCTTGGATTTCTGATTGTCAACTCTCGAAAACCTATAACAAATTTTTTAGCTTCAATTCTTTGTTCTTGCACTGAGGGTCAATCTTGCAACTTGACAAATTTTGTATTTTTTCTTCAAACTTCTTCTCCACTTGATCTTCAACCTATAAATCTGCAAACACACACCCAAGAGGATAAAAACTTGTTGATTGTTAGTGAATGGGGGTTTTCCTTGGTTAATTAAACCAAATGATGAAATAATGAAATTGAAGCATGAACATGAAATATGTAATTGATGATACCTTGGAAGTTGTTTTGGAGTATAAATTTGCAATCTAACATGTAGTGGCCATCAAGAATGTAGAGTTTGATCCTTGAATAAGATGTGAAATAATTCTTGCAAGTAGATCTTCAATGCTACATCCACTATCTTAGATCAACAACATGTAGGAATGCTCTATGCCTTAGACATGATGAAATGAACTTGAATTGCTGCAATAAATCTTCAATAATATACCTTAGAATTCCTTTGGATTGATTTTGAAGTGCTCTAATTCTTTAATAATATCATGACAATTTGTTGATTTGAGCATTGTCCATAAATGCAGTCACCTAGTTCATTTATTGGGTTCATTTAAAGTTGTCGAAACATCAATATATTCATTTAAAGAATGTGCATATATTCATTCAAAGCTTTTTCCCTCTTTGTTGCTAATGCATATCACTTTACGATTTACCTAACACCAATTTTTAAATCCCACCTACATTTTAATATTTTTTGTTATGAAATAACTTGCACAATGAATATGATATGAAATAGGCTGCAAATACTTTATAATAACTAAGAATAACAAGCCACTTCGAGGGGGAAAGCCTCCAAATATTTCTAATGAGAACACACTTCACAACTTCATGCTGAAATAAGACTCACAACCTCCTATATATACCTATTTATGCCTAGGATATCACCTAGGCCGACTTAGACACACCTATATAAGTCTTAGGCTAACCTAAACAACTATACACTAACATTAAGGGTATATCATGCCCCCCTTCTTCAAAGAAGCAATATCCTCAATGCTAATCAAGTTTGGATTCTTTTGAATGAACTCCTCATCCTCCCATGTGGCATCTTCAACTGGTAAATTCTTCCATTGGATGAGATACTCAGTGAGATTTCTATTCCTCAGCTTCTTTGTGCATGTTTGACGAATGTACTCTAGTTCCAAAATGATTCTTCCTTCTTCATAGAGCTTTGGTAGTGTTGTTTGAGTGGGAATATTATGCCCAATTACCTTCTTCAAATAGGAAACATGAAAAATTGGATGTATCTTTGTTGTTGGTGGCAGCTCTAGCTTGTAGGCAACACTACCGATCTTTTGCATGATTTGGTATGGACCATAATACCTTGGTATACAACTTATTATTATTTTTTTGTTGCTTTAGTGAGATTTTCTTATAAGGCTGTAATCTGAAGAAGACCCAATCCCCAACTTCAAAACTTCTTTCACTACGATGTTGGTCTGCTTGTTGTTTCATTTGATTTTGTGCCATGGCTGAATTCTCCTTGAGTCCTGAAAGTACTTGTTGTTGATGAAGCAAGTGGTCTTCTACTGCATGAACTCTTGGTGACACCTTTATTGATGATGTGATGGAAGGAGGATGATATCCATAAAGTGCCAAAAATGGAGACATTTTTGATGAGCTATGAAAAGAAGTGTTATACCACCATTCTACAAGTGGTAGCCAATCTACACAGTGAGACTGTTTCTCTAAAGTGAAACAACATATATATCCTTTCAAACACTTATTAATAACCTCAGTGTTCCCATCTGATTGAGGGTGGTATGAAGAGCTATGATCCAATTGAGTACCCAAACATGAGGATAAATCTTTCCAAAAGTGACTAGTGAAGATAGGATCATAATTACTAACAATAACCTTAGGTGTACCATGTAGCTTTTGGATATTCTCCAAAAAATATTTTGCCACTGCACTTGTTGTAAAAGGATGTGATAATGCAATGTAATGTGCATATTTAGTGAGGTAATCAACTACTACCATGATGACATTATGACCTTTATATTTGGGAATCCCTGTGATAAAGTCCATGGATACCTCTTCTCAATGTTGGCTAGGAATAGATAAGGGTTGCAAGAGACCTGGTGTCTTAATTGTCTCCCCTTTATTCCTTTGACAAACCAAACATTCAACCAAAAAATTTTAAACATCACCTTTTATCCCTTCCCAAGAAAAATCTTACTTGACTCGATGATATGTCTTCAAAAATCCTAAATAACCACCCATAGGAGACTCATGCAACTCTATGAGAATATTGTGTTTAAGAGTGGAATTATTGTAGAGATACAAACACTCTTTATACCAAAGAGTATGTCCCTTCCAACAAAACTTATCTGTTCACTACTACGATCAATTTTTAATTGTTCGATGAGATTACTTGTCACAACATAATTTTTCCACTCTACTTTGGCTTCCTCCACCCAATTTTCTTGTAATATTGAAAGGGCACACAATAAGGCTTCATCTTTCCCATCCTTCCTTGAAAGTGCATTTGCTACAATATTTTCTTTCCCCTTTTTATATACAATCTCAAAGTCATATCCTAACATGTTAGTGACCCATTTTTGTTTCTCTTCAGAAGATAGTCTTTGTTCCAAAAAATATTTTAGGCTATCATGATTTTTCTTAACCTTGTAGTGTCTAACCAATAGATAAGGCGTCCATTGTTTAACTGCATGGAGGATTGCTAGCATTTCCTTCTCATAAATAGGTTTTAGTTGATTCTTACCCTTTAATTAATGACTTTCAAAAGCATTTGGTCGACCTTCTTACTCGAGCACTGCTCCTATCCCATTTCCAGAAGCATAACATTCCATAATGAATTCCTTGGTGAAGTTAGGAGTGGCAAGCACTGGAGTTGTACACATAGCCTCCTTCAATCTCTCAAATGTTGTATTGGTAGACTTGTTCCAATGAAAAGAGTCCTTCTTCAATAGAGTGGTGAGAGGTGCTGCTATATGACCATAATTCTTCATAAATATTCTATAGTACCCTTTCAATCCCAAGAAACCCCTCAGATTCTTAATGGTTTTTGGAATAGGCCATTCCATGATAGCCTTAATTTTGTTAGGGCCCACCTTTACTCCTTCATGTGAAACTATGTGTCCCAAATACTCCACCTCCTTAAGACCAAAAGCACACTTGGATGGCTTAGCATAGAGTTTATGATCTTCAAGTATTTTTAATGCTTGATCCACATGTTGCAAATGTTCTTCCCAAGTCTTGTTATAAATCAATATATCATCAAAGAATACAAACACAAACTTTCTCAAGAACTTCTTAAAAATGGAATTCATCAAACTTTGGAATGTAGATGGTGCATTGGTAAGACCAAATGGCATCACCAAAAATTCATAATGACCCTCATGAGTCTGAAATGTTGTCTTACAAATATCTTCCTCCTTAATATGAATTTGGTGATAACCAAATATAAGATCTAACCTACTAAAATACATAGCTCCATTCAACTCATCTAGCAAATCATCAATGACTAGAATAGGAAACTTATATTTAATGTTGTACACATTGAGCACTCTAAAATTTGGACACACATGACAATTATCATCCTTCTTACGTACCATCACCATAGGCAAGGAGTAAGCACTTTGGCTATGCCTAATAATTCTTGCCTCTAGCATCTCCTCAACAATTTTTTCTATCTCACTCTTTTGTATGTGTGGATACCTATAAGGCTTGATGTTTGGTGGTTGGCTCCTTGGAACTAACCATATGGCATGATCATGATCCCTCTTAGGAGAAATTCCTTTAGGAATATCTCCAAGAACAACTGAGTGATGACCAATTATAGCTTGTAAATCTAGATGAGTAGGAGCATTAGATTGAGAGACTTCTAATGAACATAGCTAGGCCAAAAATCCATCCACTCCTTTTTTAAGCAGCTTTTGCATTTGATGAGAGCTTACCATTTGTGGGGATTTTTTCTTCAACCCCCTTAGCTCTACTATCCTTCCTTTTAATTGAAATCTCATGAATAGTTCTTGGAAGTTCATCTCAATCGTTCCCGATGTAGTAAGCCATTGTACTCCCAAAACAATATCTGTTGCACCCATGGATATCACATACATTGGGGTATCAAGTTGATAATCTCCAATGGATAATTTAATGCTATGATACTTCCCTAAACAACTAACTGTACCACCATCTAAGATCAAAACCTGAAACTCTAGAGTTGGATATATAAAACAATTTAGACGAGTAGCTAACTTTTTTTTGATGAAATTATGAGTACTACCTGAGTCGATCAACACTATTACCTTCTGCTTCTTTAAGAACCCCACCACCTTGAGATTTTGTGGAGCAGTGAAACTTGAGAGTGCATGACAAGAAATGATTGGTTGAGAATCATGTGATTCCTCAGTTGACTCCCTTTCATCCTCTAGTATGGGTTCCTCCTCTTCTTCCTCACTTGGACCTTCAATATAGAATAATTTCTTTTCACTGCATTTATGTCCTTGACTGTATTTGCTATCACAATTAAAACACAACCATTTTACTCTTTTCTCCTCAATTTACTATGCAGTCAACCTAGTAGGTTGTGTTGAATATCCTTTCTCTCTTGTCACATTAGCCCCTTGCTTCTTAGGAATTAAATACTTCTCCTCTACCCTACGTGCTAACATAAAAGACTCTTTTATGGAGCTAGGGCTAAGCATGCATATGTCATTTTGAATGTGATCCTTGAGACCCCCCAAGAATAAATCATTCAAATTTTCCTCTATAAGTGTATCCACTCTTAAGGATAGATTTAGGAATTGTTGAATATAATCTATAACTTTGTTGAATTTTAGCCAACTGGCTGAAGAAGTTGTCTATCACACTATTGCTATATTGTGCTTGGAGTTCCTCCATAAAAATTGACTATGAGATGGTGAGCCCCTTTTTCCTTCAATGAGTGCAAAGCCAATGATACCAAATGAATTGATCTGGTTCTAGATATAGGGAAGCCATCGTGACCTTTTGTCCATTTGGGATTTGGTGTACTTCAAAAAAATTCTCCATTTGGTTTATCCATGTTAGAGGATCCTTTCCATCGAACTTGCGCATATCCACCTTTGGAAATAAATTCCTAGATCCCATAGGAGTACTAAAGCTTGTGTCAATGTTAGCTGACCTAGAATTTTCACCTCAGTTGCTTGAGAACTCCTTTTTTGGTTCAGACATGTAGGTGCTTAACATGTTTCGTATGTCCAATATATCTCCTTTTAGGTCACACATATCCATCTTTATTGAGGAAATTTCTTCCTTGACCTTACTAATTTACTCATTAGGATTAATATCCTCTATTGTTACCCCATCCTTATTAGGAGTCTTCCCTGAAGTGACAACATTCTTTTTGGCCCTTGTTGTAGGCCCCGTCATGATGGGAACCACTAATTTTGAAATAAATCACACAAATGAAACTTAAACTATCTAAATTTTTTACTGTAACTTACTAGGGCCAAAATAACTCTCACCTAGAAAAATTTCCAAGAAATAAGCATATTTACAATGTGGAGAGTGATAATTGTGAAACAATTAATTTTTCAATAACTTACGTATTTATGCTCCAATTCCTCCAAAGTTTTTACTTTAGTCTCCTTTAATATGTTTTCAAAAACCCAATAAAAATTAGACTCCAATTTGACAAGATGTGCAAGATATGGAAATTCCAAAAATATTGTGTAGAAACCCTAATTATGCAATAATTCACTTAATTCTGCTCCAATTCTTTTGAAATATGGACTGTATCTTCTTTAATGTGTTCTTCAAAAACCCTTTAAAAATTAGAAAAAAATTCTCCAAAATATGAAAGATATGCTCTTCCCAAAAATTGCCTCCAAAATTGAGAAAAAACCTTTCCTCTACAGTGCCAAGATCATGCTCTGATACCACTTGTTATGAAATAACTTGCACAATAGAAGAATATGATATGAAATAGGCTGCAAATACTTGATAATAAATGAGAATAACAAGCCACTTCGAGGGGGAAAACCTCCAAATATCTCTAATGAGAACACACTTCACAACTTCATGCTAAAATAAGACTCACAACCTCCTATATATACCTATTTAAGCCTAGGATATCACCTAGGCTGACTTAGACACACCTATACAAGTCTTAGGTCGACCTAAACAACTAAGTAACAATATACTAATGATAATATGACTTATTAGAGAGTTAAGATAGCCACAAGCTGACTATTCATAACCTGATGTACACTAATATTAAGGGCGTAGCATTTTCATTAGTCGAGAGTGGATTATTTCATATTTTAAATGAATAAATGTTAATAAATAGAATTCTTTGTTATTGAGATTAGAAAGCTTTATCTTTTTTGGATTTTTTTTTGGCTTAATTTTTTTAATTTGTATGAAATTTAAAATATATAATTTGAACTTTTATTCAACATTTATTTTAGATTATATATTTTAGAATTCTTTATTCATTTAAAATATGAAATATATAATGAAAAAAAATCCAAAATGGCGGAGCAGAGTGAGAAGAGCGAAAACTTGCAGAAGGTTGGTGTTCGAAATTATCAGGGTGATGCAACATAGGATGGTGCTTCTATTCTAGATTGAAAGGTGTTGGGTGATAAGCGAAAGGGGAAGGAGGTCTCTTGGGGAGCTAAGGCAGTGCATGAATAGCTAGAGAAGGACCTGGAGGATCAGGTGAGGTTAGAGGATTGGCGCAACATTAATAAGGGTGGAATTTTTCCTCTTCATGAGAGCAAATCTTGGTCTAGGTGGAAACAATAGGGTAGAAATCGAAGATCCAATGGAAAACCCTGGATCAATTGTTGTAGCAATAAATGGAGAGAAAAATGATTCAAATTTTGGTGCAAGATAGAGGAATGGTAGAAGGAGAGCGTCCAAATCCAAAACCACTCATGGATTTAATGACAAATTTGGAAGGGAAGATCGTATGACCATGGTTTTGGGATCCAAATGCCTAGGCCCTTCAATTAAAAGGCTGGAAGATTTGGGACTCATCATGAAATGGTTTGGATCCAATTTGAATTGGGATGGATTCATTCAGTGGTGGTAGGGTAGATGGGGCTCAAAGATAGGTTTCAGATATATGGTGAATGCCTTCTTTATTGTAATTTCCCCCTCTTTTATGATCCACAATGAAATCTTGGAAGCTATTTGGTTAATGGATGGCTATGGGTTCTATATATGAAAGTGGGAGGTGGGCTTTGATCCACTTCAACATCAGTTATCCTACATTCAAGACTGGTAAAAGTCCCAAAGCTTCCATATGAATTCTGACAAGCCAAATATTAGAGGAGATTGGTGATAACTTGGGAAAGTACATTTGCACAGATGAATGGGTGGAAGAAGATGAGATTAGCATTTATGTGTGCATTTGTGTGGAGAACCCACCTAACAAAACTAGATGGAAGGATTTGGAAATCCACATAGACTGGGGTGTTCTAAAGCAACCCTTGGTATTTGAGCCTAGGCCCTAGGGTAATTAGATCGACACCTTAGGCTGGTGTGCTTGGAAAAATCCTCAATCTAGGGTAGGCTATCAATCCTGTGATCCAACATCCAATACTTTGATTCTGCCAGGGTTAGGCGATGTTGATGATTTTCCCAAGCCTCACCGGGAGCAACAGGAATAGGAAAACTTCATTAAGGATGACCAGGATGAAGCTAGTCCTAAGGTGCCAGAGGAAGACATTAAAAAAACTCTTAACAAAAAAGTGTGTGATGTTCTGAACATCATAGATAACAATTTGAGGAAGGAAAATCTCAATTCACTAATTGAGGTAAGCAAGGAGTTAGCATAATTAGAACAAGAAGCTAAGGAGGCACCAATTGAACCCTTCTCTATGGCTCAGTGGGCGAAAGATGCTTGGATGGAAACAGAAGGGATGGAGGATGATTCCTTTGTCTCCAATTGAGAGGAGGAAGTGGCCTTTGTATCAACCCAAGATGGGTTGGGCATATGCCAGGTTGAGGCTAATGTACTTTCGCTAGACTATGGGGAACACAAGAAGTGAGGTAGAGTGCCAAATGTGGAAAAATTGAAGATTGATGGCAAAGAGGCTAGATAGAAAAAGATCATGGACATGTTGAAAGTAGGGAAGGGGGACCCCCTTCTTGAAGAGAAATGAAGATCTTCACTTGGAATGTTATGGGCTTGAATGCCCCTAGAAAACAACATCTGGTGAAGGACCAACTGGTGGCTTCATAGGTAGAAATCTATATGTTATAGGAGACAAAATTGGACAAAGAGAGATTGTTGGCCTTTGGAAAAAGGATGGGCTCTTGGAAATGGTTAGCGGTGGAGGAAATGGGTGTAGCTAGAGGCCTTATTACTCTCTGGAAACCAAGCATGGTTTCACTGGCTATGTTGGCTTAGGGAAGTAGGTGGATGGCTTGCTTTGTAAGAATTTTTGTGTTGAATATTCAATTTACTCTAGTTAATGTGTATGGTCCCATCTCGTGCTTAGAAGAACATCAAGTCTGGTAAAAAATTGAGCATTTCTATCAAGGTCAGGAGTGGGGCCCTTGCTTAATTGGCTAACATTCCAATGCCATATTGCACTTAGAAGAAAAATGAGAGGGAGTGTCCAAGAAACTTCAATCATAGATAGATTTCAAAGCTTTTGTCGAGAGGAATTAGTTAATTGATCTACCAATGGCCAATGGTAGTTTTACCTAGACCAACATAAGGTTTGGGTTTTTCTCAATAGTAGAGAAGCTAGATAGATTTTTCTTCTTAAGAAACTTGGAGGCTTTTCCCTACACTCTGGAATGCAAAATTATCCCAAGTCTAGGCTCAGATCACTTTCCTATATTTTTGGACATGGTTGTGGAGGTTTTCCCCCCCAAATGCCCTTTCAAATTTGAAAATATGTGGCTAAAGGACCCAAATTTCTTTCCCCTCATCTCTCAGTGGTGGGGAGAAGTTGATGTGGAGGGCTAAAAAATGTTTATTTTAGCAGTGAAATTAAAACACATTAAATTGCAAGCGCTTGAAGGAGTGGAACGAGTTAAGTTTCAAAAATATCTTCAAGGAAAAGAAGCACATTGAAGGGGAGCTTTTAGCCTTAAACGATGAAGCGATTATATGGGGTATGGAAAAATAAAGGTATCTTTAGGAGAAGGATCTCCTCAATAGTTGGAATGACATCCTAGCAAAAGAAGAGGTATTTTGGCGTCATAAATCCCATGAGTTGTGGTTAAGTGAAGGGGGTAAGAATGCAAATTTTTTTCATAACTCCACAAAAATATGGTGAGAAGTCAACTGAATCTCAAGGTTGAGATTGATAGATGGTGTTGTTTTGGAGCAATATGGGCTTATTGCAAAGGCAACAATATTTTTTTAAAGAATATTTTGAAAGACTCAGAGGGATCGAACCTGGAAGTGCGGGAAGAGCTTGTGAGTTGTATACCTAAGATAGTGTCAGATGAGAATAATTCACTTTTGGTCAAACCTTCTTTGGAAGAGGTAATCAAATTGGCTCTGTTTTCATTACATCTAGACAAGTCTCCTAGTCTAGATGGTTTCTTAGCTTCCTTCTTTCAACACTGCTGAGATATTGTGGGCTAGGATGTGGTCGAAGCCATAGAAGATTCTAGGGCTTTGGGGAAAGCCCTGAAGGAACTCAACAATATGTTCATCACTCTAATCCCAAAGAAGGAGAAGCTGGATAGATTGGAGGACTTTAGGCCCATCTCTCTATGCAACATAGTCTCTAAAATTATGGAAAAATCAATTACAAATAGGCTCAAGGTGATAATCATGTGATTGATCTTTGAAGAACAAACGGGTTTTGTGCTAAGTTGGTCGATCTTTGATGGTGTAATTGTGGCCCTAGAATCCATTCATTCAATCCTAAATACCTAGAACCCATCAATGAGCTTCAAGTTGGATATAAGAAAAGCCTATGACAAAGTCAATTGGAGATTCTTGTTTAAAATATTGGAGGCTGTCAATTTCTCCTCTTCATGGATTAATTTGATTTTTGGATGGATAGAATGCCCAAGGTATTCAATTCTAATTAATGGATCCCCTCATGGTTTTTTTGAAGTTTCTCAAGGACTTCGACAAGGGGATCCCTTATCTCCTTTTCTATTCATCTTAATAGTAGAGGCATTGGGATGTGCCATTTCTCAAGCAACTGTGTTAGGGAAATTGAGAGGAGTGCAGATAACAAGTTCCATGCCACCAGTTACCCACCAACAGTTTGCATACAACAATTTGATTTTAGGGAAAGCAGGAGTGGTGGAAGCAAAATCCTTCAAAAGTATTCTTTTGAAATACTCCTCTGCCTCAAGCCAAGAGGTGAGCTTTGAAAAGTCAATTTTTTTTCTTTTTTGTTAATCTGTCTTTGGAAAAACAAATCTTGCAAGTTTTAAAGTTTTAAAAAGGGAAGCTTCCTTATAAATATCTTGGTTTTCCACGGGCTCTAGGCCAACACTCTAGTAAACTATGGGATCCCTTTTTTTCAAATATCTACCATAAACTATCCTCTTGGAAGGACATTAGCTTTCATACACTGGGAGACTCACGCTCATAAAATCAGTTGTGGCAACACTTCCAATCTATATGCTATCCTGTCTTCCTCTACTAGGACACACCCGTGATAATCTCAACCAAAAGATGAGGCTCTTTTCTTTGGAAAGGAGGCTCAGAATAGAGAAGCTACCAATGATAAAATGGGAGAACCTTTGCAGCTCGAGAGAGGCAGCTAGGGAAAGTATCAAGAAATTGGCACTTCAAAACAAAGCCTTGGGAGTGAGGTTGGCATGGCTTATGTATGCACGATAGGATCTAATGTGGGTAAACATTATAAAAGCTAAATACTTGGAGGATGACCCAATTAGCTTCTTCTCAACCCGATCACTCCCAAAAGGATCTCAAGTTTGGAATTTTATCTGTAGCTGTCAGGATTTGATTCTGGATTTTCTGTCATGTGACTTGGGCAATGCAGCCAGGCTCTCTTTTGGGAAGATTATTGGGGAGGTTTATGGGAATTGACCAACTTTGAAAATATAAGGAATGTGAAAGAGGTCACAAAGAGGATCTAGGGCTCTCATGTTAGGGATTTATTGATAAGTGAGGATTCAAATGGTGTTCGGTCTTGGCATTGGAAGGATCCTTCTCACTTGGGGTTGAGTAATGCCGAAGTCAAAGTGTTCAAAGATGTTCTTAGTTAGTGTTCCATTTTTTTGAGAGGAGGTCAAGATGTTCTTTGGTGGTGTGCTATTACTTTAGGCTCTTACCGAGCCAAGGAAGGATACAACATTTTATCTAAGCAACAAGAGTTGTTGTTAGATATTCTTAGTGATTTTTGCTAGAATAAATTTTGTCTCCCTAAGGGATATTTGCTTGGGCAGTTGTTTAGGGAAGAGTACTAACTTCAGAGGCTAAATAAATTTGGCATTAACGGTCCTTCTAGGTGTGTCCTATGTAAGGAAGTGAAGGAGACATGTGATCACCTCTTTTTTAATTTCCCTTTCACAAAACAATGTTGGGATTGGTTATACGATAAGATTTTCATCCTCACAGTTTCTCTAGGGAATTTGTTGGGATGGCTTAATGGATGGCCAATGTTGGGAGGTGGATCAGTTTTTGCTGGATTTTGGAAATTGAGCCCATCCCTTTTAATGTGGGAAGTATGGAAGGAAAGGAATCAAATAATTTTCAAGGACAAGGCATTGTCTCTATTGTCCTTTCTAAAGAAATCGGAAGCATGCATGGTTGAGGTGATGAACTCAAGAGTTGAAAAAGGTATGAAGGTGAACTCTTACTTCTCTATCTGGGATGCAAAATTAATGAGATGGTGAAATGGACTAAAAGCTCCTACTCAACTTGGAGTAGGTAGCAGAGCGGTGCAAGAGGAGCGTAAAACTATCAAATGGATCCATCTGGCTCATGGCTAGTATAAAATAAATTTCAATAGGGCTGCTAGAGGCAATTCAAGGCAATTGGGAGTAGGATGCATTAAAAGGGATTGGCAAGGAAAGATGGTGGGAAAGTTGGCATTTCTACTTTCTTCGGGCACCAACAACTGGGCAGAGCTATAGGTAGCCTCACATACGATAATACTCTGCTTGGAGCTAAAACTAAGGAATGTAATCATCAAAGGAGACTCACTTCTAGTAATAAATGCTTTGTGTTTGAGTAAATTTCAGAATTGGAAGTTAAATTCTCTCCTAGAAGTCACAATGTCATAGTTGCAGATCTTCAAAAACTATGAAATCAGTCATATTTTAAGAGAAGGGAATCAAGAGGTTGATTCTTTATCAAATCTTGGAGCTAATGGGGTATCTTTAAGGGAGGTGAGGTTGGAAGACCTTGACACTGGTTAACTGATGTGGGTGGTTGGGAGGGTGCTACTTCACCAGGATAGGTGAAGTGGCAGACACATTGGAGAGGTCAAGGCTTGCATCTTTTCTCATCTCCTATCTCATGGCAGGCTGGTCGAGTGGCATATAGATGGCAAGGTGGCAGAATTTGTAAAAGAGTAAACACATGCTTGGTGGGAAGAGTATAGACTTTGTTATTTTCATCATTACCTGCTGACAAAGTATGCTTGTGACATCCTTTCAAGGATGCTTTTCTAGCATTTTTGGTAATAACCGCAGGGCATGACATTAGCAACATTTAATTGGTAGTGTTTTCATTCAGTTTCTAGCTCTTTCCAAAAAGCCATGAGTAGGTTCATTCTATTGGTATCTTCCAAAGAATTGGAGATGGGTGGTATGGTGACTCATGTGTAGCTCAAGGGCTCGAAGTGGCAGATTGCATTTGAGGGAAAGATAACAACTCTCTAGCTTCAGGGTCTCATCCACCATTCAGATTACCTGGTATTTGCAGCCATAAAATGTGTAATGGGGAAGAATTTTATGGAGGAAACATAAAGTTATAGGCTAGACTCCGACATCTCCTCTCGAGTTTTGGCCGGTTTATTAGATGTTGGAGTGCCTAGAAAGCAGAAGCCAGGGTGATCATGAGGCGTCTATTTTAGAAGGACCTGTTGGTAGGGCTAGATAGGGCCTTAGTTGCTGTGTGTCTGGGGAAGGGCATTCCATGCCCAAAGGACCTTCATTTTCTTAATGATCTAGAGGCATTGGTAAACTACTATCCTTTTCTACTAGATGTGACAGGGTTCGACTTGCTAGAGCATAGGAGATTGGTGAGTGTTTGAATGGAATTTCTGAGGAAGAAATTTCGTCTGGTCTAGGTAGTAGATTCAACATGGAAGTGGGAATTTCAGGTATTTGTGCAGCAAAATGTTTGGTGATCTGGGTTTGGGTTGGGTGTGTTTCTAATATTTGCTTATCAATTTTTTTTTTTTGGGTTTACATTGCCATAGCTAGTTGTTGTTTCCTTGTCCAAGCTGTGGTATAATTAGGGTATGTGCAGGATAATCATGGAAAAATAAGCCATTAAGTGACGAAAAATTTAGAAAAATCAAAGTTAGGAAACTTGAAGTAAAAATTTGAATAAGTTATCTATATTATTTCAAAAATATGTAAGAATAAAATCTATAGCAAATTGAATGTTGTTTCTAAACTACTAGGTTTATTTTTTTTTTAAAATCTATTTGGTGAAAATTTGAAATTTCAATGTAGTAGGACTTAAATTTTAGGGAAAAAAGAAGAAGTAGGTGTCTCTCGACCACCCTAACCAAAATAAAATAATAATTAGTTTTATGATATTTTAGATATAAGTAGAGGACTCATGTCCCAATGTGATGCATATTTTTGTAATTTTTTTCCAAGTAAATAATTAATTATGATTTTTTTATTACAACTTATAAAAAATATCATGAAATTCAATTTTTTTTAAAAAAATCCTATAGTATGTAAAGCATAGAATGTGACACATGTTTTGGATTCAAAAAACATGATACTATTTGAAAGCTATAGATATTTTTGAATCAGCTTATCAATCAAGACTTTAGTCATAATTCAAAATAGAAAATTAATAGTAATTATTTATTAAATTCAAGGTAAAACATAATTTATATTAGTGGAAAGCTAAGAATCTCCTTTACAACCCCTTTTCATTTCATCAATTTTGGGTAAAAAAAAGGTCATCAGCCACATACCCATTAATATGGTTTGTAGTAGGTTAATGGTGCTATATGTGAGTCACCTATAACAAGGCTTTTTGTTGTGTTTTGATAGGCATAATGCTAATGGTCGTGCAGGTCAGGCTTCAATAGTGTATCTTTTTTTTCATATCAATAGAAAACTTCTTCTTACCTGATCAAAAGAAAAAGGAAATATAAAATATAGATATAATTTTAAATATATGATTTAGTGAAAATATTAAAAAATAAACTTAATATAAAAGGTAACAATTTAATCACAATCTTGTTGCAATGTATTTGGGTTTTTGCATACTCAATGGTTTTCATTTGGGTTTTGATTTACTATATATTTTGAAATTAAGGGATAGAGGATTTTATTAGTTTACTATTGAAAAGTCGCTCTTAATTATTTTGTTTAATTTTATAGTTTATTTTTTAACTTTGAAAAGTGTAGTAAATATTATTTATTTTTATGTTATTTTTTAAAAAATTTATTTTATAGTTTAATTTAATCACATTACATTTTTTTGGATTACATTTACATATAACTATCATGAATGGTCCTACCCAAAATTCTCTGAATTTTTTTATTACATTATTTACTTTTAATTTTAGGAGTATATTTTTAGTTTACTATTGAAAAAGTCACCCTTAATTATTTTGCTTAATTTTATAGTTTAATTTTTAACTTTGAAAAGTGTAATTAAAAGCATAAAGTTTCCAAAGTCAATGATCATGAAGCGAGTTATTTCTAGATTAAAATTGTGTAAATTTTTTTGTATCAACGTTTCAAATCATACTACATGATCCATCATCAGGATGATATACCAACACAAAAGAGAGAAAACATTTTAGATCAGACTCCATGATCCATCATTAGGATATGCCAACACAAAAGAGAGAGAGAGTGTGAAAGAATAAGGTAGCAAACTTAGATGTATAAATAGGTGAGGAGTTTGAGAGAGAAAGAGGTTAATAGGTTAATTAGGCCAATAAAAAATAAGGATAAGAATAAACCTTAACCCTAATAATAGAGTGAAAATATAAAGAGAAAAATAAAACTAAAGAAAAATAAAGGATTAAATAAAATGCTAATCAATCTAAATGGAAGAAAACCAAAAAAATAAATAAAAAATAACTCAATAAATAAAAGAAAACTAATTATCAAACAAAAAATAAAAATAAATCAAAACAATTAATTAAAAAGAAAATTAATAACAACAAAATAATAATAGCAAAGATAAAATTAGTTTAAGAAACCAACATAATTAAGAAATATCATCTAGTAAATAAAATTTTAAAATGAAGGACTAAGAGAAGTATATTATATTAGCAAAAATAAATATGATATACTAAATAGAAAAGAACTAAAAAATAAAAAAATATAAAAAATATAAAAAATCTAAAAAGTATCATGTGTTTTGAAAACATGATACAGAAGAGACAAAAATATCCCTAAAAATTAAAATCTAATAAAAATGATGCAAAATCATATAAAGGGAGGAATAAATAAGCATTTAATTAGGGAGGAGAGAAATGAAAAAAATATATAGCAACATAAAAAGCCTAAAAATTAAACAAAAATAATAAGAATTAAAGATCAAAAGAAGCTAAAGACCCAAAAATTAAACGAAAACTAAAGAGTAAAAAGAACTAAAAATAAACTATAATACCCTGTCTTATTTACTAACTACAAAAAAACAAGGAGAAAACCAAACTATACTAACATATAAATATTTACAAATTGAACAAATAATTAAAGATACACAAAAAAAAAAAGATTACCAACATATAAATATGATATAATACAATAAAATAAGACTAAAAAGAGGAAAATGAAGGCATGAAATAAAAAACAACCTAAAAAGTATCATGCTTTTTGAAAGCATGGTATTTAAAATAAAGTAAGTTGCTAAAATATCTATTCGTCATCATTCCTTTATAAAGATGATGACAATTTTTAGAAGGAAAGAATGGAAATATATATTTAAAGAAACAAGAAACAAACCTAAAAAATCAACCAAATAAAAACAATAAAATAGCCTCTCAAATTAACAAAAAATAAGAAAAATATAAAAGAAGGAAAATAAATCTAAATATAAACAAACAAGAAACACAGAAAAATGAAAAATATAAAAACAAAAGACTATAGAAAAATAAAGGAAAATAAAAAAGAACAAATAAATTATTTGAGAGTGTAGTAAATATTATTTATTTTTATGTTATTTTTTAAAAGTTTAATTTAATCATATTATTTTTTTTCGATTACATCATAAAATTTCTCATTCGAAAAAAATAAATATAAATTTACTGCATATAATCAAAATGAGAATTAAGCCATCTTTTTTGTTCTTGGTAATTCTAGTTGTTCATGTTGTATATCCATCTTTTGTTTTCTTGGTAATTTGAGTTGTTGATCAATCTAAATGCTATTTTTTGAATCACAATCTTGTTATAATGCATTTGGGTTTTGCGTACTCAATGGTTTGCATTTGAGTTTCATTTTACTACATATTTTGAATTTAAGGGATAGAGGATTTGAGTCTACATTTAGCTTATCATCTCCCCTTTGCAAATGCATTATTTTACCCCAGATTTGATCAACGTGGCTTTGTGACATTGCTAGTTAGTCTTGTCATATTAGGAGAAAATTGGGTATGCCAGGATTGGCATGTTTGGCTCTAATCACTATTTTGGCTATAATGTTCTTGTTGTTGTTCAACATTAATCCTTTATGTTGTGTGTTCCTATGAATGAATCCCTAGCATTATAACTTATTGTAGATGTATCCCGCATGTTTTTTCCTCCCATTGGTGGAAGCTTCTTAGCCATAATTTGCTTTTCTTTGTCTTAAGATATCGGTAATGAATTTGTTACCCTTGATGCATTATTAATGACAGAATTTTAAGAACATGAATGAACAATTTTAAGATGAACGATCTTTCCTAATTGGGTATGCGTCTTTCTTTCTTTGTGATAACTAATTTTCGTGCCTTTAAAAGTCCAACTTTCAATTTGAAATATTAGAAAATAGTTTGAACAAAGAGCTTTGAACTTCTAAGAAATTTCTACAATACTGATAAATTTTGAATGGGATTATAACACATTTACAAAAGCAATGAAGGAGCTGAAAAGGTATCCCGTTTACTCAAATAAAAAGAAAGCAAGCAGTACTTGAAGAGATGTTTGTATCCACTTATGTAAAGAATTTTCATGGTGGAATCTAGAAATAGGGACCTGATAGTGCTTAAAACATTGAATTTTTGAAAAACAAAGAAAAACAAATTCAAGGCTAACAAATTCATTGTCAAAACACAAAGATATCTTACTTGTTGACCGTTTTCACTTCTCTCGAGCAAAATAATATGATAATCTCTCACAAAATACATCCAGACACCTGAAAACCAAGGGAGAAAGGGACATTTTCTATGAATTTCACAGCTTTTAAGAACAAGGGCATAGATATTTTTAGTTTCTTAGGGGGGATGAATGCATGTAAGTTGGCGGAAATTATCTAGCGTTGAACTAGAGTATTCAATAATTAACTGGCATGAAATTGGTAGTTGGCATGTAGTCAATAGTTAACGGGTGTGCAATGAATAGTTGGCATGCAGTCAATAGTTAACTAGCATGGAATCGATAGTTGGCATGTAGTTGATAGTCAATGTCTCCTAGGGCCTTTCAACACTGTTGTCTTATAGGTTGTGGCATGATGCATGGTGGATGGGGGCAAGGGATGGATGTGTGGGTGCATTCTTGAGGGTGTATAGCCACAGTCGAATGACATCTAGGATTATACCTACTACATCGGTTGACCTTACCTATACCAATAAATAATAGAACAATTATGTAATTGAGTTCCTTAACTTTTTTTGGCTTGTTAACGCCCACGTTTTCCTCAATTAATATATTTCTCCAAATTTCTTTGAAAAGCATAGATATAGAAAATTTTAGAGATGTCTTGAGTGGACACAACATCTTTATTGTTATTACTTTCCACGGTGAGCTTATGTTTCATGATTTTTACACACGTATTCACCAATTTATATGTAATATCGAAGTGTTTGAAAGTTCTAACATAAGTTTTGAAATGGTGCAGATTGTCCATCCAAACTAAAGAAAATCAATTTTGTCTCTGTAACTGAAGGGATCTGAGTCAACTGACTTATTTAGAAGTAGCACTTCTTTCGACCAATTTTTGGTTCACATTATAACTTGAGAATACATTGGTGAAGATATGGCTTTCACATGGTTCCCGCGCTTTTCATTTTTTTAACATTGGAGGACAAAAATAGAATTACTAAGAAATCTAACATTATCTAAACTTAATAAATTGTAGATGTATATTTCTAGGATAAAATTATTTACCTTAACATGATAAAAAATATTATGATGTCATATAGATGTGATATGCATTATTTTGTTTTTGTGGGGAAAGAATGTAACTTATCAAATAGTGTGTTATAAAATAAGAATGAAGTATTATTAAAATGAAAATTTTTATGGAATGAAGGGTCATAAAAATGTAATGATGATCATGTTACATAAAGATATGTCAAAGTGAAAATTATTAGAGTAATAGTTTTTTTCAATATGTACGAAGTGCCATGAGGATGACTAGGTGTAATAGAGTCACTAATTCAAGATTATTAGGTTCATACGAATTGATTATATCTAGTTCTACACATGATATAAAATCAATATTTCAAAGCTTGAATAATATGTGTAGTCATTCTATGTTTTTGGTTTGGATAGCTTAATCAACCTCAAATGTGTACTTACTCAAACTAGATATTCAATTGTTTTTTGATGCATAAGTGTTTAGATTATGATTTATGAAATAATATTACATATATTCACAAGAAAGGTGGGTGGAAAGAAATCACATCCATAGAATCCACACTGGACTAAACTTTAAGCATGAAAATATTGAAAAAAATAAAATGCTAGTAGGCAACTAAAGTAGTAGCATGAGATGGAGGAGGAGGGATCTGATAAATCAACTTTTCCAATACATAAACAAGGTCTAGAGTGTCCACAAGAGGGTCCACCCATCATAATCTTTATCTCTATCTTTAATATCTTCTTTCTTCTTTAGTAACATAGGTTGACAAAATAGCAAGAACCAAATGAAGGTAGATGTTGGAATCAAACTAGTTGAATGCGCCACTAGTAGACCACCCAAAGGTTCTTTCTGTAGGTAGCAATCCTACCCTAGCGATCGATCCAAAATTGCTGATGCAATCAACTCACCATCTCCCTTAAAGGAAGCAATTTAAGATGGGGTAGAAATTGATATGGTTATGATGGCTAGTCATCTAAAATTACGAAAATAGGGACAATTGAGGAAAGGTGAAGAAACACTCATCATCTACTAGTTCATGGAATCAAGTTTGGCATCTTTAGGTAGAGCTTTTAAAATTGGGCTATGACCAATCCCATTGACCATGGTCCCTTCTTGCAATGGGGGAAGTGAAATGAAGAAAATAGGGGTCTGCTCCACCTATTAGGAGATGGAACACACACAAGGGGGCCCTAATTTACTTTATTTCACTCAAGGAAACCCTAGAGATCTCAATCCAAAAGTCCAAGTAAGAGAAGTGATTTTCCACAAGGGCCGAGATTAGATCTAGGAGAATAAAAATCATGCCAAGAATTTTAATTTAAAATAGGTCCAAGCTAAGTGGGACTCATACACCAGCTGGGGTGTATGAGTCGTAGTAGGCTAAGCTTGGGACATAAATTTCAAGAAATGTTGAGTTTGATTCCAAATTTAGGTTCATGCCCTGAAACTTAGGTGGGAACCATATGCCCAAGGTGGTGTATGAGTCTGAGATCACTAAATCTAAGACACACAACCCAAAAAAAATTAAATTATGATTGGTCATTAGACATGTTTCAAGATTATCCTTAGAAAGATGCATTAAATAAGGCATGTTGATGCAAAATAAGACCAGATAAGGCATAAAGAAACCCAATTTTAGAAGGGAGGGCCCAAACAAGTGTGAATGTAGAGGAATACATTTTTCTACACTACATTTAGCCCCCACTTTAGTGAGAGGAGGAACTTTCTTCAAACTCACACTAAAGTAGACAAAATCACATCAAGAGAGGTCCAAATGTACCAATGCTAGTAGGATAGGATGACAATGATCAAGAGCATTGTGCAAGTCCCTAGGATCAAGATCCTATGCTAAACCAGCATAGGCACAAAAGAACACACATGTAAATAATGTAAGGAGCAACAAAAAGGCACAAGCATACACATCCAAAGACATAAAATAGAAAGAAAGAAAAGAAAAAGAAAAAAATTAGGTGGATAGAGCCTCGACTGTTTGTCTCACATGATGTGGATCAGATCTAAGTTGTTTGTCCAAAGAAGTTTACAAGTGGAACACAATTTACACTATGCAAACCAAATGCACTCTCACAAGGGCTAGTGGAACCTCAAGTCGTCCACTAAGTGAGCCCCTAGAGACACATATGCACATGACTGGTATGTGCTCACATAGACAAGCAAGTGGATATGGGAAAGTTATGCCTAAGTTTGGCTCCCATATGTTAACTATACCAAAGCTATACCTCTTGATAAGATTGATAAGGTGTCACACAACACGAATAGCAGAAATCCATGAGCCAAGCAAAACTTCATATGCTTGACACCCATGAACAAACAAGATGGCACCACATGCAAACAAAGCGTGTTATGCAAGGTGGCCATTTAATAGATATTGTAAATGCAAAATAGTGTAAGGTACATGGGTATGTGCATGATCATGATGGGCCAAAAAGTGGTGATATGATGGGTATGTGTAGGGTATGTGGCTGATGACTTTTTTTTACCCAAAATTGATAAAACGAAAAGGGGTTTTAAAGGAGATTCTCAACTTTTCACCAATATAAATTATGCTTTACTTTGAATTTAATAAATAATTATTATTGATTTTCTATTTGAATTATGAATAAATTCTTGATTGATAGGCTAATTGAAAAAAATCTATAGATTTCAAATGGTATCACATTTTTTGAATCCAAAACATGCATCACATTCTATGTTTCACATACTATAGGATTAAAAAAATAAAATTGAATTTCATGAAATTTTGACCAAGTTAAGGTGGTCAGATATACGAAGTTTTTATTTTTATTTAAAGTTGTAATAAAAAATTCATAATTAATTATTTACTTAAAAAAATTACAAAAAATATGCATCACATTGGGACATGAGTCCTCTACTTATATCTAAAATATTATAAAAAATATTATCATTTTATTGTGGTAGGTGGTCAAACAGACACCTCCTTATTTTTTCCTTGAAATTTAAGTACTACTGCATTGAAATTTCAATTTTTCACCAAATAGATTTTATTTATTTTTAAATAAACTTAGTAGTTTAGAAACTACATTCAATTTGCTACAATTCTATTATTACATATTTTTGAAATAATATAGATAACTTATTCAAATTTTTACGTCAAGTTGCCTAACTCTTTTTTTTGAATTTTTTGCCACTTAAGGCACTATTTTTTCCATGATGATCCTGCACATACCATGGATGCATTGATTTATTTTGTGAAATATTTAAGCCGGGCTGGAGTACCTTACCAAAAGAGTTGAAACCTCATAGTTTTGATCAAGTACTTGATTGAATAAAGATTGTAGAAGGAGCCAAGTGTGACTATCTACAAAATGTGATGTCTCAAAATGAAGATAGTAGCTGTCTTATTGAGAAAAATCAGAAAACAATACAAACAAGTGAAAATGGTATATTAGAAAATTAACATCCATCTTGTTGTATGGATGAAGATAGTGATTGTAATCAGTCCACAAGAAACATATATGCAAATTTGTATACCAGTGATGGAGATAAAGATACACTTGCAAGTGTTGTTGATTTCTCATCACAAATCAGTGGTCAAGATATTGAAGATGAAAACCTAAGCATTCACTCTAAAAACTCTTACATAATTTATATAGTGATGAATTTTCTTGTGATGAGGATCATGATAAGAGTGAAGTTTCTGGTTATTTTCCTAAGGATTGTGAATGGTCTTATGAGGATGATCTAGAGGTATTTTCTTCACATGAATGATGTAGTGATATGAATGTTCACCAAGTCAATTGTTCACTAGTGAATGAACAAATCCTATTTGATGCATACATGGAATGTAATTTGGGTTTTCCATCAATGGAGTATGTTAATTGTATGAGTTATGAAGAATTTGAAGATAAGAATGTGTGTGTTTAGTATGTTGATCCCAAACACATTCCTAGAAATGATGAAGATGTTGATGAATGTGCTCATGACCCTGTTGCTCATGAGTGTTTATATGAAATAGACATGGAGATGTCAGATATGCATAAAGAGGATGATGATGTACTCATGGATGGAAGAAGGGTTTATTATTGAATGATCAGAATGCACATCATGACTAGCACATGGATCTTGAATCAACACTATTATCCATTGATAATGTGAAACAGTTTGATGAATTTTAAAATTGTGTTGATATTGTAGAACCTTTTGGTCTATGTGTAGAGTAGTCAGAAAACTCAAAAAATGGTGGCTCTCATGTTAGTGAATATGAAACTAAGCTCTTTGTTGATGTTCCTTATCTTCACAATATGATTATGGACATGTTTTCATCCAATGAGGGAATAATTTATGTGAAGGAAAACAAAGATGTTTGTTAAAGTGCTAATGAACAAATTTCAAATAAAAAGAATCTTTGGCACATAGGTCAATATGCCTATGAATTGATAGTGCACTTGAACTTACTAGTGCACATGAAAGTGTTTTCATTGATCCTATTAATCCTGAAAGTGATGGCATTCAAAGTGATTCATATATTTATATTGACATTGTGGAGAGTAATATTGAACATGTTATGAAAAATCAATGTGAAAATTTTGGCTCATAGTTAAATTATAAATTACTTGAATCTTTATTTGAAACATTCCATATGGAACTACATAGTGGTCTAAATAATGAATTTGACATCATGTGTGAACCTGAGATGGAAAAAAATGTTTATACATTGGAGGTTGATGTTTTTTCTAAACACCCTAATTTGAATGTAGATGAAGCTATTGTGGGTGTTGATCAATCTAATTTTTAGAACCTTCAAGCATGTGATGATGTGACTGAGCTATGCTGTTGGGATGATGATACACTTGACCATGATGCAATTTAGTTGAAGGAGTTTCAAATATGTGAGCACTCTTTGCTTGACACACAAAAGGATTGCACATTGCTTCTAAAGGATGATGTCTTCTCTAAGCTTGATCATTATGAGGAAGTTATTAAATGTGATAAGATTGTTTTTTCACATAGTCTTGATCATCATCCTCATATTTTGTCATTTTCCATAGAATCTGAAACAAAAATGGGTGAGAGTAATGTGGCCTATGTGATTTGGTTTTCGTGCAATAGTAAAGCAAAATAAGGAGCAAGTTCTCACTTGTTCAAAGGTAGCTTAACACTTTTCTTTGCAAGAATGAAGTCACTCATGTTGTTGTGCTTTGATAGAGGCAAGAATGGATTAAAAATAATCAGCTCTTTTAATATATTGTGTGTTTGATAGAGGTAAAAATTGAATGCCCTTTTTCATTTGGTGGCTTGGGGCCACCAAGTGAATTTAAAAAATTGAATAGACTCTGTCACCCAAAGTTTTGGCACTTGGTCTACTCCCCAGAGATCTAGAATCTTTCCATGCCCACAAGGGGCATGCATCCCTAGTCAGAGCCACTATTGGCACCTTCAAAATTTGCAAAATCTGAAGTGCCCATAATGTGAAATCTGATTTGCACACTCAGAAGTGCCCTCAAAAAATCCGCCCCAGTAACCTACTTTGGAGGGTCATAATTCAGAGACCATTTTCTTTCATGATAAATCCCTTGGTGAGCATATTCATTTGACATATGGTAACATGCCTGCTCAATTTCAAACCCCCATGATGAGTTTTGATGTGTCATTTAATTCTTCTGACTGCAACAGGGTCAAAATTGGTGTTCAGAAAGTTTCAAATTTTGTAATTCTAAGGGAAATCCATTTGTCATTTTGGTCCAAAACATCTCCAACTCCATTTTCATTAAAAATGGAGGTCTAATACATTATTTTAATGCATTTTAGTCGATGACAAAGGCATCCATTAGGCCAGTTTACAAAGGAGGTCCTAGAAATCTTTCAGCGATGAAAGTTTTGAGAAAACAAGTTTTCTCTAAATAATAAATTAGGATTGCTCACAAAAAAAAATGGCTTCAAGTGTTCCCATTTGTGAGCAACAAATTTTCATCATTTTGCTAGCAAGAAAATTGATTTTTCCCCTTTGCAATTTCCAAATTTTGCAAAATTTAAGGCATTTTGAATGTTTTAAATGTTAGTGGGGGAATTGAAATGCATTTTTAAAGGTTTTATGATGAAATTTAATTTGAAGTTTTTCACCAATTGCCTTTCCCCACTAGCCCACTGAAATTTTGAAGAGGTTTTGAAAGAGGCATGGGCTGGTGGGGAAGCCACTTTTTAGCATTTTTGAGACTGCCAAAAGACTGTTTGAGGGCTGAATATGTCTCCCATCCTTACTTAAACACTTGTGGAAATTTTTGGAGCATTAAAATTCATAAAATTTGCTGATTTGAGCCTCCAAAAATGGTCTGCAACTTTTGTCACGCCCGAGCAATTTTTGGATGTCATTTGAAGCATTTTTAAATGCTTATCAGCAATAAAAATGCCCTTCTACTCCTTCGAATGCCCATCAATCAAATAAATTGTTTTTCTTCATTATGAATGGCTTGTAATTGCTTCTCAAATTCATAGAAAATAAAGAGTGCAATCACGTTTTTGTCTTTAGGGCAGATTTTTGAAGTTGTATATGTGTTGCCAATGATGTTTTTCACCTTCGAAATGATGCCTGGACCTATCCACACGTGTTTAGAACACTTTCATTGTTGTTTTGACCATTTTTTGGATGCCTATAGCCATCAAAATGCCCTCTCATTCAGAAAAACGACCCCAGCTTGCATTGGCATTGAAAATACATCAAAGTTCTTTGAGGAAATTTTTTTTTTAATACATTTGGCTTGAAGTTCAACTAGGAATAACTCTTCCCTACCAGCACATGGGAACCAGAGATGATGTCACAGGAAATGCACAGGTAAGCAAGGAGGTGAAGACTTGCCTACCAGCTGACACAAAGTTTTGTTGTCATCATCAGAAGTAGCGGGGAGGCAGGGAGTGGCCATGGTGGGCCCAGACAAATTATTTTTAAAAAATTTCTTTTAAATGGTGGCTTCAATGTTGCCCGATGGAAAATATTTGAGCCCTCATCATTTTAAAAGGCAAGTATTTTAAAATAAGGTACAAAGCAAGAGTGCATGGGTAAAATTTTATTTTTCCCAATAAAGTGATTTTTATAATCTTTTACCATTCTAAAAGTTGAGTGAAAATTATAAAGTGAAGAGGAAAACTTTAAATGTCAAATATTTTAAATAAAATATTTCAAGTATTGTGGGCATGGGAAAAATGGTTTTAAAGCCTAGTAAAATGAATTAATTATTCGCTTTATAAGCAAAAGTCTTCTTTTCTAAGAAAGGGATTTTCCACTGGTAAAATTATTTTCAGCTGCAAAGGAATCGAGGGGCAGAATAAAAAGATTTTCATGAGAAAATTGTTTTCTTCAGTTGTGAAAAGATAGAGAGGAGATTAAAAAAAATTCATTATGGTAAGAGTAGATGCAGCAAGCTAACTAATTTTTACAAGTGGAGGTTTATTTTATGGGAAAAGCCAAACACAAAAGAAGACGAAATTGCATTTACAAATGAAGTGTAAGGCAACAAGGGCATAATGAAGAAGGTCATCATGAAGGGAATAGTTTTTTGTTAGAAGGCAAGTGAATGCAAAATGCATGAACTAGGGTGCAGATTGAAGATTCTTTAGGAAGCAAAGACAATTACAGATCAATAAAGAAGAATGGATCCAGGTGTCAACTGCAGATGTAGTTTTAGGGTTTCTCCTTCTTCTAAATCTTTTCTCCTCTCATTTGTACAAGGTTTTGAAATTTTGAATTAGAGAGTAAGGTAGAATAGTGATGAGTCTAAGTCATATATAAAATATGCAAATTGTAATAGTTTGATTTTATGAGCAAGTGGTAACCACTTTGTGCAAAAAAAAAATTATTGTTCATGAAGTTGTCTCCATATTTGTATGCTTTTAATTATATGAATTTATATATCAAGAATTATTTGAGTTTATCATCACAACTTTCCTGTGATTGTGTTGTTTGGCCATGTTTCTCTTTCAAGTAAATATTTAAATCACTTTAATCAGATAACTATAATTTTGAGTGCACAAGTGGGATTGGTAAGTTGAACTTTATGGAAATATGAGTGGGTTTGTTAATGTAAGGCATTAACATATTTTAAATCCATTGGTTGAATCTAGTTTGTTGATAGGATCTTTGTTGCTATTTTATATTTGACTCTATGGCGCATGATTAGGCATTGATCTATCACAAAGCCTAAGAAATTTTTAGAAACAATCTAAATCAATTAAAATTCCTTTTACTTTGATGTTTATTTTCTTTGTTGTTTAAGTTATCTCTTTCCTATATCTTCATGGTGTTTGAAAGAGTATAGGGGTTGAATTTGAGATAATTTCATTTATTAACCACTTATGTGTTTGAAATGAAGATATCTAAGTTATGTGTTCTCAACAATGTTCAAATGCAAATGGGATTATGCTTGAACCTAGTAGAATATACAATACCCATCACTCATATACCCGAGAACTATCCACTTTCATAGTTCTGTATTTTTTTGCTTGGCATAAGTTTATCTTAAAATTAGGCCTACAATTAGGAACACCCTCCTAAGTGTTGTGGAGCTCAAAGTGTAGAAGGATTTCATAGCCTCGTTCATTGGATTTTCTTGTCTTCAATCTCTTGATAGTGTAGATTCCTTGTCCTAAACATTTAATCCCCTAGTTTAGGCATTGTATTTCTCCTTAGGATTTAAGGTTGCAAGCAAAATAATTAACAGGATCCAACTTAGAACACTTTTCTTTAGGAACATGATCAAAAGCCTCACAACAAAATAACTTAAATTTGAAATAGAAGGTTTGTTACCTATCCACACTTCATAAGGTGTTGAATCAAGAGCCTTGCAAGGAGATCGATTAATCAAGTAACTAGTAGTACACACAGGTTCTACCCAAAATGTAACACCTCTCTAACTCCAACATGGGTAAGATAGTATTTTGATTTTGATTTAATATTTTAAATGTTAAATGTTATCATAATGAAAATATACATTGATGATTAAGGGAAAAGGTTATAATGATTAATCATTATTTTGGTTTACATGCTTATATGTTTATATATTGTTATCATTGCTTTTGTATGATTGTCAGCAGGAAGGGGATGATATCGTAACACTCATATTCGAGAGGCTTACGATATCATGACTCTCTTCCTGATGATTGATGTTGCTTTGACTAAATGATATATGTTATACGCAAATATACTTTGATGTGTGATTGGAGTGATGCAGGTATTGAGTATCGACTCCACCTGGATCCACAGGCCTGAGCATACTCATATTCCCTGATGGTGGTTACTGGAGGTAGTCATAGGCCAAATGTCCCCTACCCTAGCCCACTATACCTTGTTAGGGAAATGTCTCCTTGTTGATGTCTTATTGTCCGGTTACCTAACGGTAATGTCTGGAGCACCATTCAGTCATATGTTTGGCACACCTTTTAGTTGTATGTGGTTTTCCAGTATCTCTCTTTGAGATATTTTGTCTTGGTTTTCGTGAATCTGTTATGTGGCTATTTATTTTGGTTGTTAGTGTCTTGATGTGGTTTTATTGGCATCTTCACGTGATTATAAATATGCCATTTTATAGTATTTTATTGATGAGAGATTTGAATGGTTTCTTTTTCACAAGATTTTAAATATGTTATTTTAAATGATTTTTATTGATCATTCAAGAGAATGATATATTTTATTTGATTTTTTTAAAATGATTTTATTAATCGTTTTTGTGAGCTCTTATAGTCTTATTTAAATTTTATTTGGGGGCTTTATGTATTTTAAGGTTTAGATTTAAATTATTATTATTTTCTTATATGAAAGAGGGAATGTTGGTTATTTTGTGATTTTAATTAATTGTTTTTTTTTAGAGCTTTAATAGCTTGTTTAATTAAATGTTTTATTTCATTTTTTATGGTGTTGAGGAGTTTAGATAAAAGTAATTAGGCAATCTTGTCATTGATATATATACTTTTATTCATTTTGTTTTGGGGAGAGTTATCTTTTTGGAGAAGAAAAAATTTGTTTTGGGGAAAGAGGAGAAAACCCCACAATTTGGGTAGTTCAGTTTTGGGAACGAACATGGAGATTTTCTAGGAAGAAATTTGTGGGTATTGGATTCTTGAATTCGGCGTGCCATTTCCTCTTTGCTGACCTATTTTGGAACATAGCCACACCTTCTATTCAAAGCAATCTTTATTTTCAAATTTGGGGAAACAATGAGGCATTTTTCTGTAGTTCATGTATCCCTTGAATTTTCGGTGGTATTGAATTTGTTTTAGCTTGGGAATGGTAAGTTTTGCATTTCCTTATGGAAGGTTTATTCTTCTATTCTATTTTCTAAATATTTTTGGGATGGACAATGTTTGATTTGGATTTGAGTTGCTGCCCTGTAGTTTTCTTTATGGCAGACGTGACTGTGTATTTCCAGCTTGTTTCATTTTCAATGTTGTTCTAAAAGAAATCCATTCTCCCATCCGAAACTATGAAACAAAGGTGGAATTCAACTAGAAATAGTTAAATCTAGAATGAGTTGCTACAAAAATAGATTTCTGGGCACTTTCATTTCATTTCTCTTTTTGCTTAAATTGTAAAAAAACATTTTTTTGTTGCTCATTACCCACTTGATAAAAATGATTTTAAAGGGTGGATTTCATGTAGAAATGTCAAAATCTCAACTGGGTCTTTGGCAGATTTTAATTCTGGGCACTTTCATTTTTGGGAAAATTTGTGTCTTCTTGTTGAATGACGTTTTTATTTGTTGTTGTTTACCCACCTGTTAAAATTGTAAAATAAATTTGGATTCCCTGTAGAAACACCCATATCTCAACTGGGTCTCTGTCTGATTTTTAATCCGGGCAGTTTCATTTTTCATGTTTTTGCCCAGCCATGCTTAAAATGGCGTTTTTTTGTACAACACCTTATTTCAGGTCTTAAAATAAAAAATTCAAGATGGTATCCATCTAGGAACATGAAAAGATGAACTGGGTTGTTGTCCTATTTTAGATCTAGGCACTTTTATCTTTTTATGAAATTTCTATCCCTCTTTCTCATACGCATGAACAGCCGAAACCGTGTTTTGTACACCATCACTTAGTGGTTTTTAATTGTTAAAAAGTGGTTTTTCGAGATGATTTAATGAAGCTAGTACTCATTATGTGATTTGGTTCTGTTATTAAGTGAAGGATGAATGTTGGATGGCATTTGAACCACTCGTTGGCGTATGTGATCAGTTGTTTGAGTGATTTCACAACAATGTTTTCTTGGTTGTTTTAAATGGATTTTATGATGGATTTTAGTGGCTTTTCATTATTTCATTTTTTTTTTTGATTCTCTGTTTGGTCAAATGAGATGGGGTAAAACAATTATAAGACAATGAGTCCTCGTGCATGGCCTTGAGCGCTTGTAAAGACTAAGGATGCACTCGAGAAGGCCTATCCATCTGTATGGCATTGATTTGGGCATGATTGAGATTTTCCTCATCTATATGAGAGGTGTACATGTTTTCGTGTGGTGCCATCCCTTCGAGCACACATGATGACATTCCTTCTGTTCAACACTCTAGTACCTTGTACCTTAGGAGTCTTGAGTAGTACCCGACATGTTATTGTATGAGCATCTTCATGTTGCGATATTGGATTTAATGCCTTGTATTCCATGTTTGCTCTATGCTTGATGTGAGTGTTTGCTATATGTTACCTGGCCTTATTTTTATGCTTGGGCCTTGTGACTACCTCCGAGCACGATGGGGTGGCCTCTTTTGAGTCCACATGGTTGGGAGGCATTGCCACTGCCATTGGGGGACTGGTGTATAGGTTATTGGAGCACTAGATGGAGCTGATCATTCTTGTACTTTCCTTATATGTTGATGTATCTTCTTATTGGTTGTGCCATTGTATTCATGTATATTCCTTTATGTGTATATTGTACTCTCTTGAGAGAGAAGATGTAATCGTATAATTTAATGAGAAGAAATGTAATATTTTATATTTGGCTTACGGGTTTTGGTGTTGGTATCGGAATCGCTTGTACTATAATGATTATTATGGATTTTCTATCCAAATTTTTCATGCAACAATCAGAGCCTTGGTTGTATATCTCCTTCATATTTAGTCTATAGAAGGTTCTAGAGTAGGAAGTTCAGGAGCAAGAAGTCCGGAGCAGGAAGTTCTGAAGGAGAAGGTTCTGGAGTAGGAAGTTCTTGAGTAGGATGTTTCAGAGTAGAAGGTTCCAGAGCATGAAGTTCCATAGTAGGAAGTTCCGGAGTAGGAAGTTCTAGAGTAGGGGGTTTCAAAGAAAAATTTCTAGAGCTATCTTAATTGCTCATGTTTGGATTTTCTCTAGAGAGTGGATTAGTCCTCTCCTTTGGGTTGTGCATTTGGCCATGCTTGGCCATGTTTTTTGTCGATATATTGTATTAGCAACTGCATTATGGGTAAGTTATTCTTTATGTTATAAAAAAAAAAAATTATCTTGTCCTCTTTTGGCTCTTACCCTTTGAGGTTGCGTAGCGAGATGTTACATCTAATATCAGAGCCCATGTTCACACACTGGGAGCTCTAGAGTACTTGAGTGTTCTATGTTATGTTGTGTTTGGTGTGTGTGGTGTGAGCTTGTTATATTATTTTTCATAGTCTTGCTGACTAGCGTTCATGCCTTAGTGTGGTTTATAGACCGTCCTTGTGATGATCTATTTTGATGTGTTCCTTGTTTCCTTTAGGATGCCCCTAGGGGCAGAGCCAGAGGTAGCGTTAGAGGTAGAGCCCATGTTGTAGCACTGGGATCTCTGCTTATGGTTGATACTTTCTTGGTGTGTTGTGTGTGGTGGATGGCAACAAGTAGTGTTGTTTCCCGCCCCTTTCATGTCTTGTTGAGGAATGATTTTGTGTGAGGGTTAGTTAGACCCTCGAGCCTACCAAGAAGTGTGTTTTGATTGGTATCCTTCTTGATGTGTGGCTCTTTCATGTATAGGGTTGTGACCCTTGAGTGGTCCCTAAGTGTGGTTGTAGCCCATGTGGTTGCAGTGTCCTGATGTGTGTGTTCCAAGTGCTTGTTGTGGCAAGATAGTCATAGGACCTCTTGCTTTAAGTGCCTTAGTATGGCCTTTTAGAGGGTTGATTTTTCCAACCCTGGCTTGTGTTGTGGAGGAATGATACCTCCTAGGTCTTGCCTTACCCTATGGGATTGGAGTGATTCCCTTGGTTGAGAGTCTCCCAAGGTTGAGATTGATTACTTTCCTTTATCCTATGTTGCGGGTGAGCATGTTGGACCTTAGCTTGTTCGTGGGTGGCAGGTGACACGTGTTGCATAAAATTACCCTTGCTTAGTTTCTTTGTTCATGTTGTTGGAAGGTTTGTTTGACCTTGATGGTGCCAAGAAGTTCCTTTTGTGCATATTCTCTTCTCGAGTCTTGTTGTTTTTCATCACCATGCAAAGTTTATGGTGCATGTCTTCTTGTGCTTTACCTCCTTGTGTTAATGATTGATAGATTGACCCTATGTGGTTTTGGATTTGCTTTTCCATGTTATATTGTATTGAGATTATAAATATGGTAATAGAAAATGAATGATCATATTGTTAGTTCATAGATATTATTGCATGCTCTCATATGATTGATGCATTTGTGTGAAGTGAATTGGGTGATGATGAGACTATGTTTGCATTCGTTCCTGCGTTAGAATTGTAAATCTCTCTCCTTCTCTCTCTTCTCATTGGTTTAACAAAGATGCATATCTTTGAGTGAGTGGTGTATTGAAATCCATTGTATGCTTGTCTCTTATGAGAAAATGTTTAGGCATTCATGAAAATTTATTTTATTAGATCAAACCTTGGGTAAAGGACCTAAGCCCCCAAGTTGCATTCTTAATCATGAAACATGTATGAAAATAAATAGAAAATAATTTTGCATTAAGTAAAAGTTTACAGAAAAAGGGAATAGCAAAACCATTGGCATGTTAATGATAAATGAAAAATGTTAAATGTATGTTGAAGTGATAGTGTTGCATACCTTGTCTTGAGTAAACATTGTAATGATATTGCATTGTGTATAGGAAATAAATGTGGTTAACATATGTGTGTGGTAAGGTGATTTACCCCTTAATAATAGTGAATGTGAATGTGAGAGATATTATGGCATTGTTGATTTACTCCATGTAGCACTATGATATATGGATGTTGGGAGTACATGTTCTTGGAAAGTTGTATTGATCTTGCATAATTAGAGGTGGATAATGGTTTTATTTTGGTAAGAGAAAATTGGAAAAAGGTACTCCCTTTTATTTGAACATCCTGTGTTAGTGCACATGTTGAGTGTTGTGAATACCCCGTACTTGCTTTGTGTGCCCATGGGATGGTGAGACTGTGTACCTATCCATGGAGGATATGTTGTATTTGGGGTGTGGGATTAACCATACCATTATGTGTGTTTGTATGTTTGTTACTCGATTGAGGGCCAACCTACGTGTGGTTGAAATTTATATATATAATTAAGAGTTGCCAAAAGTTAGTTTCATAGAATCTCTCCTTTTGGATTTTCTAGTCCCTCAATCTATGATGGGGTAGTAGCAACCAAAAAGTTCCTTGGGTAGAGTGTGCAGCGTACCCATCTTGTGGCGCAGAGCGTTCTTAGCTCAACCGATCCCAAGGAAAGTACTCACTACTTCCCCTTATGATGGATCAGAGTACTTAATCCATATGTGATATCCTTATCCCTAGTTTTGTGGACAACATTGGTTTGTTAGTATTGCTTGGTCGTCCATAGGGACGTTGAGATGGAATTTCCTGGCCACTTGTAGGGGCATTGAGCTGGCATTAGCGCATCAACCTCGTCCACATGAGAGGTGAGGCTCAAATAGCTCCATATTGTTATACTCATATATGCATTATATATTCCATATCTGCATGTGTTCTACCATGATGCCATAGATATGATGCCACACCACACTGATGTTCTGACATAGTGCTGGTGATAATGCCATGTGCCTAGATGCATGAAGGGGCACTATGAGATTATGTTATGATATCCTACTTGTGCGATGAACGTAATGGGCCCCTGTACACTTGTAGAGGGACACTCATGTTTTCTCTCGACAGTGTTTGGGTTAGTTGGCATATGGCTATGTCCTAGCCATGTATACCTCTGGCTATGGAAAGTACTGGTGTGTGCCCTTTCCATGAGGTATCACTATGCGAGGTGTGTTTTGCATGTGCCTACTTTCGCAGAGCCACAAACACACTGCAATGCGACATATAACTAGTACATGCCTTCTCTGGCTGGCATATGACCATGCCGCACTGAGACGCGATGTGGGATGTGGTTGAGGTGCACATTCCATGCAGATAGCCAAGGAGTGCGTGGGCCACTTGGTGAGTCCATGTCGTGTGACAATGCGATGCAGGGTGTAGCCAAGGAGTACACCTCATGCCATGTGGTTGGTGTGCTCACTTTTCCACACATGAGGGGCTATTGCGATAGTCAAACATTGTTCCCTCCTTCCTTGTTTGGTGGCTAGTTTAGTCACATAGTTATGTATTGTGTCATTTTGAATATTGTGAATCTTCTTTTTTGTTATTGATGACTTTCACTTTGATCGTGAGGACCAAAAAAATTTGATTTATCTTGTTTGTGATGGTTTAGCCATACCTTGTGATCTTATTTGCACGTAGCCCTCATGGTTACATATGATTTAGTGTTGAAATTGCATGCATTTCTTGCTTTATTGCTGCAATTGAATCCTTATTTGATAATTATTTATGATCTTTGGTGGTTAAACTAGGTTTCTATTTTTTGTTTTCAAATGCTAGTCTTGTGTTGTAATGTGATTCCTCATCGAGAACGAGAGAGCCAAACTCGATTGAGTGTATACGAGGAAGTAGACGCAAGGAACCTTGAGGATGGGGGTATGTGAGGCTATTACACAGCTAGAACCCACTACCCACCTATGTGTGATGACTATCCCTTGGAGGCTAACCACCTTATTCAACAAGAGAGAGGTCATTGTGGTCTTGTTTAGATGGTCTCACTGTGTGTGTGTGGCCTAACACCAGCAAACCACTGAGTGTGAGGTATGGATTATGTGAGATGGATATTGGCTCTTGGCTCATGGTTTTTGTATCATGGATTAGTATGCTACTTATCAGTGTCCAGATGGACCCTTGTGCAGCCTTGTGATGTGATTCCTAGTGATGTAAGTATGTATGTGTGTATAAATGCATGTTTTATCTTGGATATGGTTACATATGAAAAGTTCAAAAGTTGGCTTATTATGCTTTAGAAATTGTAAAATTGTTATATTTTGTTGAAAATGATGTCAAATATGTTCTAATGTGTGAGATTAGAAGTGTGTAGAAAACAAATATTGTTGCAAACAATGGTGTTTTGGAAAGAATTGAGTGCTTATGCATCTTATTTACCTTATTCTTAGTGGAAATTAATGTGTATTTTAATCTATTCTTGAATGAATGTGGATGTTAAAATAAATGTTCATTTTGAGAAGTGTGACGCATGTGATATTAACGTGATTAACCATGTTATTTTGTTCATGTTGAGACCTTATGAATAAGGTATATGTCAACATATTGATAGTGATTCTTAGAAAGGTGAATGATATATGGATGTCCCTCCTATTTCATTTAGTGATGAATGATGTATATTATATTTCTTATCTTTGGAATGAAGTACAATATTTAAATGTTGATTAATAGATTATGAGTACTAATGTGTGACATGGATGGATATTAAGTTTACATGACTTCTAGGAGTAAGTCAAATCTTAGGGAGGGAGGATGTAACACCTCTCTAACTCCAGCCTCGGTACGATAGTATTTTGATTTTGATTTAATATTTTAAATGTTAAATGTTATCATAATGAAATTAGACATTGATGAATAAGGGAAAAGGTTATCATGATTAGTCATTAATTTGGTTTACATGCTTATATGTTTATATATTGTTATCATTGCTTTTGTATGATTGTCGTCAGGAAGGGGCTGATGTCATAACACTCGTATTTGAGAGGCTTATATGATATCATGACCCTCTTCCTGATGATTGATGTTTCTTTGACTATATGATATATGTTATACGCACATGTATTTTGATGTGTGATTGGAGTGATGCAGGTACTAAGTATCGACTCTACCTAGATCCACAGGCCTAAGAATACTCTTATTTCTTGATGGTGGTTATTGGAGGTAGTCATAGGCCAAATGTCCCTTACCCTAGCCCATTGTACCCTACTAGGGCACTGTTTCCTTGTTGATGTCTTATTATCTGGTTACCTAACGACAATGTCTAGAGCACCTTTTAGTCATATGTCTGACACACCTTTCAGTTGTAGCTGGTTTACCAATATGTCTCTTTGAGGTATTTTGCCTTGGTTTTTGTCAATCTGTTATGTGGCTATTTATTTTGGTTGTTAGTGTCTTGATGTGGTTTTATTGGAATCTTCATGTGATTTTAAATATGGCATTTTACAGTATTTTGTTGATAAGAGATTTGAATGGTTTTCTTTTTCATGAGATTTTAAATATATTATTTTAAATGATTTTTATTATTCATTCGAGAGAATGATATATTTCATTTGGAAAATTTTAAATGATTTTATTAATCATTTTTGTGAGCTCTTATATAGTTTTATTTAAATTTTATTTGGGGGCTTTATGAATTTTAATATTTGGATTTAAATTATTATTATTTTCTTATATGAAAGAGGGAGTGTTGGTTATTTTGTGATTTTAATTAATTGTTTTTTTTTAAAGATTTAATAGCTTGTTTAATTAAATGTTTTCTTTCATTTTTTATGGTGTTGAAGAGTTTAGATAAAAGTAATTGGGAAGCCTTGTCATTGATATATATACTTTTATTCATTTTGTTTTGGGGAGAGTTATATTTTTGGAGAAGAAAATTTCTGTTTTGGGGAAAGAGGAGAAAACCCCACAATTTGGGCAGCTGAGTTTTGGGAAGGAACATGTAGATTTTCTGGGAAGAAATTTTTGGGTATTGGATTCTTGAATTCGGCATGCCATTTCCTCATAGTTGTCCTATTTTGGAACCCAACCGCACCTTATATCAAAGCAATCTTTCTTTTCAAATTTGGGGAAACAATGAGGTATTTTTCTGTAGTTTGGGTATCCCTTGAATTTTTGGTGGTATTGAATTTGTTTTAGCTTGGGAATGGTAAGTTTTGCATTTCCTTATGGAAGGTTTATTCTTCTATTCTATTTTCTAAATATTTTGGGGATGGACAATGTTTGATTTAGATTTGAGTTCCTGCCCTGTAGCTTTCTTTATGGCAGACTTGACTATGTATTTTCAGCTTGTTTCATTGTCAATGTTGTTCTAAAGTAAATCCATTCTCCTATCTGAAACTATGAAACAAAGGTGGAATTCAACTAGAAATAGTTAAATCTAAAATGAGTTGCTGCAAAAATAGATTTTTGGGCACTTTCATTCCATTTCTCTTTTTGCTTAAATTGTAAAAAAAAAAAATTCTTTGCTTCTCATTACCCACTTGATAAAAATAAATTTGAAGGGTGGATGTCATGTAGAAATGTCAAGATCTCAACTGGGTCTTTTGCAGATTTTAATTCTGGGCAATTTCATTTTTGGAAAAATTTGTGCCTTCTTATTGAATGATGTTTTTATTTGCTGCTCTTTACCCACCTGTTAAAAATGTAAAATAAAGTTGGATTCCATATACAAATTCCCATATCTCAACTGGGTCTTTGTCTAATTTTTAATCCAGGCAGTTTCATTTTCTTGTTTTTGCCCACCCATGCTTAAAATGACGTTTTATGTACAACACCTTATTTCAGGTCTTAAAATCAAAAATTAAAATGGAATCCATCTAGGAACATCAAAAGATGAATTGGGTTGTTGTCTGATTAAGATCTGGGTACTTTTATCTTTTTATGAAATTTCTATGCCTCTTTCTTATGCGTATGAACAACAGCCAAAACCATGTTTTGTAAATGGTCACTTAGTGGTTTTTAATTGTTAAAAAGTGGTTTTTTGAGGTGATTTAATGATGCTAATATTGATTATGTGATTTTGTTTTGTTATTAAGTTCAGGATGAATGTTGGATGGCATTTGAGCCACTCATTGGCATATGTGATCAGTTGTTTGAGTGATTTCACAACAATGTTCAAATGCTTGGTTGTTTTAAATGGATTTTATGATGGATTTTAGTGGATTTCATTGTTTCACATTTTCTTTTGGTTCCCCGTTTGGTCAAACGAGATGGGGTAAAAAAATTATAAGACAATGAGTCCTTGTGCATGGCCTTGAGCACTTGTAAGGGCTAAGGATGCACTCGAGAAGGCCTATCCATCTATATGGTGTTGATTTGGACATGATTGAGTTTTTCCTCATCTGTATGAGAGGTGTACATGTTTTCGTGTGGTGCCATCCCTTCGAGCACACATGATGACATTCCTTTTGTTCAACACTCTAGTACAGTGTACCTTAGGAGTATTGAGTAGTACCCGACTTGTTATTGTATGAGCATCTTCATATTGTGATATTGACTTTAATGCCTTGTATTCCATGTTTACTCCATGTCTGATGTGAGTGTTGGCTATATGTTACTCTTGCCTTGTTTTTATGCTTGGGCCTTGTGACTACCTCCGAACACGGTGGGGTGGCCTCTTTTGAGTCCACATGGTTGGGAGGTGTTGCCACCGCCATTGGGGGACCGGTGTACAAGTTATTAGAGCACCAGATGGAGCTGATCATTCTTGTAATTTTCTTATATGTTGATGTATCTTCTTATTGGTTGTGCCATTGTATTCATGTATATTCCTTTATGTGTATATTGTACTCTCTTGAGAGAGAAGATGTAATCATATAATTTATGAGAAGAAATGTAATGTTCTATATTTGGCTTACGGGTTTCGGTGTTGGTATCATACTCATTTGCACTATGATGATTATTATGGCTTTTCTTTCTAAAGTTTTCATGCAAAAATCAGAGCCTTGGTTGTATATCTCCTTCATGTTTAGTCTACAAAAGGTTCCAGAGTAGGAAGTTTCAGAGCAGGAAGTTCCAGAGCAGGAAGTTCCAGAGTAGGGGGTTCCAGAGCAAAATTTCTAGAGCTATCTTAATTGCTCCTATTTGGATTTTCTCTAGAGAGTGGATCAGTCCTCTCCTTTGGGTTGTGCATTCGGCCATGCTTGGCTATGTTTGTTGTCGATATATCGTATTGGCAATTGCATTATGTGTAAGTTATTCTTTATGTTATAAAAAAAATTTATCTTGTCCTCTTTTGGCTCTTACCCTTCGGGGTTGCGTAGCGGGATGTTACACAAAAAAATTTATCCAACTATGCATCACTTAACATGCTTCTAGCTCTTTCCATAATAGTTTGGTTCATTTCTGCAACACCTTTCTATTGTGGTCTATAAGGAGTTTTAGTTTGTCTTATGATACCTGCATTCTTACAAAACTCATCAAATTCCTTAGAGAAATATTTCCTTCCATTATTTGATCGTAATCCTTTTATTTTCAATCCTCATCAGTTTTCTACTAAGACTTTAAATTCTTTGAACTTAGTGAAAAATTCAGATTTATTTTTCATAAAGTAAATCCATGTAAAGTTAGATACATCATCAATGAAGGTCACAAAATAACAGGATTTTCCAATAAAATCATTATCCATAGGACCATACACATTTGTATGAATAATTTCTAATTTCTCTTTTGCTTTATTACTTTCTAAAGGAAAAGATGCTTTGTTCTATTTTCCAAACACACAATGCTCATATAAATCAAAGTGCTCATCAAAATAAGATAAACTATCCAATAAATTTTTGTTCATACTAGTTTTTAAAATATTTTTACTTATGTGGCCCAATCTATGATGCCACAATATACATGAATTTTCAAAATTTTCAGCCACATAGGTGGACTTCCAAATAGTAGTAGAATCAAGCTTAAATAAAGTTCCCATCCAATTTTCCCTTGCTACCACCAAGCTTCCTCTCACCAATCTGCAACTACATTTATCAAATGTTACATGCATTCCCAAATCATTCAACTTCGAAACTAAAATAAAATTTCTGGTTAATCCAGGAATATGTAAAACACTAGGGAAGGTTTTAATCCTCCCATCACTGAAACACAACAATACCTTTTTCCATCCAACAATTGGATATGTAGTGTTGTTCCCATGGTAGACATTACATCTATCATATTTCTCATATGTGGAAAACCACTCCTTATGAGGAGTCATAGAATATGAAGGTAAGTGCAAGAATTTGGGTCCACATTAAGGGGAAGTGTCAGTTTTCAGCTTTAAAACAAATACTCATTCATTTATTAGAATAGGTACCCATTTTGAAGTGGGTACTTATTCCAAAAGGTTTTAAACTCACAAGACACATTTTTCATTTGGATTTAGGCTCAACAAAGCCATGATAACCCAACACTTAGACTTAGACTTGCAAGTACAAGGTCATGGAAATTTCAAGAGAAAAAAACTAACTTTTACCATATAGCTAATGAGGTTTTTTTTTAAAAAAAAGTTACGAAATTAAAACCCATTATATATGTCAATATCTAGTTGTAAAATATGTAATTTTTTAAATTATTTGATTTTTTTTTCTATTTTTTGATTAATTTATGAGGAAACATGTCTATAAACTCGAAATGTCAAGTTTTCAATTTTTTTTAATAACTTTTAATTTGTTAATTTTCCTATTAAAACAATTATATGACGTCAATCTATAAACAATTCTTTACACAATGAAAAAAAGAAAATTCAAAAAATGATAAGTTTAAGTCAAGTTATCATGTCTTTACACAAGGGTTTTAAAAACTAGCAATTAAGGTCAATATAAAAATTAATAAATAAAAAATATTCTCATCAATTTTCATCATAAAATACATCTTTCCCCAAAAGGAATTAGAAAAATATTTTTATTTATGTCAAATTATGGTGTTCATACACATGCATGATATGGTCTTAAAAAAGTGACTTTTAAAAAGTGGTTTTTATATATGCATATTAAAAATTACTTTGTATTATCTGGGTATTAGAATAAATTACATATTTGAAAACTAGACTCAAAATTCTAAATTTCCTATTACTGAACTTTTTTAAGATTCAATGTGTAAGTGCTTCAAATTTTAAGTCCAACTATGACAAATTCTAAAAATCAAGAAAATCACTTCAATTTTTTGAACATTTTGTGGACCCAACTTCTTGCACCTACCCATGAGCATCTTGATTCAACCAACCAATGTTCATTAGAGCTGATATTACAAGCATAAAGTAAAACTTTATCACCTGCATTGGAGGACTTTTCTTTTTATTTTTGCACTCCTTCACATGTCCACTTTTCCCACAATTTCAACACTTTACTTCTTTCATCTTTCCAAGAGTCTTAGAACAACCTCTAGACTTATCCCTGGGCCCGTGATCTCTCTTTGGCCCTCTTTCTTAGGCCTACCCCTAACATTGAGAGTATTCATTGAGCTACCCATAGCCTTGTTCCTCATTTCCTATGACAAAAAATTTGGAACAAGTGCATCCATCTTGGGATCTTTGAGGTTAGCTATAATTTTCCCATGACTCAAGTAAAGAACAAAGAAGCATAAGGAATATGTCATTAGATTCCTCAATTTTAACATCTCTAGATGCTAATTTATTCAAAATCAAATTAAATAAATTTAAATGCTCTACAATGGATTCACCTTAATTTTAAGAGAAATCATCTTTCTTTTCAAATATAGTTTGTTCACAAGGATCTTGGCTTGATAAATCTCACCCAACCGTACTCATCTTTTTGGGTTTCTTTTTATTTGATGCAACAACCCATTGATCTCTTTCTTCAAGGAGACCCTTCATTTTCAACTCCCATAGCTCATAGTTAGATCTATTAAACTTCTCAATGTCCAACCAAGATGCAAATGCACCCATGATTCCTACAACCATAAATCTACAAAATAGAACTCCCATTGGAGCAGAAAAATCCTCCACACTTCCACCCAATAGACAAAGTTGGCCAAGCTCTAATACCAAATGTTTGAAATTTAGCCAACCATTACAATATAGAAATTTGATGGGTAAAAGCAAGAAGTTGGGTCCATGAAGAGGAGAAGTTTTGACCAAAAAAAATCTCGCAGAAAATGCGTAAGCGTTATTAAAAAAATGTTTATGCGTTATGTTTCGAGTACTCGAACCTAAAAAAATGCATATGCACTAAAAAATGCATACGCATTATAATGCGGATGCGTTATATAACGTGTACATGTTTTATAACACGTACAAGTAATTTATTTATAAAATTAAATACCTTTTAGAAATGTGTACATGTTTTGTAACGAAAAATGCATACACGTTTCTAAAAAGTATTTAATTTTTTAAATAATCATTCAAGTAAAGAACACGTATGCATTTTTTAACGTGTACGTATTTTTAAAAATGCGTACATATTTTTAAAATTTTGAATCCCCAACCCACATGATGCCTCAATTTTAGGCTCGCGAAATGCTTGGCAACTCAACCCTTAGCCTTTGACCTGCAACTAAAACACTAAGGAAAGTTCAAGAGAAATGTCCAACTTTGGCAATATGGTTGATGAACCTTTTTTCTGAATCAATCTATTAAATTAAAACCCATTAGAAAACACGATGTCTAGTTTCCAAATATATAAAAAAAAATTAATATTGGATTATATTTTTTATTTTTTAATTAATTTCTAAGAAAAGTAGTCCATAAACTTGAAATATCAGACTTTTTTTGTTTTTCAATAAATTTTTTTGGTTAATTTTCTTGTAAAAAAAATTATATGGCATCAATCTTCAAACAATTATCTACACAATGAAAAGAAAAAGATTCAAAACATGTTTAGTTTAGGTCCAATTATGTTTTCCATACATGTTGATTTTTAAAATCAACAATTAATGCGAATAAAGATTCAATAAGAAAAAATATTTAGAAAAAAATTACAAAAAAATATCCTCATCAATCTTCATGTTGTTAGATATCTTTCCCCAAAAGGAATTAGCAAAAAAAAATATTTGGGTCAAAAAGTGGTGTTCGTACATGTGCATGGGATAGTAAATTTTTTTTTTTTAAAAGTGGTTTTTATACATCCCTATCAAAATTCAATTTCTATCATTTGGGTATTTGACTAAATTACATATTTGGAAACTATATTTAAAATTATAAATTTCATATTAGTGACATTTTTTAATATTCATTGTGTAAGTGCCTCAAATTTTCAGTCCAAGTGTGAAATGTTTTGAAAAACAACAATTTAACACTTCCACTTTTTGAGCTTTTTGTGGACCCAACTTCTTGCATCAGCCCTAATTTAACTTGCCAATCTAAAATATAAATTTGTAGAAAGTAATATATAAATGATTTAAACTACAAATAAATCACAAAAATCAAGAGCCATACACATAACATGAGGATTTAAATACATGGAGAAAACCCTTTCAGGTGAAAAAATCCACCAAGAAAAGAGGGAAAATATGTATTATTCTTCAAAGATATTACAATACATAGAATTTCCTTAATCTGGACTCCAATCTAGCAGCATTTGTGCACCTATAAAACATCTCATAATGTCTCCATCTCAACCCCTCAATATATAGACTCATGGGAGCACAAAATACAACCATAAAACATTACCATGGTAAAAATCCATTTGACCCCTTACATGCTAAACATGGTCTCTTACATAACATTACACCCTCTTACAAGTTGTCATAAGAAACAGTTTTTCATTATTCAATACCTATATTTATGTCCAAATTCATATTGTGTATCATCACCATTTTTTTTTTCACAATAAGGTTATGCTAACTTTATGAGCAATACACATAGAATATAAAACAACACAATTATTATACTTTTGACAATGGAGTAAGGCTAGGCATCTTTGGGTGAGGTAAAGTAGGTTTGATTAGTTTGATTTGATTTATGATATTTTGATTACATTCATTTTATGATTGTACACGTTCTATTGGTAATGGGTCTAATTTAAAAATTAAATGTAGGGTTTTATTGATTAATTTTCTATTGAATTCCATTGATCATCTCATCTGATTTATTCCTATTCATAATTTAAATATTATTTTTTCATATCATTTTCAAATAATTAAGTAATTTTTCCAAAGATCTTCCTAATTCTTCAACTCAACTTACTAATGGATACTTTGTAGATGATTCATCAAATAGGCCCTTAAGTGAATAGATATTTTTTGCAAGGATTCTTGTTCTATTATCTAGTGAACAATGGGATTCTTCCTCCTCCCACCTTCCTAGATCAACTCCTACAATTAGAAATAGATTGGGTATGTGCAGGATCATGATGGGCCAAAAAGTGGCAATATTATGGGTATTTGTAGGGTATGTGGCTGATGACTTTTTTTTACCCAAAATTGATGAAACGAAAAGGGTTTTTATAAGAGATTCTTAGATTTCCACCAATATAAATTTTTCTTTAATTTGAATTTAATAAATAATTATTATTCATTTTCTATTAGAATTATGACTAAAGTCCTTATCAATAGGTTGATTGAAAAACATCTATAACTTTCAAATGGTATCATAGTTTTTGAATCCAAAAAATGTGTCACATTCTATGCTTTATATACTATAGGATTAAAAAAAGAAAAATTAAATTTCATGAAGTTTTGACCAAGTTAAGGTGGTCAGACATACAAGTTTTTATATTTTTTAAAAGTTGTAATAAAAAATTCATAATTAATTATTTACTTGGAAAAAAACTCCAAAAAAATATGCATCACATCTGGACATGAGTCCTCTACTTATATGTAAAATATTATAAAAAAATATTATCATTTTATTATGGTTAGGGTGGTCAGACCGACACCTACTTATTATTTTTTCCCTGAAATTTAAGTACTATTGCATTGAAATTTCAAAATTTCACCAAATAGATTTTATTTATTTTTAAATAAACCTAGTAGTTTAGAAACTACATTCAATTTTCTACATATTCTATTCTTACATATTTTTGAAAGAATATAGATAACTTATTCAAATTTTTACGTCAAGTTGCCTAACACTGATTTTTCTGAATTTTTTGCCACTTAAGGGCCTGTTTTTTCCATGATGATCCTCCACATACCTGATTGTTCATAGGGGTATGTGCAGGATCATGATGGGCCAAAAAGTGGCAATATGCTGGGTATGTGGCTAACAAATTTTTTATATCCAAAATTGATGAAACAAAAAGGGTTTTTAAAGGAGATTCTCAACTTTCCACCAATATAAATTATGTTTTACTTTGAATTTGATAAGTAATTATTATTCATTTTCTATTCAAATTATGATTAAAGTCTTAATTGATAGGCTGATTGAAAAAAATCTATAGTTTTCAAACGGTATCACATTTTTTGAATCCAAAACATGCATCGCATTCTATGATTTGCATACGATAGGATTAAAAAAAGAAAAAAATGAATTTCATCGAGTTTTGACCAAGTTAAGGTGGTCAGACATACGAGTTTTTTTAATTTTTTAAAAGTTGTAATAAAAAATTCATAATTAATTATCTACTTAGAAAAAAATTACAAAAAATATGCCACACATCGGGACATGAGTCCTCTACTTATATGTAAAATCTTATAAAAAATAATTATCATTTTATTGTAGTTAGGGTGGTCAGACAGACACCTACTTCTTATGTTTTCCCTAAAATTTAAGTACTATTGCATTGAAATTTCAAATTTTCACCAAATAGATTTTTTTATTTTTTAAACAAACCTAGTAGTTTATAAACTACATTCAATTTTCTACAAATTTTATTCTTACATATATTTGAAATAATATAGATAACTTATTCAAATTTTTATGTGAAGTTGCCTAACTTTGATTTTTCTCAATTTTTTGCCACTTAAGGGCCTATTTTTTCCATGATGATCCTGCACATACCCATAGATATCTTTTTAGATTCTTGGAAATCCCCTTCACCTTCTAGGCCTCATAGGTATCCTTCTAGAATGATACTATTAGAAAAATTGAAAACAAATTGGTCAAATAGATCACCAAAACCCTTTGTTTGATGGATAAATTTTAGGTTTCTTCAAAGATTATTATAGATAGTACTATTTATTATTCCTTAAGTTGGTATCCTTAGACTTAGGACTCATACATGAAAGTGGAAAAACTTCTTCATGATTTTCATTGTTCATCTTTTAGAAAATCGCAAAAGATTTCATAGGGTGGCTTGTAAGTTTTGCTGCCTCCCTTGGTATTTTGGAGGTTTGGGGCTTGTATCCACCTAGTAATAGGGTTTGAATCTTTGCACTAAGTGGATCATATGTTCCCTTCATGGTGATGAATATTTAAAAATTATTGTGTGGCACGACATTACCTTTAGCCATCCTTAAGGATGGCCTTCTTTGAAGGAGATTGGGCTATAAACCCTTCCCACCATCAAGAACATGACACAAATCCAAGTAAATTTTATGATAAAAGGTATTTAGAAATCTTGGGAAGCCATGAAGCCTTGACTTCTCTAGAATTTTTCTAGATTCCTTAATGTGATTTCCATCAACTGGTAGAATATTTGGTGCTTCTGAATTTTGTAAGATTATGGTTGCCCACTAGTAATTCTATGTCAAGATCAATTCCATGAGATTTGATAAGAAAGGAATTCAAACTTAGTCAGACCACTTCTCTAGAGCTTTAATTTGTCTTGTATAATGAAATAAAGCTAATTCCAAGATTCACCTTTTCTAATGAAGATCTTAAAAAATTTCATATAGTCATGGGGGCAATTCTAGCTAATATGGTTCACAAAATTAGTATCAATTCTTTCAGGCCTTGGTGAAAATATTGGAAATGGTGTCCAAACACCATTTTTTAAAATTATAAGACATGGAAAGGATATATTTGGCTCTCTCCCACTCTCCCACAATTCCTATTTTGAATAAATGATGATATTTGCAATCACCAGTTCTAGTTTGGCAACACAAATTTTATACCATTTGTTCAGCTATTCTAGAGCCCAAATTGGCTCACCTAGCTCAATCTATTATTTTCCAAGGAATCCCTATTATCTTCAAGTTATCTGATTTGGGAGTTCTAAACCCCCATTGCACATTTTGTGGGCAACCAGAATATTTTAAGCATCTTTTTTGGTTATAGGACTAGAGCCTAGAATTCTTTGACCCGACTCTATGATTTTTTTAAAGGCCTTTATACTACAACCTTTTTCATGGAACATGATTATTTTATAGGATTTTCCTCACATATCTAAAAACTTCAACCAAATTTGGTATTCTTTCAAGTTGGATTTTCTCTTCAACATATGGAAACATAGAAATTGAACTATTTTTGCCAATTATTTTGTTGATTGAAATATTTTGTTTTTCTCTAAAGATATGATATGTTCTAATTATTATTGTGGAATCAAGTGAAAGTAAATAATTTTCACTTGATTTTTACCACTTATAGGTGCTCATCGACCATTAGAGAAATGCCCCTTATGTGATGAGCAAATCTCTTCTATCTCTCTCTTCCTCTAGGGGTTTATTGCCTTCTCATAGGCATCATCATGGAACAATCCCTTCTACTCAAGGTACCTAGGAGAATCATTCTTAGGATTCTTCTTGTAGTGTAGAAAAATGTTTCCCTCTACATTTTTAGACTTTTTTGGCCCCTCCCTTCTAAAATTGGGCTTCTTTATGCCTTATTTGGTCATATTTTGCATTCACAAGCCTTATTTAATGCATATTTATGAGGATAATCCTGACACATATCTAGTGACCGATCATAATCTAATGGTTTCTAGGTTTTTTGTCTCAGATTTAGTGATCTAAGACTCATACGCCACCTTGGGCATATGGGTCCCACCTAAATTTTAGGGCATGAACCTAAATTTAGCAGTGAACTTAACATTTCTTGAAATTTGTGTCCCAAGCTTAGCCTACTGTGAATCATACACCCCAACTGGGAAATGAGTCCCACTTATCTTAGACCTATTTTAAATTCAAATTCTTGGTGGGATTTTATTCTCCTAGATCTGATGTCAACTTGTAGTGTTGTAATTTCAGAAAATTTGGCATAAAAAAGTATAAATACAAGGTGAATTCATATATTTTCTCCTAACAATTTTCATGATCAAGTGTGATCTAATAATCCAAGAATTCTATCAATTCAAGAGCATTTAAGAGCTAATTATCAAGTATTTTGGAGCTATATTCAATAATCAAGCATCATTTCAAAGTCATTATGCATCATGTGTGTTTTTGAGCTAACATTTGTGATGTAGGTTTTCATGATTGAAGCAAGAATCCAAGTCAAGATCCATAACATTCAATCAAGAGCCAAGATATACATTCATTCTATCCATTTCATACAATTTTTCAGCCTTTGTTACAAGGGTTTGGTGATTTGCAACATATCTTATTTGTTCATTCATCATTCCTTCATTCTATTTCATTTTAATGCAAGGTTTGATTATGAAAATAGGGTTTGACCAAGGAAAACCCCTATCCACTAACAAAAAATCATTTTTCCCTCTCTTTGATGTGTGATTTGTAGATCTAGGTTGAAGATCCATTGAATAACAAGATTGGAGAAAGTTGTCAAATTTGAAAAGTTGTCACCTTTCTTGCGAGATCACATAAAGTCACCTACAGGCCAAATTCAAGCTTTCAGACTCGGAGATCTAGAAGGAGAGAAGCTACAGTAGATCACTAGAGGATATAAAAGTTTTTGATCAACCCTAATACTAGGACTAAATCATCACTTTTGGTGTATGAGTCCCAGTAGACTAGTTTTCAAACACTTTATGTAGATCTTGGTTTACTAGTTGCAAATTCTGAATTCAGCCCGAAACCCTAAACTGGGACTAAATCGGCCCAACTAGAATATGAGTCCCAGTTTGCATCAAAAGTAGAATTTTGGGATTTTAGATCTAGTTTTAGACATCTTCAGCTTTCTAGGTGCACCTTTGTTCATTCTTTTGATTTTGAGTTTTACTTCCTAGGTTACCTAGTTACATTTGCACATTTGCATCTCTTTCTTTGTAATCCTTTTCTTAGTGGTGAACCCCCTTAGTATTTAATCACACCTTAGGATACCTTATAGAAGATCCCTTCTCTCACTTGGAATTTTGGATTGAAATCTTTAGGGTTTCCTTGAGTGAAATAAAGTAAAATAGGGGCCCCTTGTGGGTGTTCCATCTCCTAATAGGTGGAGCACACCCCTATTTTCTTCATTTTAATTTGGTTGAACTTGTCCTTTAAACACCTTATTTATGATTTGGAGTGTCTTTTAGTCCTAGATCTAGCTTACATTAAATTTTCATTAGATCTTGCATTTAGGGCTTCTAAATCTTGCATTAGTGAAAGTGCATATAGGTTGCATTTTTGCATATTGCATCATTAAATTTCATTTGAAATCTGTAATTGCACATAGTAAAGACATCATAAAAACTAGAAAACCTAAAATTCACTTAGAATTTACTGAATTTAGTACAAAAACCCTAATTTGGGACTCATACACCCCTCTAGGTTATTTAGTCCCAATACAAGTTGTTTTACTTGAGTTATGTGAATTCTGTGTTGACTATTTTTCAACATTTAAACCTTTAAAAAACCCTAATTGGGACTCATACACCCCTCTAGGTGATTTAGTCTCTTGTCAAACCTGAAACTGCATTTTACAAAATTGAAAACCTTGTTTCTATGCTTCTATGTGTTGTTGTTAGATTTTTGTTCTAGCTTACTAAGTTTCTATTTCATTCATTTCATTTCATCTAGCTTCATTTGGTTCATTTTGTACATTAGTTAATTTCAAATTTTCATTTACACATTTCATTCTAGGTTATTACATTACATTTCATCATGGATATGTGCTTTGGTAAGCTTTGGATACATCCTTGAAATCATTATTGGATGTTTCAATTTGTGCTTTTGGAAATGACCCTAATGGAATTGAACACATTCATGCTCAATCAACTCCTAATGCATGTGCTCCTTATGGTGTTGACATAATTGGAGGAGATGATGATAGCATGAACCACTTCATAAATGATTGCCTTAACAACCTTGAGACTAATGCATCCTTTTATCCTTCCATGAAACAACCAACACCCCCTAACATCCCACCACCTGAGATGTTTGGAATTTTACATCATAAAAATGAATCACAAGATAAACCTAAACCCCCTACAATCAGTAGTGCTAGTTCCTCTAATCAAGTGCATAAATCCTATGTTAACAAAGTGACCAACACTCCCATTAACCTAGAAGAAAAATATGGAAAATGATTCACGATATTAAGCAAACAAGGATGTGATACAACAAGCGAACGTGAAATTCATCAACTTTTAGAAAAAATACCAATTGAAGACACCAAAGGGTTAGGATATCAAGATCCTTCTCCCGACATAAGTGTCCTCCTTCCTAATGAACAACCAATGCCTAGAAAAGATGAAAAATTCATTTAAGGTCCTCCTTCTCTATACCATCCTAGAGAAGTTGGTGAATCTAGCAAGCAACAAAGGGCTTATAAAATAAAGAAACTACAATTCTCTTGTCTATCATTTGAAACTAAAAGAACCTTATACATACTTCTAAGTTAAGGACTTATGAAATTACCACTCATGAGATAAAATCGACATCCAAATCCTAAGAACATAAACACATCTCATTGTAGATATCATAGAGTTTTTGGACACAATACTAATGAGTGTCACTCTTTAAAACAAATATTTAAAATTTTTGATATCATAGAGATAGTCCCTCAAAAGGGTACATTCTACTCCTCGCCATGTAATAGTTTTAGGATAATAATATGCTCACTATTAGATGCTTTGCATTCATTCCAAATCATTTCAAAATGCAAGGAGCTCTTTCTCACCACCTATCTAAACTCATTCTTGTCTTGCACACAGTGGGGGAAATAACTAGATAACCTTTCCCTAAAATTGCACTTGTTGTTGTCCCTTTGGCTAGTTGTCTTCCTTCCATATACGATGAACAAGATTGGGATGTGGACGACCTGCTAGAGGTTGACTCGCATGTGCCTTACTAGTATTTTCTCTATTCCTTTTCTGTTTCATGTTTCTTTTATGTGTTTGCATGTTTGTAATGTGATCCCCTATACTATTTCATTTGATGTGTCTCTCTCTTTTTGTACTGTTTCTATTGTTTGATTGGTCCTCTCTTTGCGACATTAGGCACACTGTTGCCTAAGTTAAGACCTTACATGAACAAAGAAAAACTCCTTTGAACATGCACCTTACACTATTTTGTATTTACAATATCTATTAAATGGCCACCTTGCATTTAACACACTTTGTTTGCATGTGGTGCCATCTTGTTTGTTCATGGGTGTCAAGCATACAAAGTTTTTCTTGCCTCATGGATTTCTACTATTCATGTTGTGTGGCACCTTATCAATGTTATCAAGAGGTATAGCTTTGGTATAGTTAACATATGGGAGCCAAACTTAGGCATAACTTTCCCATAGCCACCTGCTTATCTGTGTGAGCACATACCAGTCGTGTGCATATGTGTCTCTAGGGGATCACTTAGTGGACAACGTGAGGTTCCACTAGCCCTTGTGAGAGTGCATTTGGTTTTCATAGTGGACATCATGTTCCACTTGTAAACTTCTTTGGACAAACAACTTAGATCTGATCCACATCGTGCGAGACAAATAGTCGAGGCTTGATCCACCCCTTTTTTTGTTTTTCTTTTCTTTCTTTCTACTTTATGTCTTTGGATGTGTATGCTTGTTCCTTTTTGTTGCTCCTTACATTATATACATATGTGTTCTTTTGTGCCTATGTTGGTTTAGCATAGGATCTTGATCCTGGGGACTTGCACAACCCTCTTGATCATTGTCATCCTATCCTACTAGCATTGGTACATTTGAACCCATCTTGATGTGATTTTTTCTACTTTAGTGTGAGTTTGAAGCAATTTCCTCCTCTCACTAAAGTGGGGGCTAAATGTAGGGGTGATCCCACAATAGTGGTTTACAATTTTGGCCAAACTGGACACCGACTTTTTTTTTAAACTAAATCTTCACATTCGAGCACCTATAGTGGTTAAACCGTGAGGAATTTGAAGATGATGCAAACTAGAGTCTTGTCAAATTTTGTCTGTAGATTCTAAAAATATTTTTACAAAAATTTTGGAATCAGATTGCACTTCTTTTTCCATCTGCCACGAAAATTGGTTTTTTTCAAAAAACAACATTTTAAAAAAGTGACGCACACCGTATAACGCATAACTTTTTTTCCTTGAAAGATAAAATTCTAATTCTTTCGAATTTAGATTTGTAACTCTGATATCTAGTGCTTCCACCTTGTTGTATATTTTTACGGTTCTCTCAACCTGCTCAAATCAATTACAATTCGTGACATTAACGCCAATCAGATAATGAATAACTTCTTTGCATCGTGATGTAATCGAGCCCATATTATTTTTGTTGGATCAAGGACCTTAATATCCGTGCACTCATATTTCTTTTACCTTTTGATAATCTTCATTTTCCAATGCGGTGTAGAATCAGAGTTCTTGCCTTCGGTGAAAACCTATATTTAATCAAACTTAAAAAAAAGAGATAATATAATCAAAACATATTAAAATTATATTCATTGGATAGCTCATTTTGAGGGAAACCTTATACTAGTTGGGTTTTTGAGATCTCCATTTTCATTCTCAAATCGAAGCCTGGGCGTGCAAAACCTGCTGCTCTTTGGTGCCCGAGAGGAATGTAGCGGCACAAGTGGGTTCACCAACAACCGCTTTGCTGGAACAAAAATAATGTTTGGTCGAATGGGGGTTCAACTGAACCATGGTTCACCCAAAACCATTTAACATACAATAAAAAAATAGATTTGAATGGGGTTCAGTGGGTAGGAGGGAGAGACTTTCAAGAGAGAGAGGGGGGGAGTGGGAGAGAGATAGAGGGTAGGGAGTAAAAAGGTTTACCTAGGTTTAAGGGTTAAGGGTAGAGGGGGAAGGAGGGAGAGACTTGAGAGAGATGGGGAGTGGAGAGAGATAAAGGGTGGGGGGTGGCCAAGGTTTAGGGGTTTAAGGGGTTAAGGGAGGGAGGAAAGTGGAGGAATGGTAGTGGGGGGGGGGAGTGGAGAGATAAAGGGTGGCGGAGCGTGCTGCCGGGCGTATGTCGCCATGGCGGCGCGGTGAATGTGGCGAAACCCCTGCCGGCGTGGCAGATGGGGGCAATGAGGTTTCAGGCGAGGTGGCGAGGCAGGAGGGAGATCCTTTGATGACGCATTATTGCGAGCCCATGTTGACCGGACAGATACAAGTGGTGCTGAATTGTAGCTAAGCGGATCGCGCCTTTATTACAATACTTTCCACGCTTAAAAACATGGGTCTAATTTTGTGATACTGGAAACGCATTTAAATTTATTCAATAGATAATCTTTGGGCGTGATAGGAATATTAGTGGTAGTAGTGTAGGATAAAAAGGAGAATGTATAAAGAGGGGAAGGTCTAGAAAGGTAATGACATGGTAATGGAAGGAGAAGTTACACTATAAGGTTAGATTTTCATAGGATAAGGAGGAATGGTATGAAGAACATATTTGTATAAGATAGTGCTAGTAGTAACAATGGTGTGAACATATATAAAAGGATGGGAGATGTGGGCAGTGCCACTAAAGGGAGAGGAAGGCGGGTGGTGAAGGCTGGGTGGTGGATCCCATGGAAGTGGTAAACTGCTGTAACATGTATAACCACTATATGGCTGCAGAGATGGATGCATGAGTGGTACAACATTATTAAAATCCATTAGAGGTAAATACGAAATAGTACGACCCTCTGCCATAAATGTTCAATACATTAGAAGCACACACAGCCGCTTAAGGAGTGATATTTAGGTGGAGAGGTGCATCAATATCGCATTATCAATTTAGGTTATCCTAGTTTTAAACGCTGATATACCAAACCGCTAGCCCGGATCATTATTTTCATCTCTTTTAATGTGGCTCTTTATATGGTTGTCATTAGCTAATATATCAAAAAATGATTCAATCGTCATTTTATTTGCTAGCCATATTAGAGTTAAGATGAAAACTCCATAAAACAAGATTTTAAAGGATATTAATTTAACTAGATAAAAGATCAAGGAAAACACTCTCAAACATGCAATATACCCCAATTGCTTAGACAATGCATATTTCCTAATAATGTGTGCAACTAAAAACTAATAACATGTAATGAATGGATGTAGGTGATAATAATTAAATAATCCTAATTGAACTAGGGTTGTCCCTTTTATATATTTAAGAAGTTGTAAGAACATTGTATGAAATTGTAAGATGGGAATTACTTATGAAATGTTATATGACACATAAGAGAATAAAAAAGGGGGGTTACACTAGAATATTGATTAGAATTATGAAAATCATCAAGATCATCTTAAATAATGGGTTTGAATATGTCAAAAATGGAGTGTTGGTTATGAGGAGGAGGATTTGAATTTTTTTGACAAGATGTAAAGCATTTGCTAAATACATCCTATAAACCAAGTCAAGGAATATGGTGTTGGAATTTGTGCCAAATTTGGTGCCATTTTTAGGTCATTATTTTGGCTCATGGTTTTGGTAATCCACACTTGGTTTATGGTTTAAATTTTTCCTATTTATGGGTGCTTGAGATGGAGAAAGCATAATGATTTTGTAGGTATCATCATCCTACTAGAAATTACTCCATATTCACATGTTTAAATGATACTACTATAAGGGTATGCACATGAATATTTTATTGTAAATGATATTATTATCAAATAATATAATTGGTTCATGTTTTTGGTTGTGGGATTTTTCTTCCAAGAAGATTTTCCCATGTACATAATTATGTTATAAATTTATAATTTATACATTTTTCTTGTAACTAAAATTAAATCTAGTTTGCATATTTATCTCTTGATAGGTTAATATGGGAAGTGTTTCCACACCTCAAATTCCTTTTAAAATACTATCCAAGTCTTAATCGGTTTACATCCTCTATCTTATTGTGCACAACCCACCCCCACCACCTCATTAAAAATGGGTAGGGAGATGGAAACTTTTACTGTTACAATGATAACCTAGGTTCTATTTTGAACTTCATAACTTCATATTGTTTAGTTTCCATATGTTGCTGCCCATACATGGTTTCACTGGAGTCCACTTCAGTATGCTATCCATAGCTTTCTGGATTATTTAAAATGATGATTAATACTATTATAGATGATATAAAAATACAAGCAAGTGTTTTGAAAGCAACATGCATCAAACAAATGGGAATGAATCACAATCCGAAAATTCACACTTAGGTTTCTGCACTCAATAAATGTACCACTTTGAACCCATAACTGACTCTTTCATATACCATAAATGCCCATATGCAAGTCAGCGATGGTCTGAGAAGGCTTTATTTGCATATTTAAAGCCCAGCCTCTGGTCAATTTATCCTAGTCACCACTGTCCCATAACCTGCTGGTGCCAAAACTAGGCTTGATTGTTCTGTCCACACCAGTCCAAACCCTGTCTAAATATGATTATTTTTATTTAGGGTTTGTGGGTTCGGCCGAACCTATAATGAGGTTCGGTCGAACCATTGAGTTCGACCGAACCCATTGAGTTTGGGGAAAAGGAAAAATGAAATTTCCTTCCTCATATAATTTGTAAACCACTATTGTGGTTTGACCCGTAGTGTAGAAAAATCTATTCCTCTACATTCACACTTGTTTGGGCCCTCCCTTCTAAAATTGGGTTTCTTTATGCCTTATCTGGTCTTATTTTGCACCAACAAGCCTTATTTAATGCATCTTTCTAAGGATAATCTTGAAATGTATCTAATGACCAATCATAATTTAATGTTTTTTGGGTTGTGTGTCTCAGATTTAGTGATCTCAGACTCATACACTACCTTGGGCATATGGTTCCCACCTAAGTTTTACGGCACGAACCTAAATTTGGAATCAAACTCAACATTTCTTGAAATTTATGTCCCAAGCTTAGCCTACTACGACTCATACACCCCATCTGGTGTATGAGTCCCACTTAGCTTGGACCTATTTTGAATTCAAATTCTTGGCATGATTTTTATTCTCCAAGATCTAATCTTGACCCTTGTGGCAGATCTCTTCTCTTACTTGGACTTTTGGATTGAGATCTCTAGGGTTTCCTTGAGTGAAATAAAGTAAATTAGGGCCCCCTTGTGTGTCTTCCATCTCTAAATAGGTGGAGCACACCCCTATTTTCTTCATTTCATTTCTATCTTTAGAAAAAAATATGTGAAAAGTTGGGAGATGTCATTCTCTAATTGTTTAATTTTTCTTAAATTTTGTCTATTTTTATTCAAATTTTTATTAAAAAAAAGGCACCAAAAAATAATATCTCTTGATGTCTTTTACATATATTTCATAAAAAAAAATATGTTAATTTAATTGTGTTGTATACAATGAAGGTTACTAGTTTCGAAATATATTTCTATAATTTAGTTTTCTGATATACTAATATGAACATATATTCAACTATTCTATGTCTATATATTACTATCCATATGAGGCATACCTAAAAACTCATTTTCAGTGGAAATCAAGATAATATAAATTGATTAGGGGGAAAATAGGGTTTACCAAAATGAGTTGATCAAGATGATAAACCACTACACTTTTCACCTTAATATTATGTGATTTTGTGTGTGATAAGATGCCAATAACAATCAAAAACTAAAACTAACTGTTATAGCAACAAGGAGGGTGTATATAGACCTCAAAATGATGTGTATGTTGCTGCAAGAAGCCTATTTTTAGGGCACCAAGGACTCATTCGCTTTTAGTGGTGAATGGGTCCCTATTAGGGTTTCTAAAACTAAGATATGGTTATTTTCCTTGATGTCTACACTCTTGGATTTCTAATTGTCAGCTCCCGAAAACCTATAACAAATTTGGTAGCTTCAATTATTTGTTCTTGCACTATGAGGGTCAATCTTGCAACTTGAATTTTTTTGTAATTTTGCTTCAAACTTCTTGTCCACTTGATCTTCAACCTATAAATCTGCAAGCACACACCCAAGAGGATAAAAAATTGTTGATTGTTAGTGAATGGGGGTTTTACTTGGTTAATAAAACCAAATGATGAAATAATGAAATTGAAGCATGAACATGAAATATGTAATTGATGATACCTTGGAATTTTTCTCGGAGTATAAATCTGCAATATAAAATGTAGTGGCCATCAAGAATGTAGAGTTTCATCCTTGAATAAGATGTGAAATAATTCTTGAAAGTAGATCTTCAATGCTACATTCACTATCTTAGCTCAACAACATGTAGGAATGCACTATACCTTAGACATGATGAAATGAACTTGAATTGTTGCAATAAATCTTCAATAATATACCTTAGAATTCCTTTGGATTGATCTTGAAGTGCTCTAATTCTTAAATAATATCATGATAGTTTGTTGATTCAATCATTGTTCGTAAATGCAGTCACCTAGTTCATTTATTGGGTTCATTTAAAGTTGTTGAAACATGCATATATTCATTTAAATAATGTGCATATATTCATTCAAAGTTTTGTCCCTCTTTGTTGTTAATGCATATCACTTTATGATTTATCTAACACCAATTTTTAAATCCCACCTACATTTGGAAATCTAACACAAACTTTCTCAAGAATTTCTTAAAAATGGAATTCATCAAACTTTGGAATGTAGATGGTGCATTGGTAAGACCAAATGGCATCACCAAAAATTCATAATGACCCTCATGAGCCTGAAATGTTGTCTTACAAATATCTTCCCCCTTAATCTGAATTTGGTGATAACAAGATCTAAGATCTACCTTGGTAAAATACATAGCTCCATTCAATTCATCTAGCAAATCATCAATGACTAGAATAGGAAACTTATCTAAGTTAATGGTGTACATGTTGACCACTCTATAATCTAGACACACGTTCCAATTATCATCCTTCTTAAGTACCATCACCACAGGTGAGGAGTAAGCACTTTGGCTATGCTTGATAATTCCTGCCTCTAGCATATCCTCAATAATTTTTTCTTTCTCACTCTTTTGTATGTGTGGATAGCTATAAGGCTTGATGTTTGGTGGTTGGCTCCCTAGAACTAACTGTATGGAACGATCATGATACCTCTTAGGAGGAATTCCTTTAGGCATATCTCCAAGAACAACTGAGTGACAATCAATTATAGCTTGCAAATTTGGATGAGTAGGAGCATTTGATTGAGAGACTTCTAATGAACATACCTAGGCCACAAATCCATCCACTCCTTCTTTAAGAAACTTTTGCATTTGATGAGAGCTCACCATTTGTGGGGATTTTTCCTTCAACCCCCTTAGCTCTACTATCCTTCCTTCTGATTGAAATCTCATGAATAGTTCTTGGAAGTTCATCTCAATTGTTCCCAATGTAGTAAGCCATTGTACTCCCAAAACAATATCTACTGCACCCATGGATATCGCATACATTGGGGTATCAAGTTGATAATCTTCCATGGATAATTTAATTCTATGATACTTCCTTGAACAACTAATTGTGCCACCGTCTACAATCAAAACCTGAAACTTTGGAGCTGGATATATAAAACAATTTAGACAAGTAGCTAACTTTTTGTTGATGAAATTATGAGTACTACCAGAGTTGATCAACACTATTACCTTCTGCTTCTTTAAGAACCCCACCATCTTGAGATTTTGTGGAGCACTGAAACCTGAGAGTGCATGACAAGAAATGAGTGGTTGATAATCATGTGATTCCTCATTTTACTCCCTTTCATCCTCTAGTATGGGTTCCTCATCTTCTTCCTCACTTGGAAGTTCAATATAGAACAATTTCTTTTCACTGCATTTATGTCCTCAACTGTATTTTCTATCACAATTGAAACACAACCCTTTTGCTCTTTTCTCCTCAATTTGTTGTGGAGTCAACCTAGTAGGTTGTGTTGAATATCATTTCTCTCTTGTCACATTAGCCCTTTGCTTCTTAGGAATCAAATACTTCTCCTCTACCCTGCGTGCTAAGATAAAAGACTCATTTATGGAGATAGGGCTAAACTTGTGTACCTCATGTTGAATGTGATCCTTTAGACCCCCCAATAATAAATCATTCAAGTTTTCCTCTGTAATTGTATCCACTCTTAAGGATAGACTTTGGAATTGTTGAATATAATCTTTAACTGATCCTGTTTGTTGAAGTTTAGCCAGCTAGTTGAAGAAGTTTTATGTCATGCTATTGCTATATTGTGTTTGGAGTTCCTCGGTAAAAATTAACCATGATACGGTGAGCCCCTCTTTCCTTTGATGAGTGCAAATCCAATGATACCAAATGAATTGATCTGGTTTTAGATATAGGGAAGCCATCGTGACCTTTTGTCCATTTGGGATTTGGTGTACTTCAAAAAAATTATCCATTTCGTTTATCCATGTTAGAGGATCCTTTCCATCAAACTTGCGCATATCCACCTTTGGAAATAAATTCCTAGACCCCATAGGAGTACTAAAGCTTGTGTCGATGTTATCTAACCTAGAATTTTCACCTTGGTCACTTGAGAACTCCTTTCTTGGTTCAGACATGAAGGTGCTTAACATGTTTCGTATGTCTGATATATCTCCTCTTAGGTCACACATATCCATCTTCATTGAGGAAATGTCTTCCTTGACCTTATTGATTTCCTCATTAGGAGTAATATCCTCTATTGTTACCCCATCCTTATCAGGAGTCTTCCTCAGAGTGACAACATTCTTTTTGCCCCTTGTTGCAAGCCTCGTCATGATGGGAACCACTAATTTTGAAATAAATAACACAAATGAAACTTAAATTCTCTTAAATTTTTACTGTAACTTACTAGGGGAAAAATAACTCACTTAGAAATATCTCCAAGAAATAAGCAGATTTGCAGTGTGGAGAGTGATAATTGTGAAAAATTTAATTTCTCAATAACTTTATTATTTCTGCTCCAATTCCTTCAAATTTTTTACTGTAATTTTCTTTAGTATGTCTTCAAAAATCCAATAAAAATCATACTCCAATTTAACAAGATGTGCGAGATATGCAGATTCCAAAAATATTATGTAGAAACCCTAATTTTGCAATAATTCGCTTAATTCTGCTCCAATTATTTTGAAATCTGGACTGTAGCTTCTTTAATATGTTCTTCAAAAACCCTTTAAAAATCAGAAAAAAAAAATCACTAAAATATGAAAGATATGCTCTTCCCAAAATCACCTCCAAAATTGAGAAAAAACCTTGCCTCTACGGTGCCAAGATCATGCTCTGATACCACTTGTTATGAAATAACTTGCACAATAGAAGAATATGATATGAAATAGGTTGAAAATACTTGATAATAACTGAGAATAACAAGCCACTTCGAGGGGGAAAACTTCCAAATACCTCTAATGAGAACACACTTCACAACTTCATGTTGAAATAAAACTCACAACCTCCTATATATACCTATTTATGCCTAGAATATCACCTAGGCTGACTTAGACACAGCTATATAAGTCTTAGGCCGACTTAAACAACTAAGTAAAAATATACTAATGATAATATGACTTAATAGAGAGTTAAGATAGCCACAAGCTGACTATTCATAACCTGATGTACACTAATATTAAGGGCATAACATTTTCATTAGTCGAGAGTGGATTATTTCATATTTTAAATTTTTTTATTCATTTAAAATATGAAATATATAATGCAACAAAAGCCAAAATGGCAGAGCAAAGCGAGAGGAGTGAAAACTTGCATAAGGTTGGTATTCGAAATCATCAGGGTGATGCAGTGGAGGATGGTCCTTCTATTCCAGATTGAAAGGTGTTGGGTGATAAGCGAAAGGGGAAGGAGGTATCTTGGGGAGCTAAGGAAGTGCATGACTGGCCAGAGAAGGACCTGGAGGATCGGGCGAGGTCGGAGGATTGGCACGACATTAACAAGGGTGGAAATTTTCCTCTTCATGAGAGCAAAGCTTGGTCTAGGTGGCAACGACAGGGTAAAAATCGAAGATCCAATGGAAAACCCTGGATTGATCCCTGTAGCAATAAATGGTGAGAAAAAATATTCAAATTTTGGTGCAAGACAGAGGAATGGCGGAAGGAGAGAGTTTAGATCCATAACCACTCATGGATTTAATGACGAATTCGGAAGGGCGGATCGTAGGACCATGGTTTTCGGATCCAAATGCCTAGGCCCTTCAATTAAAAGGCTGGAAGATTTGGGACTCATCATGAAATGGTTTGGATCCAATTTGAATTGTGATGGCCTGATTCGGTGGTGGCAGGGTAGATGGGGCTCAAAGATAGGTTTCAGATATATGTTGAATAACTTCTTTATTGTGATTTCCCCCTCTTCTATGATCCATAATGAAATCCTCGAAGGTATCTGGGTAATGGATGGCTATGGGTTCTATAAACGAAAGTGGGATGTGGGCTTTGATCTACTTCAGCATCAGTTATCCTACATTCAAGACTGGTAAAAAGTCCCAAAGCTTCCATATAAATTCTGGAAAACCAATATATTAGAGTAGATCGGTTATAACTTGGGCAAGTACATTTGTGTAGATGAATGGGTGGAAGAAGATGAGATTAACACTTATGTGCGCATTTGTGTGGAGAACCCACCTAACAACACCAGATGGAAGGAGTTGGAAATCCACACAGACTGGGGTGTTCTAAAGCAACCCTTGGTATTTGAGTCTAGGCCCAAGGTGATTGGATCGACACCTTAAGCTGGTGTGCTTGGAAAAATCCTCAATCTGGGGTATGCGGTCAATCCTATGATCCAGCGTCCAATGCTCTGATTTTTCCAGGGTCAAGCGATGTTGAGGATTTTCCCAAGCCTCACCAGGAGCAATAGGAACAGGAAAAATTCATTAAGGATGACCAGGATGAGGCTAGTCCTAAGGTGCCAGAGGAATACATTAACATAACTCTTAACAACAAAGTGTGTGATGTTTGTAACATCATAGATAACAATTTGAGGAAGGACAATCTCAATTCACTAATTGAGGTAAGCAAGGAGTTAGCAGAATTAGAACAAGAAGCTAAGGATGCACTAATTGAATCCTTCTTTGTGGCTCAGTTAGCAGAAGATGCTTGGATAGAAATGAAAGGGCTGGAGGATGATGCCTTTGTCCCCAATTGAGAGGAGGAGGTGGCCTTTGTGTCAACCCAAGATGGGTTGGGCATATGCCAGGTTGAGGATGATGTACTTTCACCAGACTATGGGGAACACAAGAAGTGAGGTAGAGTGCCAAATGTGGAAAAATTGAATATTGATGGTGAAGCGGCTGGATAGAAAAAGATCATGGACATGTTGAAAGTAGGGAAGAGAGACCCCCTTCTTGAAGAGAAATGAAGATCTTTGCCTGAAATGTTATGGAATTCAATGCCCCTAGAAAAAGACGTCTGGTGAATGACCAACGAGTGGCTTCATAGGCGGAAATCTATATGCTACAGGAGACAAAATTGGACAAAGAGAGAGTGTTGGCCTTTGAAAAAAGGATGGGCTCTTGGAAATGGTTAGCGGTGGAGGTAGTGGGTGTGGCTGGAGGCCTTATTACTCTCTAGAAGCCAAGCATGGTTTCACTGGCTATGTTGGATGAGGGTAGTAGGTGGATGGCTTGCTTTGTAAGAAGTTTTGTGTTGAATATTCAGTTTACTCTAGTCAATTTGTGTATGGTCCCATCTCATGCTTAGAAAAGCGTCAAGTCTGGTCAGAAATTGAGCATTTATGTCAAGGTCAGGAGTGGGGCCCTTGCTTAATTGATTGAGATTTCAATGCCATATTATATTCAAAAGAAAAACAAGGGGGAGTGTCCAAGAAACTTCAATCATAGATGGATTTTGAAGCTTTTGTCAAGAGGAATTAGTTAATTGATCTACCAATGGCCAATGGTAGTTTTACCTGGACCAACATAAGGTTTGTGATTTTCTCAATAGTAGAGAAGCTAGATAGATTTTTCTTCTTAGGAAACTTGGAGGCTTTTCCCTACACTCTGAAAGGAAAAATTCTCCCATGTCCAGGTTTAGATCACTTTCCTATATTTTTGGACATGGTTGGGGAGGTTGTCCCCCCAAATGCCCTTTCAAATTTGAAAATATGTGGCTAAAAGACCCAAATTTATTGCACCTCATCTCTCAGTGGTGAGGAGATGTTGATGTGGAGGGCTCAAAAATGTTTATTTTAGCAGCAAAATTAAAACACATTAAATTGCGCTTGAAGGAGTGGAACACATTAAGTTTCAAAAATATCTTTGAGGAAAAGAAGCACATTGAAGGGGAGCTTTCAACCTTAAACAAGGAAGTGATTAGGTGGGGTATGGATAATGAAAGGTATCTTTAGGATAAGGATCTACTCAATAGTTGGAACAACATCCTAGCAAAAGAAGAGGTATTTTGGCATCAGAAATCTCATGAGTTATGGTTAAGTGAAGGGGATAAGAATTCAATTTTTTTCATAACTCCACAAAAATATGGTGAGAAGTCAAAAAAATCTCAAAGTTGAGATTGACAGATGGTGTTGTTTTGGAGAAATTTGGGCTTATTGCAAAGGCAACAATATTTTTTTTAAGAATCTTTTGAATGACTGGGAGGGATCAAACCTAGAAGCGCAGCAAGAGCTTGTGAGTTGTATACCTAAGCTGGTGTCAGATGAGCATAATTCAATTCTGGTCAAACCTTTTTTGGAAGAGGAAGTCAAATCGGCTCTATTTTAATTACATCCAGACAAGTCTCCTTGTCCAGATGGTTTCTTAGCTGCCTTCTTCCAACACTATTGGGATATTGTGGGCTAGGATGTGGTCAAAGCCATAGAAGATTCTAGGGCTTCAGGGTGAGCCCTAAAGGAACTCAACAATACGTTCATTGCTCTAATCCCAAAGAAGGAGAAGCTGGATAGATTGCAGGACTTTAGGCCCATCTCTCTGTGCAACACAGTCTACAAAATTCTAGAAAAATCAATTGCAAATAGGCTCAAGGTGATACTCCTGTGATTGATCTTTGAAGAAAAAATGGGTTTTGTGGTAGGTCAGTCAATCTTTTCTAGTGTAATTGTGGCCATAGAAGCCATTCATTCAATCCTAAATACCCAGAACCCGTCAATGATCCTCAAGTTGGATATAAGAAAAGCCTATGACAAAGTCAATTGGAGATTCTTGTTCAAAATCTTGGAGGTCGTCAGTTTCTCCTCTTCATGGATTAATTGGATTTTTTGGATGGATAACATGCCCAAGGTATTCAATTCTAAATAATGGATCCCCTCATGGTTTTTTTGAAGTTTCTCAAGGACTTCGACAAGGGGATCCCTTATCTCCTTGTCTATTCATCTTAATGGCAGAGGCATTGGGATGGGCCATTTCTCAAATGACTGTGTTAGGGAAATTGAGAGGAGTACAGATAACAAGTTCCATTCCACCAGTTACCCACCAATAGTTTGCAGACAACAATTTTATTTTAGGGAAAGCAGGAGTGGCAGAAGCAAAATCCTTCAAAAGTATTCTTTCAAAATACTCCTCTACCTTGGGCCAAGAGGTGAGCTTTGAAAAGTTAGAATTTTTTTTCTTTTTTGTTAATCCGTCTTTGGAGAAACAAATCTTCCAAGTTTTAAGGTTTAAAAAAGGGAAGCTTCCTTGTAAATATCTTGGTTTTCCACTAGCTTTGGTCCAACACTCTAGTAAACTATGGGATTCCTTTTTGTCAAAGATGGACCATATATTGTCCTCTTGGAAAGGACGTTTGCTTTCGTGGGCTAGGAGACTCACGCTCATAAAATCAGTTGTGGCAACACTTCCAATCTATATGCTATCATGTCTTCCTTTACCAGGACACACCCGTGATAATCTCAACCAAAAGATGAGGCTCTTTTTCTGGCAAGGAGGCTCAAAATAGAGAAATCTACCACTGATAAAATGGGAGAAGCTTTGCAGCTCAAGAGAGGAAGTTGGGGAAAGTATCAAGAAATTGGCACTTCAAAACAAAGCCTTGGGAGCGAAGTTGGCATGGATTATGTATGCATGATAGGATCTAAAGTGGGTAAAAATTCTAAAAGCTAAATACTTGGAGGATGGCCCAATTAGCTTCTTCTAAACCTGATCGCTCCCAAAAGGCTCTCGAGTTTGGAATTTTATCTGTAGTTATCAAGATTTCATTATGGATTTTCTATCATGGGACTTGGGCGATGGCAGCCAGGATCTCTTTTGGGAAGATTCTTGGGGAGGTTTCTAGGAATTGACCAACTTTCAAAATCTAAGGAATGTGAAAGAGGTCACAAAGAGGATCTAGGACTCTCATGTTAGGTATTTCTTGATAAGTGAGGATTCAAATGGTGTTCAGTCTTGGCATTGGAAGGATCCTTCTCACTTGGGTTTGAGTGATGCCAAAGTCAAAGTTTTCAAAGACGTTCTTATTCAGTGTTCCATTTGTTTGAGAGGAGGTCAAGATGTTCTTCGGTGGTGTGGCTTCACTTCGGGCTCTTACCGAGCCAAGGAAGGATACAACATTTTATCTAAGCAGCAGGAGTTGGCGTCAGATATTCCCAGTGATTTGTGTTGGAATAAATTTTGTCTCCTTAAGGAAGGGATATTTGCATGGGTAGTTTTTTAGGGAAGATTACTAGCTTTAGATAGGCTAAAGAAATTTGGCATTAATGGTCCTTTTAGGTGTGTCCTATGCAAGGCAGCAGAGGAGACATGTGATCACCTCTTTCTTAATTTCCCTTTCACAAAACAATGCTAGGATTGGTTATGCAATAAGATTTGCCTCCTCACAGTTTCTCTAGGGAATTTGTTGGGATGGCTTAATGGATGGCCAAGGTTGGGAGGCGGATCAATTTTTGTTGGATTTTGGAAATTGAGCCCATCCCTTTTAATGTGGGAAGTATGGAAGGAGAGGAATCAAAGACTTTTCAAGGACAAGGAATTGTCTCTATCGTCCTTTCTAAACAAATTGGAAGCATGCATGGTTGAGGTGTTGAACTCAAGAGTTGAAAAAGGTACGAAGGTGAACTCTTCCTTCTCTAGTTGGGATGCAAAATTAATGAGATGGTGGAATGGATTGAAAGCTCCTACTCAACTTGGAGTAGGTGGTAGAGCAGTGCAAGAGGAGCATAAAACTGTCAAATGGATCCCTCTGGCTCATGGCTAGTATAAAATAAATTTTGGCAAGACCACTAGAGGCAACTCAGGGCAATTGGGCGTAAGATGCATTATAAGGGATTGGAAAGGCAAGATGGTGGGAAGGTTGGCATTGCTGCTTTCTCTGGGCACCAACAACTGGGCAGAGCTACATGCAGCCTCACATGTGAGAAAACTCTGCTTCGAGCTAAAACTAAGGAATGTAATCATTGAAGGAGACTCACTTCTAGTAATAAATGCTCTGTGTTTGGGTAAATTTCAGAATTGGAAGTTAAATTCTCTCCTAGAAGTCACAATGTCATAGTTGTAGATCTTCAAAAACTATGAAATCAGTCATATTTTAAGAGAAGGGAATCAGGAGGCCGATTCTTTATCAAATCTTGGAGCTGATGGGGTATATTTAAGGGAGGTGAGGTTGGAAGACCTTGACACTAGTTAACTAATGTGGGTAGTTGGGAGGGTGCCACTTCACCAGGATGGGTGAAGTGGCAGACACATTGGAGAGTTCGAGGCTTGCGTCTTTTCTCATCTCCTATCTCATGGTAGGATAGTCGGGTGGCATATAGATGGCAAGGTGGTGACATTTGTAAAAGAGTAAACACATGCTTGGTGGGAAGAGTCTAGACTTTGTTATTTTCATCATTACCTGTTGGGAAAGTAAGCTTGTGACATCCTTTCAAGGATGCTTTTCCAAACTTTTTGGTAATAATCGTAGGGAATGACATTAGCAACATTTAATCAATAGTGTTTTCATTAAATTTCTAGCTCTTTCCAAAAATCCATGAACAGGTTCATTCTATTGGTCTCTACCAAAGAATTGGAGATGGGTGGTATGGTGACTCCTATGTAGCTCAAGGGCTCGAAGTGGAAGATCGCATTCAAGGGAAAGATAACAACTCTTTGGCTTTAGCATCTCATCCGCCATTTAGATTACTTGGTATTTGTGGCCATAAAATGTGTAATGGGGAAGAATTTTATGGAGGAAGCAGAAGGTTACAGGCTAGACTCTGACATCTCCTCTTGAGTTTTGGCTAGTTTATTGGACGTTGGGGTGCCTAAAGAACAAGCCAGGGTGATCATGAGGCATCTGTTCCAGAAGGACATGCTGGTAGGGCTAGATAGGGCCTTAGTCGCTGCATGTCTGGGGAAGGGAATTCCATGCTCGAAGGACCTTCATTTGCTTAATGATCCAAAGGCATTGGTAAATTACTATCCTTTTCTACTAGATGTGACAGGGTTTGACTTGTTGGAGCATAGGAGATTGGCAAGTGCTGGAGTGGAATTTTTGAGGAAGAAATATCGTCTAGTCCAGGTAGCAGATTCGACATGGAAGCGGGAATTTCTGGTATTTGCGCAACATAATGTTTGGTGATATGAGTTTGGGTTGGGAGTGTTTCTAATAGTTGCTTCTTAGGGAAAGTTTTTTGTTGGGGTTTAATTTTCCATAGCTAGTTGTTTTGTCCTTGTCCAAGCTATGGTATAATTAGGGTATGTGTAGGATCATCATGGAAAAAACAGACCCTTAAGTGGCGAAAAATTTAGAAAAATCAAAGTTAGGCAACTTGACTTAAAAATTTGAATAAGTTATCTATTTTATTTCAAAAATATGTAAGAATAAAATCTGTAGCAAATTGAATGTAGTTTCTAAACTACTAGGTTTATTTTAAAAAATCTATTTGGTGAAAATTTGAAATTTCAATGCAATAGTACTTAAATTTTAGGGAAAAAATAAGAAGTAGGTGTCTGTCTGGCCACCCTAACCACAATAAAATGATAATATTTTTTATGAGATTTTAGATATAAGTAGAGGACTCATGTCGATGTGGTGCATATTTTTTGTAATTTTTTCCAAGTAAATAATTAATTATGAATTTTTATTACAACTTTTAAAAATATAAAAACTGTATGTCGGACCATCTTGATTTGGTCAAAACTTCATGAAATTCATTTTTTTTAATCCTATAGTATGTGAAGCATAGAATGTGATGCATGTTTTGGATTAAAAAAATGAAATCTTATTTAAAGCTACATTTGTTTTTCAATCACCTATCAATCAATTTAGTCATAATTCAAATAGAAAATGAATAATAATTATTTATTAAATTAAAAGTAAAGCATAATTTATATTGGTGGAAAGCTGAGAATCTCCTTTAAAAACCCTTTTCATTTCATCAATTTTGGGTAAAAAAAAGTCGTCAGCGATATACCCATCATATCACCACTTTTTGGCCCATCATGATCCTACACATACCCGCATGTTGAATCCTCAGGTCTAAATTTTTTGGGGACTTCCAACAAAGCATCCAAAAATCTTGAGAGTAAATCATAGGGTCATTCTCCCTTGTGACTCTTCATGTTAGACAATTCTTGAACAAAAGATATCTGATCAACTTTGCTCAAATTTTGTTGATGTTCAACTTGGAGTTCACTATGATTTTTGTGTTGTAGTAATGGAAAAATCAGAACAAAAGAAGCATCGTCATCTTGAAAATCATTTCTATTGTTTGATCCATGAATTCTATTTGCATGAAGTGTGCTAGGATAACCTACACTTGCAGCCATATATCACTTCATCATTGAGTATTTCAGATTATTCTCAATATCCTTGGCAATTTGATATACCTAATGTAATGTTGCAAACTATTTATCTCTTAGCAAATAACTCATTTCTTCATCAAATGCACCAAAGTATACAAAAAAAATACTAGATTATTTAGTCTCATACTTTCAGGAATGTCATCTAATGTTTTTGAAAATATGAGATTGAAAGCTGGGACTAACTCATCTTCTTCTTTCTGGACGCTATTAATTTTTTGTCTCACTAAATTTGGATTAATTATTTCTCCAAACTATTCTATGAATGATGCCATGAACTCATTCCATGAAGAGATAGAACACACTGGAAAATATGAAAAGCAATCTCTAGAATCTTTCTTTAGAGATTGAACAAAGAACTTCATGAAAACATCTCCATAACTTATCTCATAATCTCCCATCAAATCAGAAAATTCTTGCAGATGTTGAGATGTTGTTTCTGATCTTTTCCCTTTGAACTTTGGAAAACGTTCCTTAACTTCATTAGGAATATAGTTTGGGAAACCTTTAATACTAATAAAATTCAATAGTCTATATGTTTCCATAGAGAAACTTCTTTGATGACATGACAAGGGTTGCACTCTTCATGTTTACATCATGCACCCCATAGGGATGTACAAGTGAATGATACATTTTCTTACACCCCTTTACAAACTTCAAACATCAACTCTACAGTTGATCATTTCCCTATTTCTTTCTTTTATCATGACCTTAAAATATTACTATGCATAACTCAAATACATCTACATCTAAGATCTCTCTAATGGGAAGATTTCAAGAAGAAGCATAGTTCTTCATTACAACATAGAAGCTTCAAATTATAGCTCAGAAGTATGAAAAAATTACCACTACCATTCCCTTTCTTAGTGCTATTTCACTCAATAGGGAACCAAATCTTTTCAAGAATTGTATACTTCTCATAACTAGTTTCAAACATAATACTTTCTTTAAATTTATGAGAATACCTAGAAACTTGGAGCAACTGCTAACCTTTCATCTTGACTCCAAATTTTGCAAATCTGGAACTCTCTTCACATCTTCAACAGATTCTTTAGATAGAGTCACCACCTCTCTTCATAGAGGATTGAACTTCAAGCAATATGAAGCTCCTTAAAAAATGAATTTCCTTTTGGGTCTTCTCCCACAATAGAGTCACACATAAATTATTTGAAATTGCTGCAATAAAATCACTTCCAAGTCTAAAATCTTCTCAATATCTGAACTAGATGTTTAGATTCACCAAATTCTTGACTCTCTCCAAATGGATACTCTTCTGATGTTCCCCAACAGATTCACCAATCTATTGGTTATTTTTCTTGCAACCTTCAAACCTAGGACAAAACATAATGCCTAAACTAGGGGATTGAATGCTTAGGACAAGGAATCTGTAGTATCAAGATATTGACGACAAGAAAAGCCAATGAACAAGGCTATGAAATCCTTCTACACTTTGAGCTCCATAGGGCTTCGGAGGGTGCTCCTAATTGTAGGCCTGATTTTCAGATAATCTTATGCCAAGCAACAAACTATAGACCTATGAAAGTGGATAGTCCTCAGGTATATGAGTGATGGGTATTGTATATTATACCAAGTTCAAGCATAATCCCATTTGCATTTGAACATAGTTGAGAACACATAACTTAGATATCTTCATTTTAAACACATAAGGGGTTAATAGATGAATTATCTCAAATTCAGCCCCTATACTCTTTCAAATACCATGAAGATATAGGAAACAAATAACTTAAAAAACAAAGCAAATGAACATCAAAGTAAAAGGGATTTTAAATGATTTAGATTATTTCAGAAAATGTCTTAGGCTTTGTGATAGATCAATGCCTAATCATGGGCCATAGAGTCATCTACAAAACGACCACAAAGACCCTATCAACAAACTAGGTTCAATCAATGGTTTTAAAATATGTTAATACCTTACATTAACAAACCAACTCATATTTCCATAAAGTTCAACTTACCAATCCCACTTGTGCCCTCAAAATTATAGTTATCTAATCAAAGTGATTTAACTCTTTACTTGATAGAGAACCATGGCCAGACAACACAATCATAGGAAAGTTTTCATGACAAACTCAAATAATCCTTGATATATTAAATTCATATAATTAAAAGCATACAAATTTTGGAGACAACTTCATGAAAAGTAATTTGTTTTTGCACAAATTGGTTACCACTTGCTCATAAAATTGAACTATTACAATTTACATATTCTATATATGACTCAGGCTCAACACTATTCTGCCTCACTCTCTAATTCAGAATTTTAGAACCTTGTAGAAATGAGAAGAAGAGAAAAGATATAGAAGAAGGAGAAACCCTAAAACTACATCTGCAGTTGACACCTGGATCCATTCTTCTTCGTTGATCTATGACTTTCTTTGCTTCCTAAAGAATATTCAATCTACACCCTAGTTCATGCATAATGCATTCACTTGCATTCTAATAGAAAAATATTCCCTTCATGATAACCTTCTTTATGCCCTTGTTGCTTTGCATTTCACTTGTAAATGCAATTTTGTCTTCTTTTGTGCTTGGCTTTTCTTGAAAAATAAACCTCTACTTGTAAAAATTAATTAACTTGTTGCATCTACTCTTACCACAGTGAATTTTTTTTAATCTCCACTTTGTCTTTCCATAGCCAAAGAAATTTTTTTTCCCATGAAAGTCCTTTTATTCTGCTCCTTTGTTCCTTTGTAGTTGAAAATAATTTTACCAGTGAAAAAGCCCTTTCCCAACAAATTTTTTTTGCTTATAAAGTGAATAAATAATTCACTTTACCAAGATTTAAAACCATTTTTCTCGTGCCCACAAAACTTGAAATATTTAATTTAAAATATTTGACAATTAAAGTTTTCCTCTTCACTTTATAATTTTCACTTAGCTTTCAGAATGGTAAAAGATTATAAAAATCACTTTACTGGGCATTATAAATTTTACCCATGCACTCTTACTTTGCACCTCATTTTAAAATACTTACCTTTTAAAATGATGAGGGATCAAATATTTTTGGTCAAACAACATTGAAACCACCATTTAAAAGAAAAAAAATTTAAAAAAATTGTTTGGGCCCACCATTGCCACTCCCTACCTCCCTACTGCTTGTGATGATGACAACAAAACTTTGTGTGGGCTAGCGGGAAAGTCTTCACCTCCCCGCTTCTCCGCACATTTCCTGTGACGTCATCCCTATTCCTGTGAGCTGGTGGGTAAGAGTTGTTCTTAGTTGAACTTCGAGTCAAATGTAATAAAAATAAAATTTCCTCAAACAACTTTGATGCATTTTCACTAGCAATGCATGTTGGGGTCGTTTTTTTGAATGAGAGGGTGTTTTGATCACTGGAGGCATCCAAAAAATGGCCATAACAACAATGAAAGTGTTTCCAACACATGTGGATAAGTCTAGGCATCATTTGGAAGGTGAAAAACATCATTTACAGTAGATATACAACTTCAAAAATCTACCCCAGAGCGAAAAACATGATTGCACTCTTCAATTTCTGTGAATTTCAGAAGCAATTGCAAGCCATTTTTAATGAAACAAAGCAATTTATTTGATTGATAGGAATTGGAAGGAGTAGCAGGACATTTTCATTGCTTTTAAGCATTTAAAAATGCTTCAAATGACATCCAAAAATTGTCGGGGCATGAGAAAAGTTGCAGACCATTTTTGGAGGCTCAAATTAGAAAATTTTATAAATTTTAATGCTCCAAAAGTTTCCCCAAGTGTTCAACTAAGGATGCGAGACATATTCAGCCCTCAATCAATCTTCTAGCAGTCTCGAAAATGCCAAAAAGTGGCTTCCCCACTAGCCTATGCCTCTTTCAAAACCTCTCCAGAATTCTAGCCTAGCATGGAAAGGAAATTGTTGGAAAACTTCAATTTCAATTTCATCATAAAACCTTTAAAAATGCATTTCAAGTCCCCCCCCTAACATTTAAAACATTGAAAATGCCTTAAATTTTGCAAAATTTAGAAATTGCAAAGGGGAAAAGTCATTTTTTTCGCTGGCAAAATGATGAAAATTTGCTGCTCACAAACGGGAAAACTTGGAGCCATGATTTTTTGAGAGCAATCCTAATCAATTATTTAGAGAAAACCCATTTCCTCAAAACTTGCATCGCCGAAAGATTTATAGGACCTCTTTTGTAAACTAACTTATTGGATGGCTTTGCCACGACTAAAATGCATTAAAATAATATTTCAAATGACCTCCATTTTTAATGAAAATGGAGCTAGAGATTTTTTGGACCAAAATGAGAAATGGGTTGCCCTTAGAATTATAAAATTTGAAAATTTTTGAAACACCAATTTTGACCCAGTTGTAGTCATAAGACAATTAAATGACCCATCAAAACTCATCCTAGGGGCTTGAAACTGAGCAGACATGTTACCATATGTCAAATGAATATGTTCACCAAGGGATTCAACATGAAAGAAAATGAGCTCTGAATCATGACCCTCTAAACTAGGTCACTGTGGTAGACTTTTTAGGGGCACTTCTGAGTGTGCAAATCAAATTTCATATTATGGGCACATCAAATTTTTCAAATTTTGAAGGTGGCAATAGATCCAAAAGCTAAGAAAAGTGTCTTCATTGGATATGGTGAGAATGTAAAAGGTTATAAGTCATGGAATCCTCTAACTAGAAAATTTATCTATTCTAGAGAAGTTATTTTCAGCAAACTTAGAGCTATTTTTGATCTTCTATAGCCTACAAAGAAAGAAAGGAAAAATATAGTTTATTTTGACTTGCAAGAAGAAGATGAACATCAAGAAGAACATAATGATGGATTTGAGGGTGGAGAAGAAGAAGAGAGTTCAAGTGAAAGTTCAGAAGAGGAATACTCTGTTGTGATAGAAGTTGATCATATTGAAGAACATGAGGAAGAATCTCTTACTCCACCCTTGAGAAGATCCATTAGACAACGAAATCTAGTTGAAAATTATAGCCCACTAGATTTCTATTATTTTTTTGTTTCATTGAGTACCAACAATGAGGCTAGATACTATAGGGAAGCTATTCTTGTAGATGATAGCGAGTCATGGGAAATAGTCATGCAAAAGGAGATGATGACTTTAGACTCTTGTGATACATGGGATCTTGTTTGTTTTCCCAAAGGAAGGAAAGACATTTGTTGTAAGTGGGTTTATAAAAATAAATTTGGTGCATATGATTCATTAGAGAAGTTCAATGCTAGACTGGAAGCTAAGGGCCACTTCTAGAGAGAGGGAGTTGATTTTGGTAAAATTTTCTCTCTTGATGCTAAATTATCTTCTATTACATTTATTTTATCCATAGTTGTTTCTTATGATTTTGAAATTGAGAAAATGGATGTTAAGACTACTTTTTTGCATGGAGATCTAGAAGAGGAAATTTATATGCAACAACCAAAAGAATTTGAAGTAAAAGGGAGAGAACACTTGGTTTGTAGATTGAAACAATCTCTTTATGGTTTAAAATAATCACCATGGATGTGGTATCAAAAATTTTACTCTTTTGTGTTGAAATTGGGCTTTGATAGAAGCAAAGAGGATCACTGTGTTTACATTAGATATATTGATGACTAGTTACTAGTTTTTGCCTTGTATGTGGATGGTATGTTGTTTTTTAGTAACACAAAAAGTATGATTAGTGAGTAGTCTAAAGCACAACTTTTAGATGCATTTGATACGAAGGATTTGGGTGAAACTAGATACATGTTGGGAATTGAAATAAGAAGATATTGAGATAACAAAAAGGTTTGGTTGTTACAAAATAAGTATGTGAGTACTAGACTAGACCATGCTTGTGTTGGAGGAAGTTTGATGTATGCAATGGTTTGCACTTGACTAGATATTGCCCAAGAAGTGGGAGTTTTGAGAAGGTCTATGCCTAACCATGGTAGAGAGCATTGGAATTATGCACAAAGAGAGTGTTAAAATATTTGTATGGTACTTATTATTATTATTATTTGGTGTATTTTGGTATTGACAATGTGGATAAGACATTTGACATACAAGGTTTTGTTGATGCAAATTGGGTTGCTGACTTGGATAGTTAAAGGTCCACTAGTGGGTATGTGTTTACTTTTTTGGAGAAGGTATAAGTCAGATGAGTAGGACACAACCTACAGTTAATTTATCCACTACCAAAGTAGAGTGTATGGCTACTACCCATGTCTCTAAGGAGGCAGTATGGTTACACATATTGTGAGCATGTATTAGTTTCGATTGCATGAGAGTTTAGATTGATGTGATAGCCATAGCGCAATTCATTTAGCCAAGAATCCTATGTATCATGCTCGTACAAAGCATGTGGATGTTCAATACCATTTTTTTAGAAATGATTACTAAAGGAAAAATTAAGTTGAAGAAAATTGACATAGAGGTGAATTTTGTAGATTATCTTACCAAATGTGTGAGCACAAATAAGTTCTTTTGGTGCATGGAGACCATGGGCTTTGTTTCTTGTACCTAGTTGACTCCATTATGGTTTGATTCCCCTAACTCTTGCAAGGTATTCAAAAAGTGGGATAATGTTGGGAATCAAGGTGTCTCAACATTGAGAATTCCTAACTTATTTATTTATTGTTAATTTACATTTTCCCATGGATAAATATTACTACTGTTATTAAATAATTGTGTTCCATAAAAGGGGACATGATATTTTGAGCTGGCACTTTTGCCACATGTCGGTGCCTTGACAAATAAGTTATTAGATATCAAAATATGCCAACTTAGTGGTATAACATGGAAAGCCTATTTTTAAGGATGTTATGACAGATTCTATGAGAGTTGTAAGGGAAAAAGGTGGGGTATATCATTTTGGATGTGAGAGTCATATATGATATGAGTATGTGCAGGATCATCATGGAAAAAATAGGCCCTTAAGTGGCGAAAAATTTAGAAAAATCAGTGTTAGGCAACTTGACCTAAAAATTTGAGTAAGTTATCTATATTATTTCAAAAATATGTAAGAATAGAATCTGTAGGAAATTGAATGTAGTTTTTAAAATACTAGGTTTATTTAAAAGAACCAAAATCTATTTGGTGAAAATTTGAAATTTCAATGCAGTAGTACTTAAATTTCAAGGAAAAAATAAGAATTAGGTGTATGTCTGACAACCCTAACCACAATAAAATGATAATATTTTTTATAATATTTTAGATATAAGTAGAGGACTCACGTCCTGATGTGATGCATATTTTTTTGTAATTTTTTTCCAAGTAAATAATTAATTATGAATTTTTTATTACAACTTTTAAAAAATATAAAAACTCATATGTCTCACCACCTTAACTTGGTCAAAAATTCATGAAATGTAATTTTTTTTTTTAATCCTATAATATGCAAAGCATAGAATGTGACGCATATTTTGGATTCAAAAAATGTGATACCGTTTGAAATCTATAGATGTTTTTCAATAAGCCTATCAATTAGGACTTTAGTCATAATTCAAATAGAAAATGAATAATAATTATTTATTAAATTCAAATTAAAGCATAATTTATATTGGTGGAAAGCTAAGAATCTCATTTAAAAACCCTTTTCGTTTCATCAATTTTGGGTAAAAGAAAAGTCGTCAACCACATACCCTACACATACCCATCATATCACCACTTGTTGGCCCATCATGATCCTGCACATACCCACACATGTAAGAGAATCTTTGCATAAGCTAATGATGGTAGGTGATGCATGTAAGAGCATTTCCTATTTTCTATAGCTTCGTATGGAAACTTGTAAGAGGGTGTAGTGTCATGTAAGAGACCATGTTTAGCATGTAAGGGGTCATATGGATTTTTACCATGTTATTTCCAAAGATTGTTTTGACCCATGGTGATGTTTTATGGTGGTATTATGAGCCCCCATGAGTTTATATATTGAGGGGTTGAGATGGAGAGAATATGAGATTTTTTATATGTACACTAATGTTGCTAGATTCGAATCAAGATTAAGGAAATTCTATACATATCGTAATCTCTTTGAAGAATAATAACAATTTTCCTTCTTTTCTTGGTGGATATTTTTACTCAAAAGGGTTTTCTCCATGTAAATCCTTGTGTTATGTGTATGGCTCTTGCGTTGTGTGATTTCTTTGTAGTTTAAATCATTTCTCCATTATTTTCTGGGTATGTGTAGGATCATCATGGAAAAACCAGGCCCTTAAGTGGCAAAAATTCTAAAAAATTAGAGTTAGGCAACTTGACGTAAAAAATTGAATAAGCTATCTATATTATTTCAAAGAATATGTAAGAATATAATCTGTATTAAATTGAATGTAGTTTGTAAACTACTAGGTATTGTTTAAAAAAATATATATTTGGTAAAAAATTGAAATTTCAATGCAGTAGTACTTAAATTTTAGGGAAAAAATAAGAAGTAGGTGTCTATTTGACAACCCTAACCACAATAAAATGATAATTATTTTTTATAAGATTTTAGATATAAGTAGAGGACTCATGTCCTGATGTGATGCATATTTTTTTGTAATTTTTCCAAGTAAATAATTAACTATGAATATTTTATTACAACTTTTAAAATATATTAAAAACTCATGTCTGACCACCTTAACTTGGTCAAAACTTCATGAATTTCAGCTTTTCTATTTTTAATCCTATAGTATGTGAAGCATAAAATGTGACGCATGTTTTGGATTCAAAAAATATGATACCGTTTGAAAGCTATAGATGTTTTTCAATCGTCTATCAATCAGGACTTTATTCGTAATTCGAATAGAAAATGAATAATGTTGAGATGATGAATTGCATAGCCCCTGAAGCTCGAAAATCTTCAATGAAGGACTTTAGCCATGAAAGATAATCAACCACAAAAGAAGTGTTGCAACAATGGAATGTTGATTAAAGATTCTATTGATATGATGATTGATATGATATATGATTGATATTTTACAAATGAACAAGATGCCTGATTATATAGGCAAGAGGTAAACCCTAATATGCATGAGATGTTGCCATGTGTCTTGATCTAACAACATGTGACAACATGTGAACCCTAATGGTGATGATCATTAAATGATGAGATAAGTTCTAGAAGAAATCTTATCCCACAAACTAGGAAAGGGAATATTATCCCATTTATTAAATGATTTATCTAATAATGCAACCTAGTACTTAATGATTAAATGCAAGACCTAAGTTAACTTATGCTAGTGTAATAATTAATTAATTAATTACACCAACACCCCCCCATAAGTGCAACTTAGGGAGGAAAATGCAATGATTATGCAAGATGATGATGGGTCCCAGCTACGAGGCCATGTTAGGTACCCATGTACATGAAGATGTAGAAAATCTCCCACAACCAGAGAAAAGGGGAAAACCCAGTAGGAACAAAACCCCTCTCCAAAAGAGAGATGAAAAGGAAAAAATGTGAGAATGGGAAGGATGGAGGACTCCCAAATACCCCCAAGAACACCATCCGTCACATGGATACAATACAATCAATGCCCCCCCATAGGAGGGAAAGAGAGATACTATATAGCCCCCCCAGAAGATGATATCACCTACAAAAAAGGTAAGTGTCTGAAGATAGAACAAGATCCAATGTCAACAAACAACTTGTCTCCCTTTCAGAAGAAACAAAACCAAATGCAAGTGCAAAGATGCTTCCCATTCCGGATAGGAATTGAAGGAAGGAAGGATGAACATGGATGATGATGTCTCTGAACGCTGCTCAAATGTCTCCTTGCCTGATGAAGATGCCACAATCAATGAAGAGGGTGACAAACCAAGACAATGTAGAAAATGATGTCGAACAATATCCAAAGACAAAGATGGAATGGATATGATGGATGTGATGGAGACTTGATAGCCCTCCCTGAATGAAATGTCCTCAAAACCACTGAAAGAAGTCTGAAGAAAATCCAATGGTGGATGCTGAAGAAACCTCAAGTCCTGAATGGAATGATAGGGAAGAAGTCTTAGATATGAAATTGCTGAAGAGAAACCAAGTGCCTCCAAGATGGTCTCTGAATTCCCAATCAAGGTCGAGACAAAGAAATGAGGATACTCAAGAAAACTCTCCAAGGTGTGATCTAAATAGAGGAGTGATATCCCCTCAAGAATGTCCTCCAAACCTATAGACGTAGCCAAGTCAGTGATACCTGAAACAAAGCCAGCATGTGATGTCAAGTCTGGAAAATAGAATGTGTCCTGATGGATAGAGATGATGGTGGAAGCCTCAATCAATGAGTCTAGACAAGGAATCACTGAATGTGAAGGGATACCAACTGTCTCTGATGAAGAAAAAGCACTGAAAGTAACCTTGTCAACCTCTTCAGAAAGATCAAGGTAATCAACTTCCTGCACAACAATAGCATCATGGGGTACTTGATTTGAAGAATGACATTCTAAAGCATGATCATCTTGGAATGGTGGAGTATCTGAATCTGCATATAGCTCCCAAAGCTTTGTCCAAAGAAGGTGAGGACAATCACAATGATCAATAGATCTCAAAACATCACAATCAACTTGCATCTCAAGGATTTCCAAAACAGTGAACCTGCTGCAACTCCAACCAAGTTCTTGAATACCTGCACTCGGATGAGGAACTATCAAATAGATATGGCAACAAATCAAGTGATTGAAGATGGTGGCAGATCCCATCTTGCCATTGTAGATAGTTACCCTTATGCAACATAGTCAAAGGAGAATAATATGCAAGCCCCATAACGAAATTTCTCCACAAAAAACAAAGACAAATGACCTTCAACAGAAAATAGAAGACTTCCAAATAGATATGCAACTGAGAAGATGCCTCCAAGATCAACAAATTCTTCTTCAATCTTCAGGATGTCTCAAGAATAAAAAACCAAAAAAAAAGATACTTGGAGCTGAAACCAAAGAAGATGACTGGACTGATGAAAAAATGCACTGAAATATCTCTCAAATGCCGCTGGAATCTCTGAAATCCCACAATCTGATGCGAAGATGTGTGCTTTTGAGTCCAAAAATGAGGGTTGACTTCAGTTGACTTGAATTTTTGATGATAGCAAAATATTGAAAAATAGAGTGCACCACTAAAAAGTAGACTTCAATAGCTTTCCAACGGTATATCGTGTGCAAATTTTTGATATCGTATGTGGAAGATATGGCCTTCGGAAGAATTCTACAATTTAGATTGGCACTAGCTAAATAGGCGCAAGAATGTAGCACCCTAGGGAAAAAAAAATTTGGCCCTTGGTCGCTGATGTGGCCGTGGGCGGCGTCGACAGTTTGAAAAAAAATCACTGCCGGGCGGGCGGCGTCGGAGTGGTGGACGTGCAGAGTGATGGTGGCGCGACCATTTGGAGAGTGGCACCACTCAGGGTTCAGTAGAGGCCCTCGGTCACGGATAAGACCAAGGCAGGGGCTAGGCTATCGGTGGGATCCTTGCAGATAGTCGGTGAGCGATGACGGTAGCTGGAAACAGTGATCGGCGATGGCGGAGATGCTGGTCGACAGGGCCGGAATGATGGCTGACAAGTCCATGGACGGGCGCCGGGAAACAAACACTGGCGGAAAAAGTCTGAGGAGGACCCGGGTGACGGCAGTGGTGACGCAGGATGATGGGAGGATCAGTCGGGGTCGGCAGAATGTCGGCGTATGTCAACAAATAAAATTTAAATATTGCAATATATGTTGCAATTTAAATTTAAATAAAAATTTCCGATAGAAATGCCGACGGAAAATATATAATGCCCAAACTATATCTGCAAAAAAAATAATTACGCCCACCCTGTAATTTAATTGCCAGTCGCCCTGCAGATTTAAATTTTTGCGAAAACTATAGAAAATTTTTGCCCAAAATAGATAGAATTTTTTTGGACTTTTCTAAAAAAATTTGCCTTGATGGAGGACTTACATGGATGATTTTTTTCTGCAAACATGTACGGATTTGTACAAAAAATGCAAACCCTAGATTATACCTCAAGGCACCCGATTGAATCTACTCCGATTTTGGAAAATGAACAGGTGATCTATGGATTTTGAGGCCTTCTGGACGAAATGGAGAGGTCAGAGAGAGCCTGATCTGCACCAGAAATCAGCTTGGCTCCCGGGTAGAACCAACTAGCCTACAACATAAAACTCCAACCCTACAAAGAATCTCGCATTCCAACTTCCTAGATCTAGGGTTGATGTTTCAATGGACTAGCTCTGATACCATGTTGAGATGATGAATTGCACAGCCCCTGAAGCTCCAGAATCTTCAATGAAGGACTTTAGCCATGAAAGATAATCAACCACAAAAGAAGTGTTGCAACAATGTAATGATGATTAAAGATTCTATTGATATGATGATTGATATGATATATGATTGATATTTTACAAATGAACAAGATGCCCGATTATATAGGAAAGAGGAAAACCCTAATATGCATGAGATGTTGCCATGTGTCTTGATCTAACAACATGTGACAACATGTGAACCCTAATGGTGATGATCATTAAATGATGAGATAAGTTCTAGAAGAAATCTTATCCCACAAACTAGGAAAGGGAATATTATCCCATTTATTAAATGATTTATCTAATAATGCAACCTAAGACTTAATGATTAAATGCAAGACCTAAGTTAACTTATGCTAGTGTAATAATTAATTAATTAATTACACCAACAAATAATAATTACTTATTAAATTCAAAGTAAAGCATAATTTATATTGATGGAAATCTTAGAATCTCCTCTAAAAACCCTTTTCATTTAATCAATTTTGGGTAAAAAAAAGCCGTCAGCCACATACCCATCATATTGCCACTTTTTGGCCCATCATGATCTTGCACATACCCATCAACTACCTTTGAGAAATTCCTCTATCATTTATGCTTTCATGGATGTCCATGTACCCTATTCCAAAGCTCCCATTTCAAAAAGGCTAGGAGGATGCTAGAAAAGGTCAATAATGCTTTATACCTACCAATTGCATTTGGTTGCAAGTTTCTAAATCCTTTTGAACAAATCCATTTTATTACTATCTTGCAATTAGAGAGTTGAGAAAATATTTTTGTGTGGCATTTTTTCAACCAATTCACATGCCTTGTCTATGCTTCCACATTTTGCATATCCGACAATCACAACATTCTATCAAATAATTTTTGGAAGTGTTTTTCCAAACAGTTCATAAGAATTTTCTATGCTTATTATACTTCTACTAGAGCTGTTGCAGCTACAACATTTTAGAAAATCCCTCTATCATTTATGCTTTGATGGGTGTCCATACCCTATTCTAAAGCTCTCATTTTGGCCCAGGTTGGGAGGATGCCGACAAAGGTTGCGTAGTATGGCTATACACCTACGAATCACATTCGATTGAAAGTTTATTAATCCTTTTCACCAAATTCATTTTACACATATCCTGCAATTATAGCATCCATGTGACTACATTTCTTTGAGGCATCTACTCAAACAATTCACATGCCTTATCTATGCTACCAAATTTTGCATACATGTCTACCAAAATATTGCTGATTATAATAGTTGACAATAATCTCCCTTCCATTATGGTTTGATGGTTGTCCATACCTTGTTCTGAAGCTCCCAATGTCATAGCTACATCAACCATTTTCTTCTTCTGATACTTGTTGCTATGATTTCTTATTTTATGCAATCAAAGACATCCATGGAATTCCACACAAGAATAGGGAAAGGTAGAATTTTGTTTGGTTCTATGATTGGGAGATATAATAACAAAACTCAAACACTCTCATTCAAGGATAACCCTAGAGATCTCAATCCTAGGTATGCAAAGGAGAAAGAGATATTGCAATAGGGCAGTCCTAAGGGTTGATTGTAAAATAATGAGGGGTTCACCATCAATTTAGGAATTGGAAAGACAAATGAAATGGAAGATGTAATGCTTAAGCTTAATATGATGCAATATTTTACTAAATGACCTAGAAAAGTATGTAAAATAGAATATAAAGCTGCAAAATGAAATGTGTGCACCCAAAAACCTGAAGGACATTGAATGAAGCTTTGAAATACTAAAAAAAATGATTTTAAGCCCTATTGGGACTCATATGCTTAACTGGGCAATTTAGTCCTAGATCTTGGTTTTTATGTAGAAACTAAAATCTGGTAAATGGGTGTCTGAAACTATAAAAACCTAAAAAATGACCTAAACTGGGACTCATATGCTAGAAATGGTGTATCAGTCCAATTAGGGTTTTCTAAAGATTTCAAGTCTGAATATGGTCTTCAATACTTTCTTTGTGCTTCCCAATTAATTTCTGGATCCAAAACCTTGATTTGTAGCTTGTAGAAGTCTTCTAATGATCTCTAATGCAAGGTGACAACTTTGACAACTTTCTCCAAACTTTCTCTTCAATGTTTCCTAAATCTAAACCTACAAATCACACACTAAAGAGAGGGGAAAATGTTGTTTTGTTAGCAGAAAGGGGTTTTCCTTGGTTAAAACTCATTTTGGTAATCAAACCTTGAAATGAAATGAAATAGGAATGGATAATGATGAATGGAAAAAATATGATGTTATAACTCACCAAACCCTAGCAATAAGAGGTTGCAAACATGAATGAGATGGATCCAATGGGTGTAGATCAAGGTGGCGTATGAGTCCCACTAGGCATAAATTATGGGACCAACTTCAAAAATGCTTAGATAGGTGTAAAATCAGGATCAAGACCCAAAACCCTAGGTAGGACCCATACACCCAAGGTGTGGGATGTTTTTTTTTTTTTGTTGATATGTGGTCATCATTGATGTGAACACTATTAGCATTAATGCATTAGAAGCTGTATATGTAAAGGATATTGAGAAAATTGTAATAAAATAAGTTGCAGGTTGTTAGTGGTGAGTGAAGTTCAGTCTATTGGTGAGTTCAGTACATTGATGATCAGAGGTTGTGGACTAAAGGGTTTATTGTCAAGTATATCTAGTTTATCCATGTTGAGTTTTATAGATCTGCATGAAGATTTGATCAAGTTATGATAAGTTGTGTTCTGACAATTTTTTTGTTGCTTCAATTGGTGTTCCTGATTGAAGATAATGTGATTCCAGTAAATTCAATTATTGTAGATGTTTCTTTGGTGATTCATGATGTTTTTGGATGTTTCTAGATCATGCTCTATTTGTGTTGCATGTCCGCATTGATAGTTGTGCTCGCGATTGGTTATTTTCTTTTTGCATTTTCATGTTTTTCATGTTCATGGCCAACAAGGTGGTTGTAGTGTGTTGTGGATCTTCAAGGAATAATTTTTGAAGTTGGGTCATGTTTGAGAATGTTTTTTGGGTCTTCACTATGTTGTGGCTGACCTTGGTTGATTCGCATTAATAATTGATATTGTTTTGGGCCGACAGATTATATTCATTTTGTTATTTTGTTGAAGCCGACATGTAGCAATGCAATTTCTTGTTGTGGATATCTATAAGCGATTGTTTATACCATGCGAGTGTGTGGTGTGCATGAATAATGTTCTAAATCTTTCAAAGGAAAACCAGAGTGTGAAGAAGAGTGAAGAAGAGTAAAGACAAGTGAAGAAGAGTGAAGAAGTGTTCACGTGCTTAACTAGAACTGTGATAAGGCATTAGCAGATGCTATTTTTTGAATTCAAATCCTTGCAGATGTAACTTGAATGCTTTTGTAAGATAGTGTGTCTTCCTTTGGGTAGTAAGCATTATTGTAATTGAGCAGTGAGCTCTAGGAAGTGTTCCTGAATGCATGTGCATTCTCCATTTCATTCTTTATACTTTTAACAAGGTATAATCTTGTGGACTAACCTCCACTATGGTTTTTCCCCTGGCAGGTTTCCATGTAAACAATCTTGGTGTTATGTGTGTTTCTGATGTGTTGATGGTTTAAGCTTTCATGGTTATTAATCAGATTTGAGAATAAGGTTAATAAGTTTAATAAGTTTGAATTTTTTTGACAACTGATTCACCTGCCCCCCTCTTAGTTTTCTTCCCTTGTGTTTCCAACAATTGCTATCAGAGCAAGTTCCTTCAAAGAACTTTAATAGCTTGAGGTGATTCGGGATGGAGACATACAAGAAGGATAGTCCGAGATTTGATGGAACAAATTATTCTCTGTGGAAGACTCAAATGTAGTGTCATCTGAGATGCATTGGTGAACCCTACTGGAGCATTACAAGCAATAGGTATGTTATTCCACAGAATGGCCCTACTACTGCTACTGATATTAGGGATGTTAAGTACAATATTAGGGATAAGGAAGCATTGTTGAGTGCTTTGACTAATACTGAGATGACAAATGTGATGGATCTGAAGATTGCTTATGAGATCTTGAAAAAGTTGGAAACTTTGTATGAAGGTGATGCAAATGTAAAGATTGCTAAGTTGAAAATTATGAAAGGGAAATATGAAATGTTGAGAATGGGTGATGATGAGAACATTACTTCTTTCATGCAAAGAGTGAATGAAATTGTGTGTGGCATTAGATGTGCTGGTGGATAGTTGGAAGAATCAGAGATTGTTGCTAAAGTGCTTAGATCCTTGCCTGCTGCATACAAAGTCAAAGCTACAACTATTAAGGAGCTCCAGACTATAAAAAATGTAACTAGAGATATGTGGATTGGTAAGCTTACTACTTTTGAGTTGAGTGAATTTGCTGATGCTCTTCCTAAGATAGAATCTACATTCAAGGCCACTACTTCTGGAAGAGATAAACAAAGATATGATCCCGGTGAAAGTTCTTCTAGAAAGGTATTCAAGTATGAGGAAGAAATGAGACAGATTGAAGAAGAAGAAATAGAATTGGATGAGCTTGAAGTACTTATTATTAAGAGAGAAGCGAGAAGAGAAGGTAAGTATAAAGGGAATTTTCCTATTAAATGTTTTTCTTGTAATAAGATAGGTCATTTGTCATCAAGGTGTCCAGAAAGAGTTCCTAAGTCAAGACCTAACAATCCTAGATTTCAAAGAAAGTGCTATTATGCTGCTGATGAAGATGTGACAGATGATGAATCTGATAAAGGGAATGTAATTGAGGACGAATGGGTATTTATTGCTATCAAGGGAAATAATCTTGTGTCTATTGAATCTTCTAGTTGTAGAAATGTGGAGAAAGCCCTAGCTGCTCCAGTTGAAGAAAATGATGAATGGGTAATTGATAGTGGATGCTCTCATCATATGATAGGTGATAAAATTAAGCTTGTGAGCTGGGAAAAGTATGATGGTGGTGTTGTAAGATTTGGTGATGACAAAGCTAGTGTGATCCATGGAAGATGATGAATTTCTCTTGATGGTAAGCATAATACTGATGATATCCTATATGTGGAAGGTCTGAAACATAATCTTTTAAGTGTTGGACAAATGGTTGACAAGGGATACAATCTTCAGTTCAAGGATGGAAAGTGTAGAATATTGGGGAGTTCCGGAAATGTGATTGCATTAGGTACAAAAAAAGGGTAATATCTTTCACTTGAGTGTTGATAGCAAAAGTTGTTTGTTTGCTCAAGTTGATGAAAGTTGGTTGTGGCATATGAGAATGTGTCATGTAAACTTTGATAATATTATCAAGATAAGTTCTACTAAGGCTGTGAGAGATCTTCCTAAGTTGATGAAACCTACTAATTCCATATGCAAGGAATGTCAGTTAGGGAAGAAAACTAAAATTTCATTTCAGAGCAAACAACATTGTTCAAATGAATTATTGGAGCTTGTGCAAACTGACTTGTGTGGTCCTTCTAAAGTCAGAAGTTTACAAGGTTACAGGTATTTCATGCTACTCATTGATAATTATTCTAGAATGTTGTGGGTTACTTAAGGGAAAAATATGAAGCTCTGGAGAAGTTCAAGATCTTTAAGGCTATGGTTGAGACAGAGATAGGTCTAAACATTAAATGTCTGAGATTAGCTAGAGGTGGTCAATTCACTTCCAGTGAGTTTAATTCTATTTGTGAATAAAATGGAATAAAGAGATAATTATCTGCACTATGGACCCCTCAACAAAATCAAGTTGTGGAAAGGAAGAATAGGAAAATTGAAGAAGCTAGTAGAACTATGATGCTGGAAGGAAATGCTCCTCATATCTACTAGAGAGAAGTTGTGAGTACTACTGTTTACACACTCAACCAAGTACAAATCAAAGGTGATATTGGTAAGACCCCTTATGAACTATGGTATGGTCATAAGCCTATTAATAGATATTTCAAAATGTTTGGGAGTAGATGCTATATCAAAAGAGATGAAGATATAGGAAATTTTGATGCTAGGAGTGATGAAGGAATATTTTTGGGTTATTCTACTAAAATCAAGGCCTACTGGTGCTACAATAAGAGATTAAGGAAAATAATTGAAAGTGAAAATGTCAAGGTTGATGAAGACATAGCTAGACCATCCAGAACCCGTGGATATGATTCAGATGATCAGAATGATGGTACAAATAAAGGAAATAAAGTTTAGAATTCAAATCAAGTTCAAATCATTCCGGTGAATCAAGAAAATCAAGAGGAAGGAGAAACTAGTGAAAGTGCAGAAGAGAGATCACAAGAGCTTGAAGTTCAAGAACATCCTCAGACTCCAAGGTATGTAAGACTGAACCATCCAGAAGATCAGATTATTGGTGATAAGAACAAAGGTGTCCAAACTCAGAGAAAAATTGCAGAAGAATATTGTCTGATTTCAAAGAGTGATTCTAATAGTGTGAATGAAGCATGCAAAAATGAACATTGGGTGGAAGCAATGAAAGAAGAGCTACTGCATATTGAGAAGAATGATACATAGATTTTTGTTCCTAGACCTAAGGATAAAAATGTAATTGGAACTAAATGGGTCTTTAGAAACAAATCGAATGAGCAAGGTGAAGTTCTTAGAAACAAAGCAAGATTGGTGTGTAAAGGATATTCTCAGATGGAAGGAATTGACTTTGAAGAAACTTTTTTCTCTGTTGCTAGGATTGAAGCTGTGAGACTATTTCTTGCTTATGCTGCTTACAAAAGCTACAAGGTTTATCATTGAGAAGATCATTTCAAACCGGGTGATGGTTGAGAAACTGATTTCAGAATTGATGATCAGGGGAGATATGGTGTTTTGTTTGAAGAAAGCATTGTATGGACTCAAGAAAGCCCCTAGAGCATGATATGCCAGATTGGAAAAGTATTTGTTGAAGCTTGGATTTAACAAAGGTACTACTGATAGTAATTTGTATTTCAAGATTGATGATGATAAATATTTGATTGTGGATGTCTTTGTTGATGATATCATTTTTGGAGGAGATGATGGTTTGCGCATGAAGTTTGCTGATGAGATGTAGAGTGAGTTTGAGATGTCTATGATTGGAGAGATGAAATTCTTTCTAGGATTTAAATTACTCAGTTAGATAAAGGGATCTTTATATCTTAGTCCAAATATGTGAAAGAATTGTTGAAGAAGAAGTTTTGGTATGGAATATTCAAAGCAGTTGGTACACCTATGGTGATTGGATGTTAGTTAACACAAGATGATGATTCTCCTAAAGCAAACTAGACTAGATACAGATCCATTATTTGTGGATTGCTCTATTTGACTCAAACTAGACTTGATATCATGAATGTCATATGCATTGTTGTAAGATTTGAAGCTGATCCTAAGGAATCTCATGTGGCAGTTGTGAAGAGGATTTTAGGGTACTTGAAGGGGACAATTAATTTTTGCCTATGGTATCCTAAAGAAGATAACCTTCCTTTGATTGCTTTTACTGATGTTGATTGGGTAGGAGATGTGAATGATAGAAATAGTACTAGTGGTGGTGCATTTTTCTTGAGGAAAGAAGCTGAATTTCATGGTTAAGTGATAAGAAGCAAATGCCATTTCTTTTATCTACTGTAGAGGTAAAATACATTGTTGTTGCTAACAATTGTACTCAAGTATTATGGATGAAGTAGATGTTGAAAGATATCAGAGTTGTGTATGATAAGCCTATTTCCATATTCTGTGATAATTCAAGTGTAATTAACATCTCTATGAATGATGCATTCGAGACCAAACATATATCTATCAAATTTCAATTTTTTGAAGGAGAGAAGGTGAGTGAAAAGGAAGTTAGATTGGGTAATATTGCCTGCTAAGGAACAAATTGTAGACATCTTTACCAAGCCATTGCCTAAGGATAATTTTGAGGTAACTTAGAGGGAAGTTAGGGATGATTACTCCTCCTAATCCAAAATAAGATACATTTTCTTGCATCCCGGTATGTGCATTTCATAGTCATATCTTGATCCAAATTTGTGTTGTGGTAGGCTGCTACTTTCGGGGGAGTAGTCGGATGTTCAAATATGTGGTTCAAAGTTTGTATAGAAAAATATCTTTGTCATTGATGTCAAAGGGGAGAAAGTAATGTGAAAAATTATGGGAGAAGAGTCATGGGAGAAGAGTAAATTGTAAAATATTTGAGGGAGAAGAGTGGAACCTAAAAAATTATCGCTAAGAGATAGTTGTGTTGATGGTGTTTTCATATCATGTATTGCCATCAATGCCAGAAGAGGTGTTGGATGTTGTGGTTGTGTTTTACTGATATGTGGTTGTGTTGATGTCAAGCCTATTAGCATTAATGCATTAGAAGTTGTATATGTCGAGATATTGAGAAGGTGCAATAAAATAAGTTCTTGAGGTTGTCGATGGTGAAGTGAAGTTGACTGTTGGTGAGTCCAGTATGTTGATGATCGAGAGGTTGTGGAATAAGGTTTGTTGTCAAGTATATATCTGGATTTATCTACATTGAGTTCAAATATCCACATGAAGGTTGATCGAGTTATGATGATTGTGTTTTGACAAATTTTTTGTTGCTTCAATTGGTGTTCCTAATTGAAGACGTAATATGATCTGATAAGTTCAATTGTTGTGGATGCTTCTCTAGTGGAGTTCATGATGTTTGTAGATGTTTCTAGATCATGATATATTTGTGTTGCACATCTGCATTGATAATTGTGCTCATGATTGGTGATTTTATTTTGCGTGTTCATGTTTTTCATGTTCATGGCCGAGAAGGTGGTTGTAGCATGTTGTGGATCTTTGAGGTATAATTTTTGAAGTTGGTTCACATTCGATAATGTTGTTTTGGGTCTTCACTATGTTGTGGCCAAACTTGGTTGATTCACATTAATAATTGATATTGTCTTGGGCCGACAATTTATATTCATTTTATCATTTTGTTGAAGCCAACATGTAGCGATGAAATTTCTTGTTGTGGATATATATAAGCGATATTTTATACCATGCGAGTGTGTGGTGTGCACGAATAATGTTGTAAATCTTCCAAAGGTAGAGTAGAGTATGAAGAAGAGTGAAGAAGAGTGAAGAAGTGTTCATGTGCTTAACTGGAACTGTAATCAGGCATTAGCAAATGCTATTTTGTCAGTTCAAATCCTTGCAGATGTAATCTGAATGTTTCTGTAAGAAAATGTGTCTTACTTTGGGTAGTAAGCCTTGTTGTAATTGAGTAGTGAGCTCTAGGAAGTGTGCTTGAATGCATGTGCATTCTCCATTTCATTCTTTATACTTTTAACAAGGTATAATCTTGTGGACTGATCTCCACCATGGTTTTTCCCCTAACAGGGTTTCCATGTAAAAAATCTTGGTGTTATGTGTGTTTCTAATGTGTTGATGATTTAAGATTTCATGGTTATTAATCATATATGAGAATAAGATTAATAAGTTTAATAATTTTGAATTTCTATGACAATTGATTCACTGCCCCCTCTCATTTGTCTGCCCTTGTGTTGCCAACACAAGGTGGCCTATGAGTCCCAGATCACTAAATTTGGACCACATAACCAAAAAGCCCCTGAATTATGATAGGATGTTGATTTATGTTGGGATTATCCTCAAAAATATGCATTAATTAATGCTTTTGGATGCAAAATAAGGCCAATGAAGGGTATGTGTAGGATCATCATGGAAAAAACAGGCCCTTAAGTGGCAAAGAATTCAAAAAAATTAGAGTTAGGCAACTTGACGTAAAAAAATGAATAAGTTATCTATATTATTTGAAAAATATGTAAGAATAGAATCTATAGAAAATTGAATTTAGTTTCTAAACTACTAGGTTTTTTTAGAGAAAAAAAAACTTATTTGGTGAAAATTTGAAATTTCAATGCAGTAGTACTTAAATTTCAGGGAAAAAATAAGTAGGTGTCTGTCTGACCACCCTAACCACAATAAAATGATAATATATTTTTGTAATATTTTAGATATAAGTAGAGGACTCATGTCTCGATGTGATGCATATTTTTTTTGTAATTGCTTTCCAAGTAAATAATTAATTATGACTTTTTTATTAAAACTTTTAAAAATATAAAAAATTGTATGTTTGACCACTTTAACATGGTCAAAACTTTATGAAATTAAATTTTATTTTTTTAATCCTATAGTATGTGAAACATAGAATGTGATGCATGTTTTGGATTCAAAAAATGTGATACCGTTTGAAAGCTATAGGTGTTTTTCAATCAGCCTATCAATCAGGACTTTAGTCATAATTTGAATAGAAAATGAATAATAATTACTTATTAACTTCAAAGTAAGGAATAATTTATATTGGTGGAAAGCTGAGAATCTCCTTTAAAAACCCTTTTCGTTTCATCAATTTTGGGTAAAAAAAAAGTTGTCAGCCACATACCCATCATATTGCCACTTTTTGGCCCATCATGATCCTGCACATACCGTGAAAGCATAAAAAAGCCCAATTATTTATGAAAACCCTAGAAAAGTTTGAAAGTGTATTACAATAATTTACAACACTCTAAATAAGGTATGATTAAGTTTATTTAGTTCACAAGGGCACAAGACCTAATGTGAGTGTGTTAAACACATTACAATACTAAGTCAAGACATCATTAATCTCAATTTTACAAGGAGGGCCTAAAAAAGTGTGAAAATTTCATCTACAACATTTTTCGACAAGGTATTTGATTATATGGCAGCTACTTGGGTATTGGTATTTTGACTTGTTTGTTGAGGGGGATTGATTTGAAGGAATCCTTTATTCTGCTTTCTAAAATGTTGGCAATTATTCGGACTCAGACTTCTCTATTCAATTAGAAGTGGAATTTGCATCACGACAACTAACTGAGTTTTGATAATCATGGAGGGCAGTACACAAGTACATGAAGGAGGGGAATTTTATCATGGTAATTTTATCTTGTATCTTTACATATTTTCTATGAAAGTATTTTGAAGGTGAGGGTCAAGGACCTTGACATCGATTTGGGAATAAAGCGATTGATAGCATGAGATAAATCCAATTATCTTTTCTTCTTCTTTTTTCTTGCATCTCATCAAATCGGCCAAGGTCATCTTAGGAGTCATATGGACTTGGAAATGGTTTAGAAATGCCTCAACAAGTTCATTGAATGAACGAATTGAGTTGTTAAGTAAAAAAGATAGTATCCTTCAAGGACCTAGGAATTTTTTTTCCAAGAGTTTATTATCAACAACAAAGTCATTACATAAGGTAGTATAGGCAGCAACATGGTTAAATGGATCACCCTTCCCCCAATATTTCTCAAATCTAGGTGCCTCTACACCTTGTGGCATCGGTGTTTGCAATATCTCCAAGGAAAATGGGATTATTTTGACATAATATGTAGGTGGGCCATTTTTATTTTGGTTGATGGTGGAGACTTGCTTTTGAAGGGATGAAATAGTTTGCAAAAGTTGACTTATGAGAGGGTTATTGCTTGTACTATGAGATGGAGGTGAAAAAAATGAAGGGGTACATATTTTTTCAAGGGACAAGTAAATGGAATGCTTATAGGTGGTAAGGTGGTAGGCGATATGATGTGCGATGCCACAAAGGTGCTAGGGATGCTAGCAGAAATGCCCAAGGAATGAATCACGTTACTAGTCAATTGCATTGTTGTAACTTGAGGGTTGGTATAGGTAGGAATAGAGGCAATTGTTATGGGAGGAGGAATTTGAATTCCTCCATGGCTTGTGACATTCTTTATAGGTAAAGGAATACTAGTGGTTGAGGTGAGGTGTTTTCTAAAAAAATGAACTATGTTACGCACAAGGTCAAGTCCATCTTCACTTTCAAGCATGCAATGAATGCTATCTATGGTAGGGATCGTAGTGGTTGAAATTTTGTCATTTTGCACTTGATCTTGTAGGTTTACTAAATCTTCACGAATTTGAATTATGTTCTCTTGTTGAACACTATCAATCCTTTTTTCAACATGCATCACACTACTTGAAGGTAAAGAGTTATTAAGGGTATCATGGTCCATACCTAGCATACTAGTGTCAATACTAGGAGTGAAAGAGCTAGATAACCCAAGATCCATGATGATTGTGCTATTACGGGATGACATGAGTATCAAACTTCGCCTCACTATAGTGTTAGAAAAAGGACATGAAATAATCGTGCAAGGGATACTAAATGAAAATTAAGCTAAGTGCAATGAAGTGAATATAACAAAAACTATGTAAACCAAAATAAAAATTTATCCAAAACAAATAGGAGTATAGGAATAGAATTTTGGATTATAGAAAATGCAATTCAGAATCGACATTGGAACTAAATCACCCAAAGGGGCATATGAGTCCCTATGAGGATTTTTTTCAAAAATTTCAAAAAATTTCAAATGATTTTTATCCCTTTTATGTTGTATGATTTGTAAAGTTAATGCAAATGCAAATTTTAGATTTTTTTCAATGATATAAGATGCAAAAAAGCAAGCTATATGGGCTTTCACTAATGCAAGAATTAGAAACCCTAGAATGCCAATTAACTCATGCCAACCATAATGCAATGTTAATGCAAGCAAGATCTAGGATGATGATGCACTCCAAATCAGAATTATGATGTTCTAAGTGTAGGTTTACCAAAATGAAAGGTAGAATTTTGTTTAAGGTTATATGGTTGGGAGGTAGAATAACAAAACTCAAACACTCTCATTCAAGGATAACCTTAGAGATCTCAATCCTAGATATGCAAAAGAGAAATAAATCTTGCAATGGGGTAGTCCTAGGGGATGATTTTAAACTAATGAGGGGTTCACCACCAAGTTAGGACTTGGAAAGACAAATGAAATGAAAAATGTAATGCTTAACCCTAATATGATGCAATCTTCTACTAAATGACCTAGAAAAGTATGTAAACCAAAATAGAAAGCTGGAAGATGAAATGTGTGCACTTGGAAACCTGAAGGGGATTGATTGAAGATATGAAATGATGAAAAAACTAATTTTAAGGCCTATTGTGACTCATACACTAGATCGGTGATTTAGTCCCAGATCTGGGTTTCTATGTAGAAACTAAAATCTGGCATATGGGTGTTTGAAATTGCAAAAACCTAAAAAATGAACTAAACTGGGAGTCATACACCAAAAATAGTGTATCACTCTAGTTAGGGTTTACTAAAAATTCCAATTCTAAATCTGGTCTTCAATGTCTACTTTGTGCTTCCCAATTGATTTTCAGACCTGAAACCTTGATTTGCAGTCTATAGAAGTCTTCTAATGATCTCCAATGCAAGGTGACAACTTTGAAAACTTTCTCCAAACTTTCTCTTCAATGTGTCCTCAATCTAAACCTACAAATCACACACTAAAGAGAGGGAAAAATATTGTTTTTTTTGTAGTAGGGGGTTTGCCTTGGTCAAACCCTATTTTGGTAATCAAACCTTGAAATGAAATTAAATAGGAATCGAGAATGATGAATGAACAAAATATGATGTTGGAACTCACCAAACCCTAGTAGCAAGAGGCTACAAACATGTGTGAGATGGATTAATGGATGGGTATGTGCAGGATCATCATGGAAAAAATAGGCCCTTAAGTGGTGATAAAATTTAAAAAAATCAGAGTTAGGCAACTTGACGTAAAAATTTGAATAAGTTATCTATATTATTTCAAAAATATGTAAGAATATAATCTATAGAAAATTGAATCTAGTTTCTAAACTACTATATTTTTTTAAAAAAAATCCTATTTAGTGAAAGAATTTGAGATTTAAAGTAGGTAGCACTTAAATTTGGGAAAAAATAAAATTAGGGTGTGCAAATACAACCACCCTAACCACAATAAAATGATAATAATTTTTTATAAGATTTTAGAAATTAGAGGAATCATGTGTCTACGATGCTGATGCATAGTTTTTGTAATTTTTCTATGTATATAATTAATTATGAATTTTTTATTACAAATTAAAAAATATATAAAAAAATCATATGTCTGACCACCTTAACTTGGTAAAAAATTCATGAAATTCAATTTTATCTTCTTTAATCATATAGTATGCAAAGCATAGAATATGACACATATTTCAGATTCAAAAAATGTGATACTGTTTGAAAGCTATAGATGTTTTTCAATAATGCTATCAATTAGGACTTTAGTTATAATTCAAATAGAAAATGAATAATAATTATTTATTAAATTCAAAGTAAGCGCCGTTTATATTGGTGGAAGTTAAGAATCTCCTTTAAAAACCCTTTTCGTTTCATCAATTTTGGGTAAAAAGTTGTAAGCCACATACCTACACATACCCATCCTTATCGCCACTTCTTATTTATCATGATCCTGCACATGCCCAGATGTAGATCTTGAATCTTGCTTGAATATGATATATCTTGAATGAAATTCTAGCTTGAATCATGGAACCCTACATCATAATTGTTAGCTCAAAAATAAACATGATGCATGAAGACTTTGACATGATGCTAGATGCTTGAATAATGATCTAAAATTTTTGATAATTAGCTCTTGAAGACTTTTGAATGATTTTGTAAATAATTGAATGCTCTTGTGAATGCCAGTGCATGAATACTTGAAGTATTGGGATGATCTCTTGAAAGATTAGGTGAAAATGAGTGAAAGAACCTTGTATTTATACTTAATTATGCCAAATTTCCTGAAATTACAGCACTGCAAGTTGACACTAGATCTAGGAGGACAAAATCTTGCCAAGAATTTCAATTAATTTTAATTTTTGGCCACATAGGACTCATACGCCCAAGGTGGTGTATGAGTCCTTGATCACTAAATCTAGGCCACACAACCTTAAAAAACCTGAATTATGATTGGATGTTGATTTATGTCAAGATTATCCTAAAAAAGATGCATTAACTAAGGCTTGTGGATGCAAAATAAGGCCAATTAAAACATAAAGAAGCCCAATTATTTATGAAATCCCTAGAAAATCGTGAAAGTATGTCACAACACTTTAGAACATTCTAAATAAGGTATGATTAAGTTTATTTAGTTCACAAGAGCCCAATACCAAATGTGAGTGTGTTAAACACATTACAAAACTAATTCAAGGCATCATTAAGTTCAATTTAAGGAGGTCCCAAAAAAAGTGTGAAAATGTCACCGACAACATTTTTGGACACTACAAATAGTTCGGATTTGAAATTAACAGTGACTATTGTTTGAACAGGAACAACAACGAATACTGGCAAGAGGATGGAGCCAACATATGCCACATAAGTGGTCAAAGTACCTTAGTGTGTGATGGTTAAGCCCAACCAAATCAACCATATTCACATAATGATCAACTGTATGTATGATGCAATTAAGTTTATTCATGATGTATAACCCCATCCACTAAACCTGCATAACTACATGCACATAGAACACAGGAAAATCTTATAATGCCAACATATGTTCTAGAGTGCTTCGTTAACTCAAATATTTTGAAATCATCCTTGTAAAATATTTTTGTTTTTGGATATTTTGCAATCATTAAATTCCATGAGACCATATTTCTTTGATTAATTTTGTCAAAAACTTCACATTCATTGTCTACAATCTTCTAGATTGTCCATACACTTCTACCAAAGCATTTAAAAAAAATTCTTCCATCGATCACATTTTGGCACTGGGGAGGATGCTAGCTTTACAACTGCCAATTTCTTTCGCTTGAAAGTTTCTAAAGCTTAGTCAACAAATACATTTTATGCATATCCTGCAATCATGGCAATGCATGAGACCACATTTCTTTGAGGTATTTTGTCAAATAGTTCCAAGGCAAGTAAATGATGCTAGTAAAGGTTACAAATCTTGCTTTACACCTCCCATTACATTTGCTTGAAAGTTTGTAAAGCCTTATCTAACAAGCAATCATTCCATTCCACAAGAACACATTTATTTTAGCATTCTTTCCAACAATTCATGTTCCTCCTCCATGCATCCATGTTTACTAGAGCAGTTGCAACTATAGCAACCAACAAAATTAGTCTATGCTTTTATGGAAGCTCATACCGTGTTCCAAAGCTCCCATTTTGGCACAGGCTCGAAATACACTGGTAAATGTAAATTAATCGAGTTGGAGACCTATTTCTTGCATATGGTGAAACAATACAACCGCCTTGTGAAGACACCTATATCTTCTGCTCACTATAATAATTATATTCCATGAGAGGCTATCTCATTTTTTATGTCATCAAACACTTTACAGGATCCACCAAACTTTTGCACTTTGCATAAGGCGACTGTAACAATAAGGAAACATTATTCCATATTTGTAAATCTTACGCACGTTAGAAGTTGGGCAGCTGCAGGTATCCTCTAAACAGTGATGAAAATAGTGTGTTTGGTTTGGTATATGCAGGGGAACAGTGAGTTTGGCTTGACTTATGCAGGGGGGACTGCTGACTATAATGGTTAACTGCGACTGCTTAAGGGAACAGAAACGACATTGGCAAAAAGGGACAGGCTAAGCGGGCATCATATCTGCTACTCAAACAGTCAAAGTTTAGAGTGAATGAGATAAGTCTTATAATATATAGGTGCTCATTGTTATAATTGAACTACATTTACAAATCATTTCAATATCTTCCAAATGCTATGAAAGTAAAATATATTTCAAGATTATTATCCACAGTATATTTTAGATAAAGGTTGTATAATGAATTTCAGTATTCAAAACAATATGATGCAATAACTATTTTCTCCATGCTAATACACAGACATACCCAAAAAAAAATCCAAGACATCGAAAAGCATGATGTTCATTCAATACAGAAGTTATTTTGTAGCATAGTTGAACAATAACATCGACCAGTTGCATATTAGTTGTCACTTTAAAGGTTAGAACTGACCGGCCCTTCCTAATGGTTATTTTTAGGAAATCTAGAAATTCAAATAAGTGCCTAAATATATCTTCCACTATTTCTTCTAGCCAAGATATCCATGAGAGTTATCTCGCCAACACCAATGACTCCCATCAATGCTCTAAGAATACCAGGCCTATAACACCTCCGACCAAGTGAAGCCTATCATCAGTCGCTCATTATTTCCTCTTTTGCTATGGTCAAAGGCAAAGCCTGTCAATCAAATCCTGCAAGTTAAATAAATGATTAAAAACATTAATTACATAATTGGCCAGTCCTAGGTCTCATTTCATATACTAAAGGCATTTCAACAAAGTACTTGATATTTTCAAAAGACATGGTTAGTGGTTGAATGGTAGAATCGTCATTCTATTTGGAGCGACCCCTATTGCAGTCTCCAGTGTTGACTCACTATTGCTTTGCAGACTAGTCGATTGGATGCTCATTTGTCTGACCTGCATTTCAACTGCATAACTGAGTTAGTTAAAGGGAAAGTTGTACTAGAATCTAAAGTACACAATGCATAAACAAATAGTGCAAAGAAAAATTACTCCTACGACAATTGAGATATAAACAATTCTTCTCATGATGTCTCCCATTATGCAGAATATGTATAGAACATTTTGTGCATATTCTGCAATCATTTGTAGTTCATGACACCACAATTTTTAGGGATATTTGTCAAATAATTCACGTGTTTTTTCTATGCTTCCACATTTTGTGTACCTATGTACCAAGGTACTAGAAACTACAACATTTAAGAAATGCTCTTTCAAAGATGCATTCCCCAATAGAAATAAACGGACCATTTTAAGTCCACTAACCATATAAAATAAGAACCACCAAAACACGAAGCATCGTAATCCATATGCGGTGTTGGGTTTTCATCAGACAAACAGTGGAGGCTGGGACAGGACAGATTAAGGCAGAAGTGTGGGGTTGCTCAAGTCATTGGCTCCCTGGGAGAGTTGGTCATCCCAATAAAGAGTTGTGTTAATTTCGATGAGTTGAAGAGGGTGCACGAGTCTTTGGAATGGTTTTCAAATGTGTGTTGAGTGGAATAGGAGAGGATACATGCATAGTGGAAGGGTGTTGTACTAGGTGAACACTCTAGGTTGCCTAAAATGTATATGGTTCTTAAAAGAAGTCTAGGACCTCAAGTCCCATGAAGATGCTGAAGTTGGCTGAAGTAGATAAGGTCTCCATGTCGGAAACTTTGGCAAAGCTCACAAGTACTTAGGGACTAAAGTGAAGTTTCAAGTCCATTGTAGGTGTAAAAGTGGCCAAGAGGTATGGGACTCTTAGTTCTCAATGTAGATTTGATCCTACATGATTGAATTTCTATTTGGAAAATCTTTTAGTATGAAAAAGAGTGGGTGTGAGAAGGTGTACATGACATATTGTGTATTATTTAGATGTTTGGTTAGTATCGATGAGTAAAGGAATATTTTATATCATTGGAATGACTTGGTACATTATAGTTGGTATTAGAGCAATCTTTTGCAAAGCAATATCAAGGGAGTTATTATCAAGCATGCTATTAGAGAAATGTTGTATAAAAGCATATTGCATGGATATGTGGACAACTGAGAATTATACCAATGCATTTAAGGGTAAGTATCAAAGCTACAAATAATATCTTTAATTATTCTTAAGGGGCTAAGAAAGCGCAAGGACCCTCTCTTTTTGGCCACTTGGAGGTTGAGACACCAAGAAATGTCCATGGAACTCATTCTAATGACTATTGGGGAAGCTATTTGTCAGATGGAATAAGATCTATGTTGCAATTTTGTCTATTGAGATAGGAGGACTTGATTGAATAATTGGCCTTTCACCAAGGGTGCTTGGAATCAAGAAATATGGTGATAAGATTTTCCTTCAAGTAAAATGGTACTTGTCTCAAGATTCATCTAGGATGGATTGAGACACAACAATGATGTCAATGGTTGTTAGAGTTGCCTATGGAGATAGCTTCCTAGGATATAGAGGTCAAATGAAAAGCATAAAGAGGTCAATATGCAATGCTCAAGATTGCAATGGAATTGTATATCCAATAATTTCAATATACAATGTATGATAACCCCTTGGTTATATAGCAACCGCCAGACATATGATTAGACAAGATTATGAAAATTGTCTTAATCCTATAATATGAGACAAATAACTTGACATAATTTAGTCAAAAAGATAAGATCTAGATATGAAAGTTAATTCTTCTAGAAAGAATCTTAGGACCTAAGTAAACTTAACATGTGGATATGTCCCATAAGTCCCTAGTAAGTGAATTAATTAGCTACACAATATTTATTCACATCAATACCTCCCCTTAGGTGTAACTCAAGGAGTAGATTATTATGCAAATGATGCAAAGATGGGTCTCAGCTATGAGGCCATATTAGGTGCCCATGTACATATGCAAATGAAATATCTCACAAATGGAGAAAAGAAGAAAAACCAGTGGGAAAAAAATCCTCCCCAATAGAGAGATGGAAACAAAGTGCTCTCAAAGAACAATGACAAGGACACAACCCAATGTGAAGAAAAAGACCCCCCCATAAGAGAGAAGAAGAAGAAGAAGAGAGACCAAGCAACAACCCCTCAAAGGTGAGTCTTCTACAATGGTAGAAGCTCCAATTTGAATGATGAAGGTGATCCAATCTTTCCTAACAACGTTCCTCCCCTTAGGAAGAAACAAAACCAATATGATATGAAGGATGTCTTCCCATTCTTGAAAGGAATATGTGGGAAGGAGAATGATATGTGATATCTCTAAACTACACTCAAGTGTCTCCATGTCGATACTGAAAGTTGACACACTCCAAACAAGCATTGTAGGACACATAGTTGGAGATGTCAATCCAAAATATAGTAGAGATGTATGTAGAAAAAACTCCAAATACAAGTATGCCTCCTTTGAAGAAAACAAAGCCTCCTCCAAATATTGTCCACAAATATCCACTCCCATGCCAAATTGCAAAGAATGATCATGTAGAGAATGAAGAAGAGGGCCAGAGTATTCCCTTGCAAAAAGTGAAGGATTATCTCCATCAAAGAAAAGATGTATGCAATCAATGGTGTATCCCAAATTTGAAATGTGAGACTCAACAAACAATCCACCAATGTTTGTCAGGTATGCATCCTAAGTAGATGCATTTGGAAGATGGTGTAGATCCTGTTGCACTAAATCACAAGAAGCTATATCTAGCAACGTAAGTATCATCCAATGTAACACTAGATGGAGGAGATGAAATGCAAGGCTCAAGAATGGGTTCCAATGTGAACCCTAAGTTCAAGAAGCCAAAAGTCTCCTCAAATTCATGGTTCACACTAAAAGTGTGATCAATAGTTGCATGAACAATGCCATCATAAGAAGTAAAATCTGAAAAGGTATACAACTGAGATGAATGATCAACCATTCTAGTAGCAATAATCTCTCTACTCTCCAAGTCTCTAATGATAACAAAATCAAGAGTGAATTTCAGAGTCCTCCCATCTCCTCCATGTGTAATCTGATAGATGGAAAGAAGATTGTTTGAGAAATAAGATATACATGAAAAAAATCATTGAAAGTTCCCTCCCCAATACCAATAGATCCCTTCCCAATTACACTCATGTGTGTATTATTTGCTATGAAAATATAAGACAATACAAGGCTCAAACAAATCTAATATAGAGTTTGAAGATGTCATATTCAATGAGATGCTCCTAAATCTAGAAGCCATCTCCCTAATCCAAGACTTGTAGAAGAATAAAGATATTTACCCTTATTACTTGATGTAGAAGCCAAACCATCATGACCTTTATCTTTATTAGACTATTTTGAAGAAGAATTTGAATCAAATATTCTAGAAGGTGGTCAATATGATTCTTCTTAAGAAGATGCTTCAATTCATTAATATCCTTCTTATAACAAGAATGATCATCATCTCTCATCTTCTTTCTCTATGAATAATTTGGCTTCTCCTTCCTAGATGATTTATATTTGGAAGAGAATTTATTCTTTGCTTGATTTGAATCTAAATTGTTCTTTGATTTCTTTTCTTTTTTATTATTATACATTCAAATTCTCTCACCTAACTAGCCAACAATGCTTGGGATTTAGATGTCTTGATGAGACCCATGATATAAGCTTTTAATACTCATGTATTAACATCATGAAAAATGATGCAAATGAAGGTATAGTATATGTAGACCCCATAGTCAACCTATGAGTATGAAAGCTAGAAACAAAAGTAGCATAATTAGGACCAATTTTGTTCAATGTATTGTAGACCAACTAAATGTTCTCCTTGTCAATTCCACATTCTTTACATTTCATTCTTAGAGCATTAACCTTAGTTATGTAGTCCTAGATGTTTTCAAAGTTCTTAGGATCAAGGATCATCAATTCATTATCAATTTTATATCCTCTTAATTCATTTGTAGTACCATACAATATATTTTTAATTTGTTCCAAGATTCATGAGAATTTTTACATTATTTAATTTGAAACAATAAATATTGAGAAATTATTTTACCAAGACATCCAAGATATTTTGTATGTTCAATCATCCATTTTATCTTTTTATTTGCATATGTAGGTTTAGGTACCTTATCTTCAATATATATAGATTGACCTCCACTCATTAGAATATTCCATGCATTTTTATGCCATGTTGAATAGCTATATGAAGTTAGTAAAGGAACCTTAGAATGATCCATGAAAAATAAGAGCACTAGAAAATAGATCAAAAGAATGCACCAAGAGGACCCCCAAATCACTCAATCAAGAAATCCCCCAGTAATATATATGATTTGGCACTTTATATTTAGTGTGTTTATAGATGCCACTTGAAAAAAATGGAAAAGTGGACTTTATCTTAGTGCATACAAATGCAAAAATTGGAAACAAGCTCAAAGTAATTTTTTTCATAGAATGAAATCAAACTATTCACACCACTAGAAAGCACACAAAAAATTATGCACTTTCTTGAAATAAAAAATCACCGAAAATTGTTATTGTAGGAGCAAGAATGAAGACCCTAAAGTTCCCAAAATGAGAACCACTAAAAAAAACCTACAATAATCTACAATTTATGGAAAAAATAGACACAAAAATGAAAAACAACTACACCACTAGGAAGAGCATGAAATTATTCTCTAAATAAAAAAATTCTTGCAAAAAGGACGTTAGATGGCCAAGTTATGAGGCTTCAAAGTTGGACTACAAAATCAAAACTATCAACTGTGAGGGGGCCAAGGTTTTCAAAAAGATGTTGACCTCATGTTGATGGCAACACTTCACAGGGTTAAAATTGATAGTTTTTAGGGCTGTCATAGGGAGAATATACCTCTCCCTACTAGAATATTTTGTAGGTAGTAGAGTTTTAGAATATGCTGAAGAATCTTTTGTTTGTTGGTGGTTTTATAGAATCTACTAGATATTATTTTTTGATGTAGCTAGTTTTAAATTTTTTGTTGTTTTAATTTTTCAACCATCTATCAGTTGGAGTCATCGATCTACTAGTGGGGCCATGACCTGCTTGTGGAACCATGTGTCACCTATTGGGGGCTGCGGTACCTTCCATGGGTATGTGAGTATTGTCTATAGATTATGCAAGTACAGTAAATGGATTTTGAATTCATAAAAACTTCTAAAATTTATCAACTCATATATATTGAAACATAGAAAAATAGGTTTGTGGGGAGAGGGGTTTACCAATATGATAATAGATAGGCCTATTTTCCCTTATTTCATTAGGAAATGAGATCCCTGCAAAGAATTTGATAACAACCCTTAGGTGAATCAACTCAATGTGAGAATCTTTATATTTCCTTATGCTTGAGGAAAATGGTACAAGGCTGAACAACACGTTTGGGAGAAAAACTAGGAATATAAAATCAACCTAATTATGTCAATTCAAATGTGCAACAACAATATAAATCTCAATATTGATAGAAACATTTTTTTTTTGAAAGATATGAGAAGGGAAAAATGATGTTTACCAATCACCAAAAGGAACTTTCAAGAGGTTTCCTAAGACTCATTTTCCCATGGGTGAATGGATCTTTTGTCAAGGTTTTAAAAAAAAATTCAGGAGCCTTTGATGCTGATCTATAACTTTTTATTTATCTAGGTTTTAGTGTCAAAATGTCAAAAATTAGATCTGTAGGTGAGACTCTGTGATTTGACAACTTTGACAACTTTTTGCAACTTTGACAACTTTGCAATTTTTCTCTTCAAGAGATGTTCAATTCTTCTTCAACCTAGGATCTACAACACAAACATAGGAGGGAAAAAAATTGTTTGTTTTTGGTAAAATATGGTTTGCCTTGGTCAAACCCCATTTGGGTAATTAAACTTGAATTAAAATAATGAAAGCATAAAATAAATGAATGATGAATGAGAAATGTTATGTTACCACTCAGAAAACCCTCAAATAAACCTTTGAATATATATCTAAAACTTGCAGGAAATGGCTTCAATGGATGTGAATCTTGATACTTGAATTGATGCTTTGAATTCTTGGCTTGAATCTTGAATCCTACATCATAATGTTAGCTCCAAAAACATGCATGATGCAAGAATACTTTGACATGATGATTGGATCTTAATTGCTGCCACAAATCATTGATTACTTTTCTCTTCAATGCCTTGACAATAATATTACGTCTTAAGAAATTACTCAAAAAACATAGATTTGATTTGGTAAAATAGCTTTGTATTTATAGGAAGTATCCCTAATTTCTCAAATTTCAAATATTACAAACAAACATTTAAATATGGATTTGAGGACCTTAAAATACCTCCAAAAACATATTTTAAATTTAGGTTCAAAGGACTAGGGAGGACTCATTCACCCATTGGTGAATGGGTCCCAAGTCTCTATTCCTATAACACACATTGCTCAAGGTAAAGTGTTATGTTTAGGCATTAATTATTGTTTGGTTTTGCATTCAGAAGATATAATTTATTAGGCCTATAGAGTTAAAATAGGTCTTATTAAGGACTAATTAAGTTCAATTTAATTAGGAGGGACCAAAAGAAGTGTGAAAATATAAAGGGATACATTTTTCTACACTACATTTAGCCCCCACTTTAGTGGGAGGATGACCTTGTGTCAAACTCACAGTAAACTAGGAAATCAAGAGAGGTATAATTGTACAATTTTCATAAAGACAAGATGACAAAGGTCAAGGAGGATGATGAAACCCTCAAGATCTAAGATCTCATGGCAAGCCAATGAACACACAAAGAGACACATGCCTATGTTAAACATATATATGCAAAAATCACAAGATACTCAATCATACAATGTCAAACAATAAAAGAAAAAGAGAAAATAAAAAGGGGTGAATCAAGCCTTGAATGTTTATCCAAATCAATGTGGATCAAGCCTCAACTGTTTGTCCCAAAATAATTTACAAGTGAAACCCATTATCCACTATGCAAACAATAATGTGCGTTGTCTCACTTCTCTCTCCCTTGCTTGTGTTTGAAATTCCTACATGCATGGTAGAATCTATATTGGGGGTACCCCATGGTCTCCCATTGTCCTCCCCTAACCTGATCCTTTCCCAGATGCATGTGGGCCCATGTCCCTTAGGGGCCACTCCTAACTTGTCCCTTTTTGGTGCTCCTATGATTTCAAGTCAACCCGGGTCACCTGTGATTCTGGATTTATCTAGTGGGGAAGTGCCAGTGGTCGCTATCTCATTGGAAGTTAAAGGATGGAAGAATGTGTTGATTAATGGTACTTAGAATGCTAGGGGCTCCCCTCCTCACCCTAAAGAAGAGATTACTACTGTAGGCACTGACTTCGCTATCCCTGATACAATTAAGGATAGGATTGTGTCCTCAATGGAAAATGTGGTGGTGGGTCATTTCCTCTCCTTTTCCCCCATAGTGGATATGGTCAGAATATGGGCTAGAAATAAATGGAATCTCAAAGGAAGTGTGGATATTTGTGCTGTGGTGGGTGGGATTTTCCTCTTAAAGTTCACGGCTTCAAAAGACTTAATCTTGGTCCTCTCTTCTTGCCCTTGGGCCTATGGAAAGCATAGTCTAGCATTGTGTCAATGGAAGCCGAGGTTCAACCCTACAATGGATCTCAACAAATCGGCATTGGTTTGGGTCTTTCTGCCTAGTTTTCCTCTAAAATACTAGGATGAAACCATATTCAAATCTATTAGGGACTCCTTGGGCTAGTTCATCACTTTGTACTCCATTACCAAGTCCAAATCCAGGTTAGTTTTTTCTCATTTTTGTGTTAATATCAAAGTCCATAAATCTCTTCCTACCTTAGTGAAACTCTGTTATAAGTTTGGTTCCTAGAAACAACAAATCTGTTATGAGAATGTTGTAGTTTACTACCAGAAATGTGCTAAACCTGGACACCTAATCTCGGATTGCAAATCTTCTTTAAAACATGTTCCTAACCCTAGTGAGTATGTTGCTAATGACCACTACACTTTTGAAGATGATATTCTAAAGATTGTTGACTCCATGGCCAAGTCTAGCTCTCCCATGTTGGTTGACTCACAGGTCGGCCTTTATTTCCCCACTATTGGGGAGAATGTCTCCTTCAAGGAATCGGTTTTGGTCCCTACTGCTCCTACTCTAGTTGATGGCTTGGTTATTCCTGGTTGTGGGGTTCAAGGCGTTGGTTCTCTTTCCCCTAGCTAGGTGTTGTGTGATGATGGTGAAAATGGTGACTCTTTGGAGGAAGAAGGGATTAACTTAACAATTGGGTCATTATTGACTAGAGGTGAAGGAAGAAAAATAATGGAAGAGGAGGATTCAAAAGTTAAAGATGAGATAGTTAAAATGGATTATGCGGGTTTGACACAGGAGAATCAATGGAGGAGGAATTATGGTCAACCCCAAAGAAGAAGGGGAAATAGAGGAAAGAAGATGTGGTCGGTGACTCTAAACTTGGAAGGCCCAACCAGCGACATACTAGGCATACAGAGACATTGAAAGAGATAGCCATTGGTAAACAAAGGACATTGGAAGTGTCCTCAAAGAAAGGTAAGAAATGAAGGTTATGTCTTGGAATGTGAGAGGGCTAAATAGCTCTCACAAATAGCTAGCACTGAAAAACTATGTTCTAGAACATAAGATTGATGTTTTACTTTTACAAGAAACCAAAATGAAGAAAGCTAACTTTGATAATATTGCTAAGTATATATGGTTGGGTGCCCTTTTCTCATGTAGTGATGTTAAGGGTGCATCTAGTGGGATTTATATGTTATGGAATCCTAATAAGATCATTGGGTCTGAAATTTTCTAATGCCAAAGCAATGTGGGAGTCAAGTTTTCTCACCCAAGTGGCTCTTGGTCACTCATTAATGTTTATGCGCCTAACAAGAGGAATGCTAGGAATACCCTATGGCAGGATCTTAAAAATTGTATAAATAATAATAATGGGTCACGTTGGTTGGTGGTTGGGGACTTCAACTCTCCTTTGTATCCTTTGGAGAAATGTGGAGTTATGGTGGACTACTCTGACAACATGGCTAAGTTGGAATTTTTTTTGAGTGTCACCGGCTTGGTTGACATTGACTTGTTGGTTCAATATTTTACATGGACCAATAGGTTCCTTGGGGATGGCTTGATTCAGGTTAGAATGGATAGATTTCTTTTTTCCCACAATTGGATGGCCCTGCTTAGTATTGATTTTCTTTCTGCCCCAAACTATTTCTGACCTTAACCCTCTATTGTTGGTCATGAATGATCTATCTACTGCTGGACCTTTTCCTTTCTGATTTGAGATAATTTGGAACTCCCATCCTGATTTTAGGAACAAAATTGTTGAATGGTGGAACATCCCTATGCATGGCTCCCCCATGTTTAGGATCTTTAACAAACTTAAACATGTCAAAAATATGGTGAATGGTTGGAGTAAGAGGATTTTTGATGATGTCTTCCAGAAAAAAGTTCCTTAGGGGATAAGTTGAAGGTCATCCAAAAAAGAATGGAAGAAGGGGATGTTAGCCTGCTGACATGCAACTAGGAAAGAGAGTCACAGGGAATGGGAACAATTTTTTTTAAAAAGAGGAAATATTATTGAAATAGAAATATAAAGTTCAGTTGTTGCAGGAAGGGGACAAAAATACCTCTTTTTTCATGTTTCTACCCTAAAACACAAGAAAAGGAACTGGATAACTAAGCTTCAAAATGAGTAGGGGGTATTGGTCAATACACCTATCTAGATTGGGCTCTTGGCATCCAACTATTTTCAGAGGGCTTATTTAGCTTCTATTGAGGCTCCCAATCCAACTTTGGATAACCTATTACTGGACCCTCTCCTAGCCACCATAACCTAGTATGATAATAATAGCATCCTTTGTGTTGTCACTCTTGAGGAAGTCTGTATAGCTGCTTTCAATATGGTTTTCTATAAGGTCCCTAGCCTGGATGGTTTCCCCTTGCTTTCTTTCAGATATTTTAGGATATAGTGGGCGAGGACCTTGTCTTATCTGCTAGGGGTTTCTTCAAATCTGGTAAGATTCTCAAACAACTAAACCACACTTTAATTTCCCTGGTTCCCAAGGTTGTTGAACCCTAGTTAATGACTGATTTTAGGCCCATTAGCCTTTGCAATACTATTTACAATATCTTCTCTAAAGTCTTGGTGAACCACTTTAAACCCCTCCTAAAAAAAATAATTATCCCAACCCAAAAAGGTTTTGCTCTAGGTCATCATATATTGGATGCTACCATAACTACACATCAAATTCTCCACTCTATGGAAAAATGCAAAAATACCAATATAGCCCTCAAATTGGATATTTCAAAAGAATATGATAATGTGTTATGGGACTTTATCCCCAAAGTCCTAGCTAAGTTTGGTTTTGACTGAGGGGTGGTCAACCTCTTGATGGAATGCATTACCATGGTGAGATACTCTGTGTTGTTTAATGGGCCCCCTTTGGTTTCTTCAAGGATGGGAGATGTATCAGAAAAGGTGATCCCCTCTCACCCTACTTATTTATCATGGTTGTGGATGTCTTGAGTAGGAACATATATAAATTGTTGTTGGAGGGGACTATAAAGGGGTTCAAACCTACCTCTTTGTTGGAACCTACTATTATCCAATAGTTTGTTAATTATACGATACTCTTTCGAAAGGCCTTTGTGGTTGAAGCCAAAAAATGGAATTTTTTTTTAATAATTATGTTACTTGCTCCAACCAATGTATAAATTATAATAAAAGCATGACTTAATTTTTCAACAACACTACTGCTCTACATGATCAGGTGATTGCTTTCCTTGTTTGTGTGAGTGGATCTCTCCCTTTGGTGTATCTAGAGTTACCCCTTACTGTCAAGGAAGTTACTCCTACCTTTTGGAACATATTTTTTGAAATGATTCAAAGGAAATTGGTGCGGTGGAAAGGATCCATTCTTAATCATGTTGGAAAACTGCAACTCTTGTTTGCTACCCTTCAAGGGATCCCTGCATACTTCATATCTATCTTTATGATCCCCAGATATGTTGCTGAGAAGTTTGAAAAAATTTAAAGGATATTTTTATGGTCTGAGACTGAGGAAAAGAAAAAAAATTCTCTGGTTAGCTAGAACAAAGTCTGTAAGCCTAAACCTTGTTTTGGGCTTGGAATTAGGAATATCCTATGCACCAACAAGGCCTTACTTGCTAAGGTAGGTTGGGACCATTTGAGGAATGAAAAGAACTAGTGCAAGATTATGAATGTTAAGTATCTTCACAATAGACCTATGATTAAGTTCCTCTCTTATGATCACCCCTTGGGATCTCTGGCATGGAATAACATTTGCAGAATGCAAGGGATTCTCATGACTGGGATGAAATGGAAGCTTGGGAATGGTAATAACATCAAATTCTGGGAAGACCCTTGGTTGTTAGATGCCCCCCTTTCACACTCTGACTTCAAGAATCTTATGAGACTAGTGCAACTCTTCTTCGGTATGTACATTGGTTACTACCTTCTCAGTCAGCTGGCGGCTAGGAGGTGGAAAGATCTACTTTTTTGTTATGCTTTGTCCCCTGAGTTGTTAACTCTAGCTAAGTCTCTATAGGATTTACTCTCCCTTACTAGATTACCTTTATCCAACATGGAGGATGAATTCTATTGGACTAATGACAAGTAGGGAAATATTCAATCAGAATGGCTTACAATCTATTGTCGATTTAGGGTATTGAGCATGGACCCTAGAAACAGGTTTGGAATAGGCACATGATTCAAAAAAAACTTTTCTGGTGGACAACTTTACTTAGGATAACCTAAGGAAAAGGAGATTTCAGATCCCTAACAGGTGTTTGATGTGCAAATGCAATGAATAATCTAAGGATCACTTACTTCTACACTACCTGTTTGTTGTTGGTATTTGGGAGATGTCTTTGGAGAGATTGGGTACTCACTGGACTATGTAAGGACATCAAATCCTTTACCTTGAGTTGGTCTAGCCCCTTCCATCACCCCTTACCTAGAGAGATTTGGAACCAGGTCACCCCCATCATCTATTGGTGCTTGTGGAAAGAGAGGAAGAATTGGATATTCGAGAATATCGAGATTAGTCCTATGTACACTTTTGGTATAGGGCTAAGGCTAATTTATGACAATATTTCAATTTTCGATGGGAAAACCCTAGACAAAGCTCCTATTGAATGGGATATTAAAATGGCTAAATCTTGGAACTAAAATCTTGAGGTCAACTCCTTTGATAGGTCTTGGTCCTAGGCTAGATAAGACACTATCTGGAAACCCTTGGATCATGGATGGCATAAATTCAATTTTGATGGTGCTTCCAAAGGAAACCTAGGTAGGGAAAGCATAGGGGATATTATCATGGACTACAGGGGCAACTTTGTGGTCGGTTACTCAGATGGTACAGGGATTCAGACTTCCATGAATGTGGAAGCAAGGGCACTACTAAAGGGAATCCAATTAGCTGTAACTATGGGGAAAAAGAAATTGCACATAGAAGGGGATTCTAAGTTAGTGGTTGAATTTGTAAATTTGAGTAGATTATTAGGATGGAGTACTAGGGATATCTTGTTAGACATACATCATTTTGTGTTGAAGTTAGACATGAAGATTATCACTCACATTTATAGGGAGGGTAATCAAGTTGCTGATGTCTTGGCTAATCTTGGCTCCCATTGATGAGATTCTAAGTGTTGGAGGAATATGGGGAACCTACCACTGGGAATACAAGGTATCATCCTCAAGGAGCAAGGCACATTTGTTTATCATGATGATATATAAATTTGCAATAGTCACAACTTTCTGGATGGTCCACATACTTCCTTTTTGGGTGATGTGGGCGAAGATGAATGCTGAGGTTTTAAATTCATGGAAAATTTTAAATAATGGGGTGGAGATAGAAATTACAAAGCTAATTATGAGGAGTAATGGGAAGTACAACAGGGTAACGACCAATTTGGATCAGACCTTACGAAGTATTTATTTATGGTCTTGTCTTAGCCTTCATATATCCTTACATATTTCCAAATTCAAATTTGATGTGACTAATAATTATGGCATGAAGCTCTAACTTTGTCTTATCAACTCCATTAAAAAGTTTCTAATGAAAACTAGTAGCTATTTAAAGAATTCTAAATTTAGCCTCGCAACCAACCATCATCAATACTCGTGCAATGGAAACATGGAAGGAAAACCTTTGAATGTCATCATTTTTCACAAACCTGGCTATAGGTGTTTAAAGATTTTCATTAATGGGCTTGTAGAGATTTCATTTTTGGATTTAACTCTTGAAGCATGTGTCTGGTATACCGTCTTGATTTTTTGGAGCCTTCTTGGTTGGCTTAAAATAAGAGGTGTTTGGGTGACCTCTCACATTAAAAAAAATTATAATCTTTTTCTCTCACAAGTTTCCTATATGTTTATCGGGCGCCAGCGCCGCCGGTCACGTTAAAAAGTTTACCAGGCGCACTGCAGTTTATAGGGGGTCGTGCTACCCGATTCCTGCAGTCTAAAAAAAAAAAAGTTTCCTATATGTTTAGTCTGAAAAGTTGTAAATGGGTGGTGATAGGGTGACAACGAAGCTGAAAAATTGTGGGAAATTCTACAAGGACCTAGTGGATTGGCACATTTGTGTCAAAGGAGGGTTGGTGCCTTTAATAGAATATGTGGTTGGTCATGATCCGAGGATATCGGTGTAATTCATGAGCTCCTAGAAAGAAAGAAGGGTTACAATGGGTGGTATCTCCTTTGAGGTCAATGAGGAGGTGATTGCATAGGCGACGAGGCTCTCTTGTAGTGAGAAGAAGTACCATAAGCACACCAAAGCTTAGCACAATGAAAGCCTTAATCTCTTTTTGAAAAGAAATGAAAAACCTATCTTCTCCCATTCTAGATTTGAAAGAGAAGCTCTCTCGTGGCCGTGGGACTAGGTCTGTCTTGCTCTCATGAGGCATTTCACTTTAGAGGGTAGATATAAAACTTTCTATTATTATCATTTTCCTCTTTTAAATCACCTCCGCCATAAAATGTTGTTGAGCTTCACATTTGTATTACTCACTTATTTGGAAAGTTCTATTGAGAAATGCTTAGATTCTGCTACCCAAAACCCTGAGGATTCTCCTCCCCTTTCGCTCCACCAAGGCCTCATCCCGAGGCTTTATCATTTTTACCTCATTCTCTCTCCACCAAAACCCATCTCTATTGTCCATATTGAGGAACTTGAACCCCCTACTTAGACCAATGTCTCTTTTGCTGAGTCTAAGGGCCCCAAAAGGAAAACCCCTTTGGGGAATACTGAAACCCCCAAGCCTAAAACATTCACCAAAAATAAAAATGGGAGTGTGGGTCTTGCCTAGTCGAATGCTGCAAATGGGCTCTGTGAGCTCAAATCTACCCCTAGCAAGACTGACAACAAACCTGTAGCTAAGAAAAAAGTGAAAGAAGAGGGTAAAGGTCTGATGGAGCTATCAGCCACTAACAGTGATAGGAAGAATGCAGTGGGAAGAGACTCCAAGGGGGATATTGTGGTAGCTTCTACGATGGAGATAGGGGTTGAAAATACCAACATTAGGAGATCTGGTAGGCTAGAAAAAAATAGCAAGAAAGTGCAGATTAATGAAATTTGTACTGTTGAGGAGTGGTCTTCTAGCAAGGGGAATAGGAATGAGGAAGACATAGAGGAAGAGGAGTAGGAATTTGTTGAAGGGGCTAGCCACTTTTTCAACCTCAACAAAATGTTGAAGGAGAATACGACTTCCTAGTCCTTTGACCCATAGGCTATGGAGCATGAAGACATTGTGAAGAGTGTAGATAGAGGGGAGGATCATTGCATGTTGTTGGAATGGGTGGAGAAGCTTGAGAAGAAGTTCACTGGTCTGGATTGTTTCATTGTCAAAATGGTCCATCGTGTGACTGGCACCCTTCCTACTATACTTAAGGATGAAATGGATAAGAAGGCTATGAAGGAAGGCCCAAACTAGGTTGGGGAGAATTTTGTGTGCCTCCTCTATCAGAATTGGGAGAATTCTAGTTAGTTTTTTGTTGTTGTGTCTAGTCTATTGGTTCTTTTTTTTTTTCATTGTTTGTCTACTATTATTGTGTTTTTTTCTGGTGGTTTTTGTTATGTTTCTATGTACCTAATCTTTTTTGGCCCCTAAGGCTCGATGTGTAAAGGGTGCAACACCCTCTAAATGCTTCTTATTGCATCTCCAAAAATTGTATACTCTTGAAGAAAGAGACAACATTGTGGTAAAACTAGGTCCTACTTTAGGCACCTTCCATCAATCACCCCTTAAAATTGCATTTATAGGCCCCTAATACTCATGATTTTGGACTTTGAGGCCTAATTCACCTATGAAACCACTTAAATTCCAAAAATATCATTAAAACCACTCAAATTTTGTGAAACCCACCAAAAATATCCTTGTTGGGACTAAGTCGCCCAAGGTGGCGACTTAGTCCCTTTTGGGGCATTTTCCACTTCCTAGCAGGAATTGCATTCGTTCAATTTAATTTTTCAATGGATGTCCACCGCTTAGGTCCAAATAATGGGAAAATTACGTGTTGATGCTTATAAATACATATTTTAAGTCATTTTTCACATCTCCTAGTCATTTTTACAAAGAAAAAATCAAAAGTCAAGAGGAAAAGTGTCTTACATAAGAAGATTCAATAGAATTTTGCAGAAAAGTTGAAGCTTTAGGGCAGAAAACTAGGGTTTTTGTAGGTCTTCAAGCTCACTTTTTGTTCATACAACAAATCATGGATTCCTATGGTGAATCATGGAGAAATCTAGGTTGAAGAGATACAATAGCCATCAAATCATACCTAATGACTTGTTTTCAAAGTGATTCCATCTTCCATGTCCTTCTTATCTTCAAATTTAAGGTTTGCATTACATTTCACATTTCATTTGCATTCATTTGAAGTGTTGTATGGTTTCTTGCATTGAAGTACTGCATCATTCAAGTGCCATTTAATCACGTCATTCTAGCACATTAGAATAGGGGTTTATCTCATTTTTAACTTTTCTTAGTCTTAGACACACTTAAGACTAGGGTTTTTATGCAGATTTTGTCATTCACAAATTTTAAATACCAACTAGGGGTTTGACCAAGGAAAAACCCCCATTAGAAACCAATATATCTTCTATTTGGTAGGGCTTTTCAAAGATTCAAATATGGATTTCCATCAAAAGGTAGAGTGCAGGTTGTGGGCTTCGATTTCCACTTTTGGATTTGCAAAAAATCCAAAGTGGACTAAGTCACCCATGGTGGCAACTTAGTCCCACTGCATTTCTTTTTCAGAAATTTTTACAAATTTAGACACCCTTTTGGTAGAAACAACTTTTTGGGTAGTTTCCCCACATCAGGACTAAATCACCCAACCTAATCACTTAGTCCCATTAGGCTTAAAAATTAGAATTTTCAGAATTTAAGTGGCCTTTTCAATCTTGAGTCTATTCCTCATCAATTTGTAGGTGCATAATTCATGTTTTACATCTTTATTTTATCATTTATTGCATCCATTTTACTTTCCTGCATATCACACTATGTTTTCAAACAAGTCAATTTTTCTAAGTTTTACATCATCAGATCACTTCAATTTCAGATCAAAGTATTAGGAAATCTTAATTAGGCATAATACTTATCATTTACATTGACTTTGAGTTCAAACCTATGCATTTTGGTGCCCCTTTAAATCTCCTTTCTTCTTTTGGGTGAAAAACCCTAGGAGGAGCAAAGCATTGTGAGGGAAAACCAAAATCATTGTTTACAATTTGGTGAACCTTTCATTTTAACATATTCCTTTTTTATTTGAAAAGAGAATCCTAGGTTCCATTTGCATTGCATATTGCATTGGTTAAATTTCATCCTAGGGTTTTAACCTTGCATTAGTGAAAATTTCATGTTATCTTACATTATTGCATCCCATTTCATAGTATAATAGTGAGATTCTACATTTATAGCATATATTTTCATTACATAGTCCTAAACATACTCATATCCATCAAAAAATTCAGAAAAACTTTAAAAATAACCCTAATTGGACTAATTGGCCACCTGGGGCGACTTAGTCTCTCTATCAATTTTGTATTTTTGTTTTCTGCATTATGTTTCCCATTTCTAAAATTCATGTTAGATTCAGTCATTTCTTTTTTTTATGTACAATTGTTTATTATTTTACTTGAATGATTTGCGTCTATATTGTTTACTTTAATGGAAATCATAGATAGCATTAAATTTTTACAATGCTCATTTTTAGCATTAGTTCCTAGCTCATTTAGATTCTAAGATTCATTAGAAAAAACAAACAAACAATTTACAACATCACATGAACCAATCAAAATGATGCTTCATGTTAGGACAACCATATCATCCAAACCTCTTCGTAGTGATGACTTGGATAGGTTAGATGAAACCTTACAACGTTCCTTCTCACTAAGTTCATTCACTAAGGCTTATGATGACAAACCTAAACCACTTCATGCCACCTTATCACCAAAACCTTCTAGTAGTGATGACTTGAGTATGTTAGATGAAGCCCTTTAGGACTTCATCTCACACAATCCATCCACTAAGGTTTGTTGTGAGCAGCCAAAAATAAAAGATTTCAATGTAATCCAACCTCAACTTGTTCTTTACCCACCTTCACATCAACCTCAACCTCCACCTAAACCTGAGTTTACCTTTTATCCACCACCTAAAATTGATGAAGCCTTGAAAAAAATTCTAGGTGCTATTGATAAATCATCTCCCTCTAATCGACATGTTACCTACGCTATGATAAGTTCCAAGCCGAAAAAAATTGATGATCATGAGAAAACCATGTGACCATATGATCCTGAGTTTCCTTAGCTGAATGCACTCCCCTTAGGAGATACAATTGATATACCAATGGACATCAATGATATAGAAAATATCATTAAGATTGGGAAGTGTCTTGATGATGAGGAACAAGAGGATACTACACTATTACTCCATGATTTTCCTAAAATTTTTGCTTGGCAATATTCTGATATGCTAGGTATAAACCCAAAAATTGTCACATATAACATTGTCCTTGCAAACGATGCTAATCCCATTCAAAAAAAAGATATGAAAAATGAATACTAAGATAGCCTTGCATGTTAAAGGAGAGCTTGAAAAACTCCTTGACGTAGGTTTCATTCATCCTATTAATTATTCTCCTTGGATCTCCAATATTGCCATAGTTACCAAACTTGATAATTGTATTAGGATATGTATAGATTTCCATGATTTGAATAAAGTATCTTTGAAAGATGATTTCCCACTTTCTAATATTGATATGATTGTGGATTCAACTGTTGGACATGCTTTGTTGTCATTCATGGATGGATTTTCTAGTTATAATCAAATCTTCATTAACCCACAAGATCAATATAAAACAACATTGACAACTATTTGGGGAACATTTTGTTGGGTTATGATTCCTTTTGGAATAAAGAACACAAGCACAACATATCAAAGAGCAATGACATTGATATTTCATGATTACATACATAAAATATTAGAAGACTACATTGATGACATCCTTGCTAAGTCCTTAAAATGATAAGACAATGTGAATGTCCTTCGCCAGATCTTTGAACGAATGCATAACTACAACATGAGACTCAACCCAAAAAAGTGTGTCTTTGGAGTAGATAGTGGGAAACTCTTAGGGTTTATCATATCTCATAGAGGCATCGAAGTAGACACAAAGAAAATTGATGCTGTTGTAAATATGCCACCTCCTAGGAATATTTCCCAATTATGCACATTACAAGGACAAGTTGAAGCTATCCATCATTTTGTCACTTCTTTAGTTGATAGAACGTTACCTTTCACACATATCCTCAAGAAGGATGTTCCATTTGATTGGAATGATGATTGTAAACAAGGTTTTGAGAGTTTAAAGGAATATCTTTCAACTCCACCTATTTTATAGCCTGCCATGCCAAAAAAACCATTCATCCTCTACATTGCCACATCTGATCATGCTCTTGCAACCTTGTTAGCTTAGAAAGATGATAATGGCAAGGAACATCCTGTTTATTACACTAGTCAAACCCTAATCAATTATGAAACACGATATGCACCAATCGAAAAGCAATGTTTATCCCTTGTATTTGCTACTAGTGAATTGTGACATTATTTACTAAATGCAGAAATAGAAGTAATGAAAAAAAATTATCCTCTCAAACATATTTTCAATAAAATAGACTTATCAAGAAGTTTTTGCTAAATGGGTTATGTTGTTAACTGATTTTGACCTTAATTTTGTTCTGCAAAAGGAAATTAAAGGACAAGCCTTGACTGACAATTTAGCTGATGCTCCTTCCCCTTTTACATTCCCTAGTAATGATTCTTTTCCTAATGATAGTGTATTAACAACCAATGTTTCTACATGGACATTATATTTTGATGGATCTAAGTGTAGAACAGGTTCTAGTGCTGGAATAATATTAATTCCACCTAAAGGAAAACCTATTCCCTTGTCATATCATTTAAATTTCCTATGTACAAATAACACTACTTAATATGATGCCTTAATCGCTAGAATATGCATCGCTTTAATTATGGGCATTACTGACATCAGAATATTTGGTGACTCACAATTAGTAATCAAGAAAATCAATGGTGACTATCAGGCTAAACATTATAAATTATCCAAATATAAAGATCTCACAATGTCCTTGCTTACAAAATTTAATTCCTTCACCATTGAAAACATCTCGTGAAAAGATAATCGACATCCAGAAACAATGGCTAGTGTTGCTTCCCTTATATCCCTTGTTGATCCTTCACAAGATATTATATTCACTATTCATCCTATCATGAAACCTTCCATCACTAATATATCTATTGCTACATTAGTCACAACCAAGAATGATTCGAGTGAATGGTATTCAATGCTAATTATAATTATACAAAAGATGGTACCCTTCTTGAAATTTTCAAAAATAACACTCGCGCTCATCAAAAAACATTAGCCACGAGGTACATCATCCTTGCTGATGTGTTATATCAACAGTCTTTTGATGGTGTTTTACTTCGATGCCTTAAGGATTCTGAAATTAATATGGCACTCGAGCATGCTCATGCTAGAAGTTGTGGTAGTCATTTCAGTGAAAAGATCCTCACACAAAAACTCCTTCATGCGGGTTATTACTGGAAAAATATGGACAAATACTATTATGTGTATGTTAAGAGATGTCATAAATGGCAAGAACATAGTCATTTATTTCATGCTCTTGCTTCTGAGCTTCATGCCCAAATCCCTATTTGGTCATTCTTTGTATGGAGGCTAGATATAATTGGAAAAATATCCCCACCATCTTCCGCTGGAAATACATTTATCATCACTACCACTGATTATTTCATGTTCAAAATGGGTAGAGGCTATTCCTCTTGGATCTACAACTATTGAGGTGATTTGTAGATTCATCCTTGAACACATAATTGATCAATTTGGGCTTCCTTTTGTATTAGTCTCTGACAATGGCACACCATTTAAGAATAATGGTGTGAGGAAGTTCCTGGAAACTTTCCATATTCAACATCAATTTTTGATACCCTATTACCCACAATCAAATGGTCAACCAGGGTCAACTAATAAAGTCCTTAAACAAATTTTAAAGAAAACTGTTAATGCTAATCATAAGGATTGGCACACACAACTGCATTATGCACTTTGGGCTTATTGCACAAGTGTTCGTTCCTCTACTGGATCAACACCTTATAAACTAGTTTATGGAATTGAGGAAATCATGCCCTTGGAGCTAGAAATCCCAATGTTGTAGATTTCTCTTCGAGGTTTGATTGATAATAACACTTATAAGACTAAACGATTACATCGACTTGAAATTATTGATGAACAATGCATTAACGCTCTTAAGCATCTTCAAGCTTATTGCAAAAGGCAACAACATTACTACAATCTCAATGTCATCTATCACACATTTGACAAGGGTGACTTAGTCCTATCAGCAAATCATTGTAATGTAACCACCAACCCTAATGAACAAGGAAAATTTAGCTCTAATTGGTGAGGACCCTATATTGTCAACAAAAGCTATGCGTCTGGTGCGTATTTCTTAACAGAACTCATTGTAACACCCCTTAAAGAACCAATTAATGTCATGAATTTGCATCGGTATTATGTTTAATCCCTTTCAAATAGTATGAATTATAAAGTAGTGTTGTTAAATCGTTAATAAGATGTTTCCTTATCCACTTTCACACTACATTTTTGACACCTCTCTTACAGGCTTGTCTAAAACACTAAAATGGTTATTTATAATCCCTTTAGGATTCATGCTATTTAAATTCATCTAGTGTGTTGTGATAAGTTACATTTAATTTAGCTAACGTGTACTCCATCATCATGTCATGTCTAAACCAAAACTGCAATATGTTTTAATTAGATCACATAGGTTTTGTTAAGTCATGTAGCCATTAATTAAATACTTTTACCATAAATTCATTTAATTAATCACATTGCATTTAACATTCAAACACAAAGAGACACATCATAATAACACCAAATGTGCATGTCTATAAATATCAAAGTTTTATATACATCTCAATATCATATACAAAATCACAAAAGTCTGTGAGAGTTGGACCCCTCGGGCTCTAGTGCTCATGATCTAGTCCCTAGATGTCATGAGATAGTCGTGTGTGATCATGATCACAAACTACCAAGTCAAAGTGCATACTATAGAACCTATACTCAATCAACTGCCACAAGATGCTCCTCTTCCATACGATCCCTCTCCACTCGTATATGTGCTAGCTCTGCATGTAGTCTCTCGACCTTTGCTAAAGTCTACGATGATTGTCCTACACTCTTATCTTGATAGAATTGTCTCCTCACACTCTCGTACACTGATCATAACCTTGCAAAAGGTTTGAGCGACTCTGGCTCCTCCTCCATGATCAGTGGGGGCATGTATTTAGGATCCATCTCCTCCTTGTCAATGAATGCAGGCACTATCTCTACAACAACTTGATAATAGAACTCTCGCCAATCTCTCATTTCTCCTGCAAGATAGACAAGGTACACAATCAATAACCATCATCATAATATACATATATATAAAACAACATAATCACTTAAAGTACATGCATAAAATTAAATATCATCACCTATGTTGTTGGTTAGATGTGTTACCTCAATATCATCCTATACTGGGGGTATGGATGTGGTGCTAGCCTCCCCTTGACTGTGAGTATTGGTGCTAGCTATAGTTGTTGCTCATGACCTAGTCCTATAGATGGGAGAGGAATCTCCCCCCTCATGATGGTCCTTAGCTATTTCCTCATCATCCTCACTCAAGGGTGGCTCCTCCTCCTCATACTGTTGCTCCTCCTCATCCTCCACATACTCCTCCTCATCCTCCCCCTCTCCCTCCTGATCCTCATAATCTAGATTTTCCTCCTCATCATACTCATCATTAATCACATCAGTAAATATATCAGTAGGTATGTATCATGTCTCCTCGGCCCTATCCTCCTACTCATCTCCATCTAGTAGTGGCTCTACATCTCCCACTGGCTTGTCCATCGAGAATATTAGTGTTGGTCGAGTCACTTCCCACCACTCCTCATTCTTTGTTGTGGCCCCAACATCATCTTTTTCAGAGATTGGTGGCTAGTCATGATCAGAAAAATTAGTCACTCTTGGCTACATGCTCAATATTGGGTCGCACTGTATCACCTGGTCTTCGGGCACTCTGCACCAATCTCTTGAAAGTAGATCGTGTCTAAGGTGGTGTCTGCACCTGTCCAAATTTCCACATGACTCAATCATAGTAGAATGGTTGTACTACATGGTCATGTAGGCCAACCAAAAATATATCCATCTGCATCCTCCTCAACTATCCAGTATAATCTGGCCACTGCAATGTTAGGGAATAAGGTTTCCATAGGACCTTGTCCTCATCCAATTGGTCAAATTGTACCCTCCAAAAATGTAAGTCACCATACTACCTAGTTTCTGTAGAGGATACCCAAAGGCCCGTGGGTATCCTACTACTATCACACATGGCTAGCCAACTAGTTAGGTACATATAATGTGCTCAGGGCACCACACCTATAGAAGTGTGCAGTGCACCATACTATCCACCTCTTGGAAATATAAATTTCCCCAAATCATAATAGAGATGTGCCAGCACACATCGACCCCAAGTGTATATTGTCTGCTGCTCTACCATCCCTTGAATCAAGTGGACTAGTCCTCCATCCAGGTGAGCACCCCGACCATCAGGGACAAGAACTAGTGCTACGGTGTGCATCATAATATGTCAAACCATTGGTGCCCGTGAATCTAATAACATGGAAAAATCAATGCATCCTATCACTCGTGCATCATGAACTAGACCATCTACACAATACTCTAAATCAACCCTCTGCTCTAGGAAGCTGTGATCTCTATAGAAGTATACTCGCTCTCCTTGAATCGGCATGCAAAGAATTTGGTGTACATCCTCTAATGTGATCGTCATCTCTCCTGGAGGTAGATGAAATGTGCATGTATCTACATTCCATCACTCACAGAGAGCCATTAGCATGGGATTGTGGTATCTCATGGGAGGCATAAGATATTCCCAATAGATCCCAATGGCTTGAAGATGTTTCATCTGATAGTGTTGAAGCTATATCTCTCAGAAAGCTCAATTTTCTCCCTCCTAACCAATTTCGTCCTCAGGCGGGTACCTATAAACTTTACACACATATGCTCTAAAAATTATCTAAAATATTTCATTTTTATGTTTTCATCATGAAAGTGTGCTAAATCTAATCTAGTGTGATTTTCTAAAGGCCCTAGACACTTTAGAACCCTTTTGGGACATTCTACAAAGAAATAAGACACTTTTTGAAGAAACGAGACACTTTGCAAACAAAAGGGACACTTTGTGAAATTTTTTTCCAAGATCCTAAATTAACCCATAAATGCATTAAAAATTATTAAATTATTATAAAATCACAAAATGAAGGTTCCAGAATCCACTCACCTCATGTCAACGCTCATCGCATGCCACCTGGTCCTAAAGAATGTCCAATCGTGCAGGTGTATATCCCTGTTTTCTCAACATCTTCTCCTCTCACTCATCACTCTCAAGCTACAAGAAGGTAAAATGCATAGCAAGTGAGAAATTACTCCCCTTTACCTCTTTTAATCCATTTTCATCTCTTTTTACTCTTATGCATTAAAATAGGGTTATTTTCTTTTAAGAGTTAATAAAGTACCTCTTCTTCAAATCAACATAATGGGAGCTAGGGAACTCCATTTTGACGTTGTTTGATGTGTAGGAATCGTGATTCCACATGCAACATTATCAATTGTCTATCATTATATGACATGGTACTTGGAAATTTCCTTCGATATGATGCTTTCAGTTCGATGTGACTATATTGCTACCTTAATTCCACCTCTATAAAGCAAGCAGAATCAAGGGGGGGCATACATATACCCTCAAATTTTATTTTTAAGAGTTAGGAAAAAGGATTTTTGATGACTAATGGAATTATTTTGTAGGATGTGGTTTCCTAATGTTGTGGTTGTGTAGATAACTACATGGGGGGCTTCATTCTCCCAACTTTTGAATAAGTATCCTTTTATAAAGCAATGTGCATTGTTTAGAATACTTTAGATTTCATATGCACGTAGAGTCATATGGGCGCTAAAGTGGGGGCTTAATGTATTTCCAAAAATTGTATACTCTTGAGGAAAGAGATAAATTTGTGGTAAAACTAGGTCCTACTTTAGGCACCTTCCATCAATCACCCCTTAAAATTTCATTTATAACCCCCTAATACTCATGATTTTGGACTTTGAGGCCTAATTCACCTATGAAACCAATTAAATCTTGACAATTATCATTGAAACCACTCAATTTTTGTGAAACACACCAAAAATATCCCTGCTGGGACTAAGTCACTCAAGGTGGCGACTTAGTCCCTTTTGGGGTAGTTTCCACTTTTGAGCAAGAATTTCATTAATTCAATTTAATTTTTCAATGGATGTCAGCCTCTTAGGTCTAAATAATTAGAAATTTATGAGTTGATGCTTATAAATACATATTTTAAGTCATTTTTCACATCTCCTAGTCATGTTTACAAAGAAAAAATCAAAAGATAAGAGCAAAAGTGTCTTACACAAGAAGAATCAATAGCATTTTGCAGCAAAGTTGAAGCTTTAGGGCAACAAAATAGGGTTTTTGTAGGTCTTCAAGCTCACTTTTTGTTCAAGATCCCACATTGGAAAGGATTGATCATGGATCTCTATGGTGAATCATGGAGAAATCTAGCTTGAAGAGATGCAACTAGCCATCAAATCAGACCTAATGACTTGTTTTCAAAGTGATTCCATCTTCCATCTTCTTCTTATCTTTAGATTTAAGGTTTGCATTACATTTCACATTTCATTTACATTCATTTGAAGTGTTGTAGAGTTTCTTGCATTAAAGTTTTGCATCATTCAAGTGCCATTTAATCACCTCATTCTAGCACATTAGAATAGGGGTTTATCTCATTTTCAACTTTTCTTAGTCTTAAACACACTTAAGACTAGGGTTTTTATGCATATTTTGTCATTCACAAAGTTTAAATACCAACTAGGGGTTTGACCAAGGAAAACCCCCCATTACAAACCAATCTATCTTCTGTTTTGTAGGGTTTTTCAAAGATTTAGATCTGAATTTTCGTAAAAAGTAGAGTGCAAGTTGTGGGCTTCCGTTTCCACTTTCAGATTTGTAGAAAATCAAAAGTGGACTAAGTCACCCATGGAGGAAACTTAGTCCCACTACATTGCTTTTCAGAAATTTTTACAAATTCAGACACCCTTTTGGCATAAACAACTTTTTGGGCAATTTCCTCGAATTAGGACTAAATCGCCCAACCTAGCGACTTAGTCTCACCAGGCTTAAAAATCAAAATTTATAGAATTTTAGTGGCCTTTTCAATCTCCAATCTGATCCTCATCAATTTCCAGGTGCATATTTCTTGTTTTACATCTTTATTTTATCATTTATTACATCCATTTTACTTTTCTGCATATCACACAGTGTTTTCAAACAAGTCATTTTTTAAAGTTTTACATCATTAGATCACTTCAATTTCAGATCAAAGGATTAGGAAATCTTAATTAGACATAATACTTATTATTTACATTGACTTTGAGTGTAAACCCTTACAATTTGGGTCCCCTTTCAAGCTCCTTTCTCCTTTTAGGAGCAAAGCATTGTGAGCGCAAACCAAAATCATTGTTTACACTTATCTTATAAAAAACAATGCATGCTCACACGAGCTAGTGAAATCCACTATCTAATAGGTGAGCCCCCAAACGTGGCCAATGAGAGAATCTTATTAGGTTCCCATCACCATACCAAAGTTATACCTCCCGATAACTTTGATAAGGCACCACACAATATGAACTTCAAGCTTCATAAGGCTTAGCAAGTTGTTTTATGCTAAGCACTTATGAACAAAAATGGCTCCACTAAGAATGGTGTGTTATGTTTAGTGGTTGTGAAAAAGGGTTGTAACTTCCAGCTTCACAAGGTTAGCAAGTTGTGTTATGCTAAAAGCTTATGAAAAAAATTGAAATAGGATTAGACATGTTTAAACGGATTTTTTTAGTTCATATAAGGTATGATCTTAGGGAACAATGTGTTGAATGTCTCCAAGAGAGGACAAGTCTATGATAAAAGATTCACCACTTAGGGAATGCAATGTGTATCATCACCATGAAGAGGAATACCATATGCCAAGAAAGGTCACACTCTTGAAGGACATCAAACCCAATGACACCAACAAGAAGAAGACACATCACAAGAAGTAAGAATACCACACTATAAAACATAAGATATAGTTAAAAATGTTAATGCCAATGTATGCTCCCACTTTAAATAAATTTATAAACACCATGTTGTGAGAAATTACTTAAAATTAGAAAATGATAAATGCTAAACAAGAAATGAAAGCTTATTTGGAAAGTTGTATGTCAAGCATATGTTTCCAAATAAAGCTATATCATGAAAAAGGGGTTTCCCTCAAATGAAATCCAAAAATAAAACATAAGGGATCCACGGATTTAGGGTCAGTGTATGTCTTTGCTACAATGATATTATAGAGCTCAGAAACGCCATCATTCCCAAAATACTCATAGAAATCAAAGAATGACACATAAAGAGAGAAAACAAAGAAAAGATTTTGCTTCAGCATGGAGGATAAAATATATTTTTTTATGAAATATACAAGAATTAAGGTACAAATAGAGGAATGAACATGAAGAAATATCAAACAAAATGATACATAGGATCACATTATGCACATGCAATCACAAAAAGAACATGACAAAGAAAACACACACAAGACTAGTAAGGCACATGTGATTCAACCTATAGCAATTCATCTGCATCCTAGTATTGTTCATCATATGAAAAAGGTAGAAAACTAGCCAAAGGGACAACATCAAGTGCCAAAGTAGGACAATCACCAAGTTCAACACACAATGAATCACTCTTTGTAGTAGGATCATCACAATTTTTATCATTTAAGCTCATGGAAGAGGAAAAAAATGAATTTAACTCTTTATGCACTTCCTCATAAATTTTAGCAGTTGAACATTATCATCATCCAAGTTTATCACAAAAGAGGGTCTAATGATAATATCCATAGAAGATGAGTGTTCTTGTTGTGTTTGAGGTTTAGGATTTTCTTTTTTTGCAAAAGGTGGAGAATCATCATTCATTGATTGAGGTAAGTTTGAATTTTGATTTTATATGTTATTCTTTTCTTCTTTTGCTTGTAATAGATGAGAAATAGCATGATGTTTTCACCTATGTTCTCTAGCATTTTAGTTTCTTTTTATTCGATTTTCAAGTTTCCATTGTGTAGGAGTGGGTAACTTATCAATAATAGGTTTCTTTTCTTCGCTTAATGGAGGAATGAAAGGAACTATGGGAGGTTGTTAAACCACTTTCTCTTTAGCTTTGTAAACTTGTTTTATTTTAGAAGCTACACTAGGACTTATTTGATTATCTCATTGTCTCTTGTAGGAAATGGGTGGAGGATTTGATATGTTATGGTTTTGGTTACTTAGAAGGGCTTTTGGTGCAATCATAATTTCATCAAGGATAGGAGGCTCACTTGTGGGTTGAGGAATATTGGTAAGGGATAATTTTGTTATGATTTTTCCCTCAACTTTTGATTGGATTTGAAAAATAATTCCTTGCAAGGCCTAATAGGTTCCATAGGTTCAGGCCAAAATAAATCCAATGAGAAATTCCAACAAGAAGACACAAGATTAAAGCTATTATGATGAACAATAAATATCTCATTGCGAAATGGAAACTTTAAACATTTATGCATAGCCGATGGGACAAAATTCATGGAGTGAAGCCATGGGTAGCCTAACTTCACATGAAATTGGTCCAATAATGGGATGATGGAAAATGAGACACTTAATTGTTTTAGTCGAACCTTTAGAGGAAGAGCTATTGAATCTATTGTAAGGTAGGAAAAACCATTATGTGTTTTTATCCATGCTTTTGGTTTTTCATAAGTATCTTGATAAAGCTCATGGACAAATAAAAATTATTCAATGATCACATTCTCTACACACATGATATCAATTAATATCCCATTAGTAGGCTTGTCATTGATTCTTCCAGCTATGTAAAGAGGACCATCAGGTCCATGTTTAATTATGTCATGTTGTGAGAAAGCAATGTTGAGTATAATTTTAGTTAGGCCCTTATAAGGTTTAACTTCAATGAAGTTGAACAAATCATTTATACTATGCTTCTCTTTATTTCTTATGTGATGATTAATGATACGAGCAAGGCTATGCAAAATTTCTATTCATTTTTCATTTTTAAGGATTTTTCTCATGTTATCTATCATATAAACTAGATTAGTAGCATTGCATTCAAAACTCACAAAATCTTGCAATTTATCAAGTTCTTCATCCATTATTCTAAGTTTCTCATGAGGGACATTAGCAATTATTGCATCAACATCAGTCACTTTAGATGTAGGTAGGGAATTCATGGTAAATTAAGGGTTAAGGGTATGATCCATAGTGGTTTGACTAGTGTCAACACTATGAGTGAACGATTTAGAAAACATAAGATCCACGATGAATGTCCCACAACAATATTGGTAATAGAACAAAAAAATTTGAAGCTCATAAGAGTTTCATAAACCCAAGGTGCACTCAAAATGGATAAAAGGTAAAATGCAATGAAATACCCTAGAACGTAAAGTGCAATGCAAGTATGCAAATGCAATTTTAAGATTTAAAACAAGATAACTTTCTGATTATGCTATGCAAAAACATGAAAATGATGTCTTTAAGATGCAATTTGGAATTCAAATTATGCTTAATATGAAAAGTTTTCAATAATAGAAATTCTAGAAACTGAAATAGTAAAGTAAATACAGAAAAACAAAAGGCAAAAACAATGATTTTAATGCTCAAGAATTCAAGAATAGCCCTAATCAGGGACTCACTTTCCCATGGGAGAAAGGGTCTCACTTCAGGGTTTTTAAAATTTAATTTGCAAGTTTCTAAGATGATTTTTATGGTTGTTAGGTTCTGGTTTCAGATAGTGAGTTGTTGTTTCATATTTCTACAAAATGAGATCTAAATGCAAGTGAAAAATAGTGTTAAATTTCAAGCAAGAATACTTAATTTGAGATTCAATTTTGATTCAATTTTGTAATGTAAATGATTGATGATGTAATATTATGTAAACACTATGCAAAATAATTGATATTTTTTAATTTTCCAAATTTTAAAGAATGCAAAAATGCAAACCTAAAACCCTAAATGAGATGCAAATCAATGTAATGCAATGCAAACAAATGCAAAACCTAGATCTAAGGTTGAAAAAGGACTCCAAAATCGGCAAGTTATGATTCTCAAAATTTGAGTTCACCAAAAATGAAATGAAGAAAAATAGGTTGTAGTTTTTATTATTATATGTGAATTAAAATATGATGTGATGAGGGACTTATTTTCCTCTATTTCATTAGGAAATGAGATCCCCACAAAGAATTGATTATCAACCCTTAGGTGAATCAACCCAAAGTGGGAATCTTCATATTTCCTTATGATTGAAGGATGATGGGCAATGTCAAATAACACTTTTGGGAGAAAAAATAAAAATAGAAAATTAACTCAAAAATGAAATCTAAGGATTGAAACATGAAGATTATACTCAATATCTACAGAACTAGAGAATATAATGTAGATCTGAGAAGGTAGAAACATGTGTGCCAGTAAAAAAAAGTGCTTTCTAAAATTTTATTTGAGACTCATTTGCCCATGGGAAAATGGGTCCAAGTATAGGGATTTCAAAAATCTTTTGGGAGCCTCTAGTGTAGGTCTATAGCTTCTAATTTGTCCAAGTTTCAATGTCAAAAAGTTGGAAATCTGATCTATAGGTTAGATTCCATGATTTTACAACTTTGATAACTTTGTAAATATTATTCTTCAAAAGATCTTCAAGTCTTCTTCAACCTAAATCTACAATCAAACATACAAGAGAGAAAAATGTTTTTTTGGGGTGAATGAGGGTTTTTCGTGGTCAAACCCCATTTTGGTAATCAAACCTTGAATTGATATAATGCATGAAAGATGGAATGTATAATGAAAAAAGCTACGTTACCACTTAGCAATCTCTTGAATGAAAAATTGATAATGGAGATCTTAGGAGACCTAATAATTGCATGAAATGGATTCAATGGATGTGGATCTTGACACTTTAAATTGGTGCTTTGAATGCTTGAATTGATCTTAAAACCTACATCACAATGTTGGCTCAAAAAACATGCATGATGCAAGAAGACATTGACATGATGAATAGATCTTGAATGCTGCAATAAATATCTAATATATCTACTCTTAAATTCTTTTTGTTGCTCTTGAAATGCTCTTGTAGATCTTGAAAAATGCTAGGTTTCTTGGATTAAAAAAATGCTAGGTGAAACTTAGAAAATAAACTTGTATTTATAGGTATGTATCCTTCATTTCACGAAATTAAAAATCACAAGCCGACATTGAATTATGGATTTAGAAAATATTAAAATACCACCAAAAAAATAATTTAAATTTAGGTCCAAAGGTCTAGGGAGGACCCATTTTCCCATGGGTGAATGGGTTCCAAGTCCCTATACCTAGAACACATATTGCTCAATGTAAAGTAATATGTGTTGGCATTAATTATTGTAAGGTTTCCCCTTCCAAAACTATAATTATTAGGCTTGGAATTGAATTAAAGGGCTAATTAAAGCATTATTAAGCTCAATTTAATTAAGAGGATCCAAATAAGTGTGTAAATATAAAGGGGTACATTTAATAACACTAAATTAAGGCATTATTAAGTCTATTTTTAAATTAGGAGGGCTCAAATAAGTGAGAAAATGTAAGGGATACAATTTTCTACACTACAGTTTCTTGAGTGCTTGGTAGTTGGTTTGAGGCACATATTCAAATTTTTGAGGATGGTTAGAGGGAGTTTTCACTTCACAGCTACTAAGTGAATTTTTATAATCATGAAGGGTTGTACACAATTGTGTTAAGGAGGGAAATTTCATCTTATCTTGAAGTTTATTTTTTAGATTCTCAATGAACACTTGTTGAAGATCAGGATCAAGAATCTTAATTTTTATTTGTGAATAGAGCAATTGATAACAAGTGATAAAGTCGATGATGTTTTCATCATCCTTTTTCTTAGATCTCGTTAAATCTTCTAGGGTCATTTTAGGACCCATGTGCACTTTGAAATGATTAAGAAATGCATCAATAAGTTCATTAAATGAATGTATTGAGTTATTTGGTAAGGAACAAAACCATTCCAAGTTAGTGTCTTTTAAGGATCTAGGGAAGATCTTAGCCAAGAGTTTATCCTCAAAAATGAAGTCACTACATAAGGCTATGTATGTGGAAACATGGCTAATAGGATCCTGTTTCCCACAATATTTCTCAAATCTAGGAATTTTTATGCATTGTGGCATTTGTGTTGTCAATATCTCCAAGGATAATGGGCTTCTTTTTCCATATTGTGAAGGTTGGCCATATTTATTTTGATTCAATGTAGCAATTTTTTATTGGAGGGATGAAACAATTTGCAATAGTTGGTTAAGATCAGGATCATTGTTTGTGTTGTGAGATGGAGGTGAATAAGGTGGAGGTGTATATGTGTTTGGAGGAAAAGTGAATTGTAAATTTTTGAGGGGAGATGGATTAGGAGATATGATATTTGAGTTCACAAATCTAGATGGATTCCTATTGTAAATTCCTAAGGTAGTGTGAACATTGCTAGTGGGTTGCATGGTTGTAGTAATAGTTGGATTAGTCTGTGTTGAAATAGAGGTCACGATTGTGGAAGGAGGAATTGAATTTCCACCTTGACTTTGAGTATATCCCAAAGCTTGAGCACAACTAGTCATTGTAGGGACATGGTTGGTAATGATTTGATTTAAACTACACACAACCTCTATTCCTAGTTCATTATCAATTATTCTCCTCATGTTATCTATGATAAGAACCACATTACTAGTAGTGTATTCAAAAGTCACTAAATTTTACAATTTCTCTAACTCTGTATCCATTCTTCTTAGGTTCTCTTGAGGGACATTAGAAACCATTGATTCAACATTAGTAGCATTGGTTTTTGGTAAGGAGGTCATAGGAAATGAAGTATCAAAGTTATGGTCCATAGTGGGTTGACCAGTGTCAATACTATAAGTGAAAGAATTAGAAAACCAAAGAACCACAGTGAGTGATGTATCATGGGATGGTATGAGTCTCGAACTACATCTCATGATAATATTGGAAATAGGACACCAAGTTGTGAAGATCATACAAGTTTCACAAACTCAAGGTGCACCAAAAATGGAGAATAGGTAAAATGTAATCAAACACCCTACAATGTAAATTGCAATGCCAATATATAAAAATTAATTCTTAAATTTTAGAAAAGATAAATTTCTAATTATGCTATGCAAAAACCTAAAAATGATGTCTTGTAATTCCAATTTTTATTTTGAAATGTACTTGAATTTAACTAACTAACCTACTATGAATAATTTCCAAAAATAGAAAATTTAAAAATTGAAATAGAAAACTGAATCTAGAAATAGTGTTTTGATGCTCAAAAATCTAGAAAAATCCTTGATTAGGGACTCATTCACCCATGGGTGAATGGGTCTTGCTTTAGGGTTTTTAAAAATTAATTTACACATTTCTTAGTTGATTTTTATGCTTTCAAATTCTAGTTTCAAACAGGTGATTACAGTTTTAGATTTCTGGAAAAGAATATCTAAATGCACATATAAAATAATGCTAAATAAAAATAAAAAACCTAATTTGAGATGCAATTTCAATTCTTTTTTTATTTTATTTAAGTTGTTGATTATGCAATGTTGTGTAAACACTATACAAAATTACTGAGATTTTTAAATTTTCTAGATTTTAAAGAATGCAAAAATACAAACCTAAAATGCTAAATGAGATGCAAACTAATGCAAGTAAATAACCCTAAATGAAATGAAAATCAATTCAATGCAATGCAAAGTAATGAAAATCCTAGATCTAGGGTTGAAATGGACTCCAAAATCAAAAAATTATGATGCTCAAAAGTCAAGTTCACTATAATGAAAAGTATAAAAGTAGGTTTGGGGGGAGAGGGGTTCACCAATATGATAATACATAGACCTATTTTCCCTTATTTTATTAGGAAAATAGATCCCCACAAATAATTGACTAAAAAGTTCCCTTAGGTGAATCAACTCAATGTGAGAATATTCATATTTTCTAATGCTTGGAGATGGAGGTACAAGGCTAAATAGAAATTCTGGAAGAAAAACTAAAAATAGAAAATCAACCTAATTATGCCAATTCAAACTTGCAACAAAATTATAAAGCTTAATATTAGTAGAACCAGAAAACTAATTGCAGATCTAAGAAGTGCAAAATGATGTTTACCAATCACCAAAAGTTAGTTTATGAAGGTTGTCTGGGACTCATTCACCCATGGGTGATTGGGTCTCTTGTCAAGGTTTTTTAGCAACTTTTGGGAGCCTTAGATACTAATCTATAGCTTCTAATTTTTCCAGGTTTCAGTGTCAAAAAGTTGGAAATCACTTTTGTAGGTTATATTTTGTGATTTGACAATAACTTTGACAACTTTTGCAACTTTGACAACTTTGACAACTTTGCAATTTTTCTCTTCAAGAGATCTTTTGTCCTTCTTCAACCTAAGATCTACAACACAAACATAAGAGGGGAATTTTTTTTTTGGTGAATGAGGGTTTTCCTTTATCAAACCCCATTTGGGTAATTAAACCTTCAATTGAAATAATGAAAGCATGAAAGAAAGGAATGATGAATGAGATATGCTATGTTACCATGCAACAAACCCTTGAATTAACATTTGAATTTAGATTTGTAACTTGCATGAAATGGATTCAATGGATGTGGATCTTGATGCATGAATTGATGCTTCAAATTCTTGGCTTGAATCTTGAAACCTACATTACAATGCTAGCTCCAAAAACATGCATGATGCAAGAAGACTTTGACATGGTGATTAGATCTTTAATGCTACAATAAATCACCTACAATTTTTCTCTTAAATTCCTTGAAAATAATATTAGCTCATGTGAAATTTCTCTAAAAAATTTACACTTGATTTGATAAAATAACTTTGTATTTATATATGTATCCTTAATTTCCCAAAATTAATATATTACAAGCTGACATTGAAATATGGATTTGGGGACCTTAAATTACTACCAAAAACATATTTTAAATTTAGGTTCAAAGGCCTAGGGATGACCCATTCACCCACGGGAAAATGGGTCCTAGGTACCTATTCCTGGAACACACATTACTCAAGGAAAAGTGTTATGTGTTGCCATTAATTATTGTCGGGTTTCCCCGTCATAAAATGTAATTTATTAGGCTTGTAAACATAAAATAGAGCTTATTAAGGCCCAATTAAGTCCAATTTAATTAGGACGGCCCAAACAAATTGTGAAAATGTAAAGGGATACATTTTTCTACACTACATATATATATATATACATAAATTAATATTTTTTTCAATAAATAATTTAAATTATTTTTTGACCGTACCGATTGTGTAGTCATAATGGCAACTGTACAATGAAGGATGGAAAATTTTCTCATCAATCCTCGGGTGAAGTGCTTGAATTTTGATAAATTGATAGTCATTCTTGAGGTTTTTGGGCCTTCTAAACATGATCGCAAGGTCAGATTTGACCCAAAATGCTCCAAAATTATAGCTACCTCCCAGATTTGGCAATCACTCTTTAGCTTCAAAACCTCATAGATCTGACCTCATATGTCTGATTTGGATGGAAGAAAAGTTAAAATTAACTTTCTTGAACACCTTAAATTCAATGATGAGCTCATATTTACACCAAGAAGCTCCAACTTGAACCTAAAATACAAAGACACAAAGAGGAACCCCCAAAAATTTGGTATTTCTATCAAGTTTTTCTAATTCTCGAGATCATCATATGATGCAATAAAAGAGTATACTCAAATTTTGAAGATCTGCCAAGATCTCTCCAAAAATAGTATAAAATGACACCCAACCTGACTCTGATACCATGTTAGTGTTGGCTATAGAGATAGCCACCCAAGATCTAGAGGTCAAATGGAAAGCACAAAGAGATCAATATGGAATGCTCAAGATTTCAATGGAATTGAATATCCAATAATTTCAATATAAAATCTATGAAAAACCCTTGATTATATAGCCACTTGGTGAGACATAGGATTAGAAAATATCATGACAAGGGTCTTAATCCTATAACATGAGACAAATAACTTGACATAAAAGTCAAAAAGATAAGATCTATACATGACAACTAAGTCTTCTAGAAAGAATCTAAGGACCTAAGTAAACATAACATGTGAATATATCTCATAAGTCCCTAGTAAGTGAGTTAAATAGGTACAAGACAGTTATTCACACAAACAAGGGTAAGTTTATTTCAAATAAATGAGTTGGAGTAATGATCATGAGTTTGGAAAGATGAGTGTTGGATTCTTGCAAGTCAGTGAATTCAGGGCACAAGACTACTATTGAGAACAATATGGATGGTTGGGCCTCCATTAGTTGAAAATCCTCCTATTTAAGAAACCTTTCATTATGAAAATGAAGTATAGATGCATTTTAAATGTGGTCAATAGATGTGTAGTTATGTTAGCACTACTTCAAAATGGAATTGGATTACAAAATGAGAAGGGTTTGTATTACATAGAGATGGGTTTAGGGAACTTGGTGAGTTAAGAATGGATGTTGAATAAATTCCATGAAAAATGAGGATAGGTGAGTTGGAATTACAAATCAAATTACTATGGTTGTATTGGAAATGTAATAGATCAAGTATCCATTAGCTCCTATATGAGGGATAGGCATGGTGTCCATTTAGCCAAATTTCATAAAGTTGTCTTGGCTAGGAAAATACCAATCTAGGAGTTCTAGAGGATTTTATGGGAAAGCCTCAATTTTGATAACACTTAGAGGCGTGTATGGGTTTCTCTTGATACAATGAAGATGAAAAATTATTATAGGTGACCTAAACGAAACAAGAGGGATAAAGGGATTATATGAGTTAGATGTCCCAAAAAAATTGCAGAGAGGGCTTGAGTAGTTCAAGAGGAACTAAGAGAGATGAGTCTAATTCAAAAGTAAAATGGGTATGTGTAGGATCATCATGGAAAACATAGACCCTTAAGTGGCAAAAAATTTAGAAAAATCAGAGTTAGGAAACTTGACGTAAAAATTTGAATAAGTTATCTATATTATTTCAAAAATATGTAAGAATAGAATATGTAGCAAATTGAATGTAGTTTCTAAACTACTAGGTTTATTTAAAAAAAAAAAAAAACTATTTGGTGAAAATTTGAAATTTCAATGTAGTAGCACTTAAATTTCAAGGAAAAAATAAGTAGTAAATAACCACTAACCACAAAAAATGATAACATTTTTTACAAGATTTTAGATATAAGTATAGGACTCATGTCCTGATGTGATGCATATTTTTTTGTAATTTTTCCAAGTAAATAATTAATTATGAATTTTTATTACAACTTTTAAAAATATAAAAATATGTGACCACCTTAACTTGGTCAAAATTCATAAAATTCAATTTTCATTTTTTAATCCTATATTATGTGAAGCATAGAATGTGGCATATGTTTGATTCAAAAATTTGATACCATTTGAAAGCTATAGATGTTTTTCAATCAGCCTATCAATTAGGACTTTAGTCGTAATTCAAATAGAAAATGAATAATAATTATTTATTAAATTCAAAGTAAAGCATAAATTATATTGGTGGAAAGCTGAGAATCTCCTTTAAAAACCCTTTTCGTTTCATCAATTTTGGGTAAAAAAATGTCGTCAGCCACATACCCTACACATACCCATCATATCGCCACTTTTTGGCCCATCATGATCCTGCACATACCCAAATAGTGGCGGTACACTCTTGATTTGACTCTGAGTCTTCAGAAAAAAAAAATCTTTATTATAGAACTTGCATAATATTAGTGTAGGGTTTAGAGCAGGACATGGATCCTAGTTGAGGTAGGTAAGCTATACTTCAAGTGTCCAATTAGTTCAATTAAGAGAGTCTTACATTGATACAAGCTCAATAATTTTTCCCAAGATTGGAAACTTGATTGGATCATGAATGTTGGGCATAGGTTGTCATAAAATCTAATCCCAAGAGTGGTTGATTAGTGATTCCAAGTGATGAAAAGAATCAATGGAGAATAAGAGGTACCTGGAATGTAGTAGAGTTATGTTTCTATATTGATTATCTATGAGCTAGTATTGGGATATTTTTAGTGTTCCATCCCTTCTAAATTAAGTGTCACATTTTTTTAGAACAAGGATACAAAAAGAGACTTATGTCCATAGTATGGAAATTCTATGAGTATAATTTATTGGTTTGTGTTGAACAACTATGGATAGTGAGTTCACATTTTAATCTAAGATGCAATGTTGGATTGAGATCTTATTGATCAAGATAGATATCCAAAATTGGGTTAGGAAAGATTGACATTGAGCTAGGAAAGATTGATATTTAGAATTATCTAGGAAAATCATCCATACGAATAAGATTTAGGACTAGGTAGGTGAGTAATCCTTCATAGTGATAGTGATGCAAGCTAGGTTATTTTTCCTCTTTTGGAGACACTTTCTACATTCTAGGGTTTATGGACTTGGAGTGCTCTAATTTAACATGAAGATTCCTCTTTGGGATAGGAACAAAGAGCATGGTTTGTTTGCTAAGAAATCATACTAGATGGGAGACCAAAATGTCAAAATTCAAAGAGATATGGAGTGTTTGGGGCAAGTGGTAAATAGTTGTGCAAGAGTGAAAAATTTCATTAGGATTGAATCCACTTCTTAAATCGGGTTCTTTATAATTCAGGTAAGACTACATTTTATTCTAATATTTTAGGTCACATTTTAAAATCAGTATAATTAATTGTAGTTACCCCTACATATTAGATATTTTTTTATTCTATGAGTTTGTTAGGTTGATAGACTAACCAAGTAATCAACTCAAGAAAAATAATTATATAATTTAATTCACATTGGATTGTAGAGAAAGAGAGGTAAATTTCATGGTAAGAGACCTAGATAAAGAGATCATGATAGGGTCATGAGATTAAATTTTGAATGGTAAGACCAAGAGAGAACCATCATGGACCTAGATTATCAAGAGATGCTAAGTTTGGGGAATGAGAGTACCTCACATGCATGCAATACAAATGACATAAATTGTGTCTAGGAAACTTACTTTAAGATAACTAGATAATAAGTTGGGTTGTGAGCCTAGGGTATTTGGTAGATGACTTTTTTATTGGTCAAAATCAAATTGGATAGTCATGAAAATTTGATAGTGAATTCATACCTTTAAGAAAGGGAATAAACAAACTAGGAAATTTTTAATGATAAGTTGGGTATGTGAATTAGTGATGTATTGAGTGAGAATTGGACATAGAGGTGAGTTTACAAATAAAATTTAGAAAAAGGATTGATAAGTTGCACAATGGACTAATGATCAAGGGGAGTTCTTGTTGATGGAGCACTAAGAAATAAATTTTGTGTAGAAAAAATATGTTGGTGAGATAAAGATCCAAAATATGTGAAATCAAGGTGTAACAAGGGATGTTACTTCTGCCAATTGGTTAGGTGCCAAGGGCATCCCATCTTTCAATTAACAAAATTCCTAAAGTTGGAATATAACCCCTATATGAAAACCATTAGGGATGGGCCTCTCATGTGTAGTGTGGGTTGGTTGGGCACTAACATCAATGACATCACCTATTTTGAGTGGGGGAGAATATAGGGGGTATGACTAGTTTGAGTGTCTATCAAGACAATGAGATAGGAAAATGCTCTAGGACACCACCCTTAGGGATGAAGAAGAGTATTCCTAACATACAAGCATAATTAAAGCTTTTATACATGGATATAGTGGATGGATAAGTGTAATCCAATATCCATGTGGATGGGTGAGGTATCTTTTGGGTGCTAGAACACAATTTAAATCTAATAAATTATAATGATTGGGTTGCACCTTAAGGAGACTCTAGGGTTGGACTAAGGTGTCAAACTAGTGAAGTATCTAGTAGTTGATTTTTCAATGGAATGGTTCCAAGGTGATTTGAAGTTCTTATTCTAGTGAAATGGAGTAATTGGACATTACATGGGATAAATCCCTATGAGATTTTTCCATCCCAATAAAGAGGCTTATTGAGATACATGAATTCAAGGGGTTGTAGAAATATTTGGAATGGCTATGTCAAATATGTGTAGTGAGAAAAAAGAGGAGAGGATACGTATACGATGAAAGGGTTTTTTTGTGGTCACACAACTTAGGATTCCTAAAATATGGATGGTGCTAAAAATAGGTCCACAATTTTGAGTGCCATGTGGCTTCAATAAATTTGGCTTAAGTGGATAGGTTCTGAATCTGGTTGAGTTTGGAAGCTCACTCAGAAGTACTTAGATAGTACAAGTCAAGTGAGATGTATATAGCACGTAACAAAAGAGATTGATAGGTATGAGAATCTTAGTCCTTATTGAAAAGTTGAGGCTACATGACTAGGTTGGTATTTTGGTAGTCTTCAAGTGAGATGCAAACTGGCCATGATAATATGGACATGAGTTGCATCAGGTGGAAAAAAATTGAGAAATGAGTGTTAGGGGTACAAATACAATTGGACTAGTTCAATGCACAATATTTTATAGTGAATATTAGTTTTTATGTTTCAAAAGCATCCATGAGTAAAGGAATATTATATGTCATTGGAGTTACATGGTCCACAAAGGGATCTTAGTAATTTGAGGGTAATTCCATGTGGTGTAGTTGACCCCATGATAAATTATCTCATATTTTTTCTTGAATTGAGGTGTGACTACAAGATCACTACTTCCTTATAACGAAGTTGAAAATTATATTATATGCCTAAGACCCATAGGTTGCAAGTGCTCTTCTAGGCTTAATTCCCACCATTGTAGTTTCTTCAAATAAAAAGTTATACATTCCAATCAAAACCTGGGACATAGTTGGAACTTGGAATGTGAAATTATTAGTTTAAGTTCTTGGTCCCATCCAACCCCCACCACCTACCAATTTATTTCAAGCCCAAGTTCCAAGTTCCAAATAGATCCCAAGACCTAATGGGAAGTTCTTGGTTTCACACAACTCTCACCACTAGTCAGGGTCTCTTCCTTCAACCTAAAAAAATCCATTAATGATAAACAGCTATAGAAACTAATAGATTTCAATTTTTTGAGGCTTTGAAGGATTTTAAACATGTGTTACAATAAATTAAAGAGGGGAAAATTATTTTCACACTTCATTTATTGGATTGTAGACTAATTTTTGTTATAGGGCCATTCCATGGCTAAAATTTTCAATGGGTTTTGTGGGGTTCCTAAAATTCATCCATTAATTTATCTATGTAGGAGCATACCTATGGTGCCAATAATATTTTATCATTCCTCTAGCTATATATTTTAGAGTAATTTATTTTTCAATTCATTGGTAGGTTCATGGCTAGGGTTTCATCCCTTGTTGTGTGCTCTCTTTCACTTGTTCCTCTTATGAAGGATAAAAACCACTTTTTTCTCAGGGGTTATTCTTTATATTTATTTTAAGATAATTCCATGATCTACAACTATACCATTATAAATAGGTTCCATGCCTCATAATTAATGAAAATTGTCGTTTTCACCTCTTCTTTCTTCTTGCATTCTATGTAAATATATTTTCCTCTATGTTGAAAGAATTTTTACTATTAGTCGATGTTTGTATTTTGTGTGATTTTTTATTACAAGAACTAACTATCAATATTATCTTCCCTCTTAGTTCTTATCAAACCTTAAACTTCATAAATTCCTCTAGGAGCTTGTATAATGGAGAACCATGTGACTTATTCTAGCAATCTATTTAGTCCTTTTGTTGTAATGGGATAGTCTTGAAAAATCAATTTAATCCTAGTGGATCATCACTCCTTTTAATTTTATTCATTTATCTCTCCCTTTTCCTTTGCAAGTTGTTGGATTAGGATTAGTCACTACATTTAATCGATGTTGAGTTGGATCAACACTCTGCATCTATATTAGAAAGGAAGCCTACCTTCTCTAGAAGTCTGATCTCAATTGAAAGGTCCCACACCTTGATATTTCATCTAATTTTAATTTCAACTGATAATAGTAACTACCATGTAATACGATCCCATGAATTAGTAATTACATCCCATACCAAAAAATAAGATAAAATTCTCTTATAAGTCCATTATGTAACCCCCTCATCAAAGATCATACATGTTATAATATATATTACACAAAAAATATTTATTATAGATGCTCTTACACATCCTTTTTACAAGATATTATTTTACACATGTACTTACACATCTAATACCAATAATTACCCATGAAATTATAATCATGGAATAACATGGTCTATCTAATTTCATGACATAAAATAATACATAATTAAATAATATTTTATATTAGGACATACAAGGTGTATGATACATCTAATCCTAACATATATAGGAAAAGTGAAAAGATACTCCATATATTAAAACTTTTTTGGATTGTATAACTCAATAAGTGCATCAATATCAAATTTCAATTCCTCTATATCACATAGTTCTAAAATGCATACTTGGTAAATCAATTATGCTATAAATTAAACCTTATTAGGAAAAAAAAATGAAATATCTCACATTCAAGAATAAAACTAGAGACAAGTGCACTATGTTGTTGTTCACCAAATCAAGGTAACTATACTTCTTCATTAGTACCTAGGTTGTATGAAATGTTTGTATTATCAATTTGATTAAGGGATTTAATAGATATGATAGTAATGCTATAATAAATAGGTTTTTTAACAAAATCAAATATTATTATTGTAATCTCATTTAAAAATATCATTTCATGATGCTATTGTAACTTTCTTCTCTCATGTAAATCTAAGTTCAAATGATTTGTATTCTCAAAAAAATCATGTACTAGAGAAAGGTTGATGATTTCAAGATTAGTCATTATATAGAGATTGTATTTTTTTAAAGAAAATGCCACAATATTTCTATAGGAAAGAAATAGACTTATCATTGCATTCAAATGGTGTCAATCTACAAGGATTGATTGTAAAACTTTTGGAAGGTTTCTAGAAATTTATCTAAGGGTGAAGATGTAACCTCCACTAGAACATCATTAAAAATCTTATAGAGTACATGTGAATGCATACTATTTGATTAGGTTTTTGGATTGTGGAAGAATAGTATCTACACACGCATAAGATATCACAATTTCATTATATTCATTTTTTTATTTATTTATATTTTTTTAAGAGTTTAATAAAAGGTGAGGGAACACACTTATAGTACATAGGGTACAAGGATACATATCCTATAACCCTCATTTTGAACCTATAGGTCTTCAATTTTAGTGTTTTAATGGTGTTTCAATATTGTATTCAATAGCCATAAGTACTAAGGTACTTGTGAGACACTATAGTAGCCATCCCCTATAAATGATAGGGGATGAAAGGGTTAATTCATCCCTTCCCACTGTTAAAAACACTAGTGGTATGTTTACATCACCAATAGTGGCTTCAAACACTATTTATTTTCTAAAACCAACCATCAACCATTATTGTTGACCTCCAATATCCAAATAATACATAGCACCACTACGTAGCAATAGGTTGTATTTCACCCTCCATAGGTAGATTCTAAATATCCTTAAGGATGTTACACCTTTAGTATAACTTTTAAGAAAATAACAAGTAGATTTAGAATCTATATCTAAGGTTCCAAGAATATTAAACTCCCATTTTACTAAAAGAAAATATCTAGTAATGAGAAGTAATAAGTAGTTTTTTAGCAAGGAAAGATATTTTATATTCACTATAATTATTCTAACGTCAATTCTATGTGACCCCTACAAGGATCCATCTTAATTGATGATTTGATTTTAACATATCAACTTTGATGACTCTATTCTTAGCCACCTAAGCACCATTTTGAGTATAAAAAATTCAATCTAGTCTATAATTTTGGTGGCTATATACTCATGCATTTTGTTTTTGATTTGGGTGTCAATTTTTTTTCATAATTGTATTTTTTCATGTTTTTCTAACTCGTACTAATGTTGGGACCTTTTGGGCCATAATTTGAGCTCATATTGAAATATTTAATGTACAATTTTATTTAAACTCTATGATTTTTCATGTACTTCTCATTAATGAATATTTATTATTCCTATTCTATCTCATAGTTGTAATTTCATCTCATTATAAATTTTATAGCCTCTATAATTCATTAATATTAATACAAATTTACTAATTTGGAAATTGTATTTACACTATTTATAAAATTCAATCTTTTTACTAGAGGGGTCAAAAAAAAAATATTATAGGGCGGTAAGTGCACCAAGCTGTGACACAAAATTTTGAAGATGTGCATGAGAAAATGAAGATAGTTATGCTCAAAACTTGAAGATGTAGAAAGAACAAGAGTTGAAGCACTCTGAGTCTAGTTTCTAAGCTACTATTTTTTTTGAAAATAATGAAGATTAAGGTTTTCAAAAAGGGGAGGGGGAAATTGGTCTTGTTTTTATAAAATAAAAATAGGATAGCATCTAAGGCCCCCCCTTTTTCATTTTTTTTTTTTAATTTCAAAAATTCAAATAGTGAGAAATTAGCTAACACCATATAGTTTATCCTTGTTCTTTCGGCTAATTTTTTTAATGAATATATAATATTTTATAAATTTTTGAACTGTACACATCCTGGAAAGCTAAAATTTGGGCATGCTACCCCCTAATTTTTTGAAAACTAATCAAAAATCAATTTGTTTTTTTATCACATGTATAATGGAGTCTAGTTTAAAAAAATATAGTTTTTTTCAAGATTCGATGAATGATTAAAATATATCCTAAAAAATAGCACATGTTGGTTTCTAAAAAAAAATGGAGGCAATAACAAGAGAAGTTATGTATGAAAACCTTAACATAATCAAAACATTAAAAAAAATATATTTAGATAGCTAAGAGAGAATCTAATGCCATCACAATTTTTTTATAAAATTGTATTGAAATACGTGCAAACATGATGGTTAGTATGGCCAAAAATATGTGAAAATTTGCTACCCTCCTAAGAAATCACATCCAAATGGCACATCCCATTTTTTGAGCACCAAGTTTGGCAAGCACCAAATGAAGTGCATGAACTTTTGGAATGTAGTTTAGTCAACTCTTTTATTTTTTTGATTTCTCCTTCTCTCTCTCAGCCAAGGAAACTATATACATGAAATAAACATTTACATATGGAAATTTACATTCTTATACTTTAAGTTATATTTCATGTATATAGTTGCAGGATGTTTGAGAGTGGTTTCAGATCTCTTGGAGTTATAATACAAATTCTAGTTTTTGGAAGATCTTATAATTTCAAATAGACAAATTTCAATAATTAGGAGGTCAAATTCTAGTAATTAGCAAGTTGTATCATCTTTCTCTCTCACACTCATTTTCATCTCTTATGCTCTATACCTCTATCTCTCACTATCTCCATCCTTGTATCTGACTCTCTCTCCCTTGAGCTCAAGAACTACCTCTCTCTCTCTCTATATATCTCTCTCTCTTCCCATCTCTCTCCCTCTCTCTCTCTCTCTCCCTCTCTCTCTCTCTCTCTCTCTCTCTCTCTCTCTCCTCTCTTCTCTCTCTCTCTCTCTCTCTCTCTCTCTATCTCTCCCCCTCTCCTTTCCTCTCAATATTTCTCCCTCCCTCCCTCTCTACATCTCTCTATCTCCCTCCCTCTCCTCTCTCTCTCTCTCTCTCTCTCTCTCTCTCTCTCTCTCTCTCTCTCTCTCTCTCTCCCCTCTCTCTCTCTCCCCCTCTCTCTGATTCCCTTTCTAGTTCTCCCTATCTCACATCTCTCCCTCCCTCCCTCTTTCCCTCTCTATTTTTCTCTCTCCCCCCTCTCTCTCTCCTTCCATTTATACTTTTATCTATCTCACCTCTCTCTTTCCCTCCTCTCTAATTTTATCTGTCTCTTGTCTCTCTTCCTTTCACCAAACTTTTCTCACTACTTCTCACTATCTAACCTATCTCGATATACCTCTTTCTCTCTCCCTCCCTCCCTCCTTCCCTCTCTCAATCTCTCTACCTTGCTCCTTACCTCTTTACTTCTCTCTATCACCTATCTCTCTATCTCCCCTTCCCTCTCCTCTCTTTCTCTATATCTCTTTCCTCTCCCTACCTATACCTCCCTCTCTCTCTCATCTCTCTCACCTCTCTCTCCCTCCCTCCCTACCTCTTTCTTCCTCTCTCCTTCCCTCTATTCTTCTCTTTATCTCCCCCTCCCTCTCTCTACCTACCTCTCAATTTCTCTCTCACCTCTCTCCATCCCTACCTCTATCTCTCTCTCTCTCCTTCCTCTCTACTTCTCTCTACCTACCTATCTCTCTATATCTCTTTCTCTCCCTCTCTCACCCCTCTCTCTTGATTCCTAGCTCTCCTTCATCTCTCCTTCCCTCTATACTTCTCTCTATCTCTCCTCCCTCTCTCTACCTACCTCTCTATATATTTCTCTCTCTCATCCCTCTCTCTCCATCCCTTCCTCTCCCTTCATCTCTCCTTACCTCTCTACTTCTCTCTACCTACCTCCTTTATGCTTCCTCTCTCCCTCTCTCACCCCTCTCTCTCCATCCCTACCTCTCCTTCATCTCTTCTTCCCTATGTACTCTCTCCTACCTATCCCTCTATACCTTTTTTTGTATCCCTCTCTCACCCCTCTCTCTCCATCCCTACCTCTCCCTTCATCTCTCCTTCTCTCTCTACTTCTATCTACCTACATATCCCTCTATACCTCTTTCTCTCTTCCTCTCTCACCACTCTCTTTCCATCCCTACCTCTCCCTTCATCTCTCCTTCTCTCTCTACTTCTCTCTACCTACATATCCCTCTATACCTCTTTCTCTCTCCCTCTCTCACCACTCTCTTTCCATCCCTACCTCTCCCTTCATCTCTCCTTCCCTCTCTAATTCTCTCAACCTACATATCCCTCTATATCCATTTATCTTTCCCTCTCCCGCTCAATCCTATTAGGGAGGGAAGGTAGATATATATCAATTAAATGTGGATTTGATCAATAAAATAGAGAAATAAAACACACAAAAATTCTAGACAACAAAAGAGGAACACTAAGATTTAACATGGTTCACCCAAATCCAAGCTACATCCACCAACAGGTGGTCCAAATTATTAATCTCCTAGAAAATGACCTTTACAATGATATGCAAAGACATGCAACAACTGTCAGCAACATTTTCCATGTTTTCCCCTTGCTAATTTTTACATAGCCTTTGTTGCATGTACTCGCAACTCTTCCTACATTTTTCTAGCCACTTCTTTGCAAATTTTTGCTAACATTTTTCATGACCTGTTGCCTTTAAAACTCATCGCCAAGTGTTTGTATATGCTCCCACACATGTCCCATTAATTACAAATGAAATGTGGCCATTGGTTGTGCCTCATGCACCCAATAAAATGATTTCTTTTATGTGATTAAATTTAATATTTCCAACCGTATTACAACTTTATATTATATAATTCTAAGTGATCACTTCCAACATTTTATATTTATTTGTAAGAACTCTCTTAAATACAATTACAACATAAATATTTAATAAGTAAAAAATATATTTAATGAAAATAATATAAATATTTTGCATCTGAGTCTAATTGGTCTCTATAACACAACAATATCCCACTTGGAGATTGTATTAGACTCCACTCCATACCATCTCCCACTTGGAGATTGCTCATAACATTGCTACCCCTGCAACTCCCACTGGAACCAATACCTTAGACCCTGCTATTCTGTTTTACTTAAATTTAACCTTCAAGTCCAACCAAAGTTGAAGAGGAGCTTAGCTTCTCCATTATCTCTACCTTCATAAGAATATTCACTATATTTTCATCTATATGGACCTTTTTCTACCTTACCTATCCATACTCCAACACGTATTGAATGAAATGATATCTCAACTGTATGTGTTTATTTTTTTAGCGCAAGCTAGAATTATTTGCAAGATGTATAGAACTTTGGTTGTCTGTAAACAACTTTTAGCCTATTGCTTTCGTATCTCTTCCATGACAAGTTATAGCCATATCATCTCCTTTACCACATCTGTTGGAGAAATATACTCTTCCTCTGTGGTGGATAAAGAAACCACCTTTTACAATCAAGAAATCCAACTCACTACTATCCCACTAACTATCAATACATAACCTATGGTACTCTGCCTGGTATCAATATCCCTTGCCAAATCTGAGTCAACATAGCCTTTTAAATTAGTATTAGATCTCCCAAAACATAAAATTTTATTAGATGTACCTCTTCGATACCCAAGAATCTATTTTACCATATTCCAATGCTCAACTCCAGGATTACTCATATACCTACTAACAACTCCTATGACATGTGCAATATTTGGTCTTGTGCATACCATGGTGTACATTAAACTGTCTACAATTGACGCATATGGTAGCTTGGACATATTGTCTTCCTTCTCTTGTATCTTTGGAAACATATCCTTATTCAATTTGACATGACTAGGCAAAGGTGTGTTGATAGTTTTGCATTCTCCATATGAAATCTTTGCAACACCTTATCAATATAATCAACCTGAGATTAAAAAAAAAAAATGTTTTTCCTATCTCTAGTAATCTTCATACACAAGATTTTTTTTGCTACCCCAAAATCCTTCATAGAAAATGAATTTTCTAACTATTGTTTTAAATCCCTCATGTGATCCATGTTAAACCCTACTACAAGCATATCATCAACATATAAATATAAAATAATGTATCTATCACCATCTAACCTCTTAAAGTAAACACAACGGTCTGAATTACATTGGCTATATCCATTCTTAGCCATAAAAATACCAAATTTAATATACCATTTCTGAGGTACTTGCTTCAAGCCATATAATCTTTTCTTCAATTTGCACACTATTTCTCGTTAACTTTGACCTCAAATCCTTGTGGTTGTTCCATATATATTTCCTCTTCCAAATTTTCCATGTAGAAGGGTAGTTTTAACATCAATGTATTCTAAAGGAAAATATTCAACAACCACAATACATAAAATAATATGAATAGAATTCATTTTAAGAATCGAAGAAAATATTTCATCAAAATTAATGCCTCTTTTTTGTGAAAATCCTTTTACAACTAACTTGGCTTTAAATCATTTCTTACCTCCATCTTCCTCTTTCAACCTATAAACCCATTTGTTTGGTAAAGCCTTTTTACCTTTAGGCAACTTGCATAATTCCCAAGTCTGATTTTTCAAGAAGGAGTCCATTTCTCCTTCCATTACATGCTCCCATTGAACCTTGGCATCCACTTGCATAGCTTCATCATAGCATTATGGTTCACCAACATCAGTCAATAAAATAGAGTACAAAGAGGGAGAATATTTTTTAGGTCTACTTATGCTTGAAGATCATCTAACATTCACTGGAGTTTGTGGAATTTGTTATTTTGGTTATTGCAAAGCATGAGGAACCATTGGAACATCACTATTTAGAGTATCATCTAGCACTACATAATCATTTTCTTTCTTCTCAAGTTGATGCAATTGATCGTTCTACAACACTTTCTCATTGAATATGGCATCCCTGCTTCTTATAAGTTTCAAATTTTCAAAATCCCAAACTCATCAATTCCATATCCAACAAATATACATTTCTTTGACTTACCATTAAGCTTGGTTCTATTTTTAGAACCTACATGTGCAAATACTTCACAATTGAAGGTCCTGAGAAAAGAATAACTCACCTTCTTACATGTATATGCCTCCTCTAGAATACCACAACCCAAATGATTAGAGGGACCTTTATTAATCAAATAAGCAACAATATTTACAACCTCTACCCACATGTTTAAAGGCAACCCAACATACAATCTCATACTCCTTGCAAGCTCCATTATTTTCCTATTCATGCACTCAACCACTATGTTCTCTTGTGGAATTCTTGGAACCATTTTCTACCTACGAATACCATTAGAGGAGCAATAGTCTTCAAACTCTTTTCTGCAATACTCACCACCATTATTAGATCTGAGACATCTCAACTTTTTACCTATCTTGTTCTCAACCAAGCTTCTCCAATATTTAAATGTTTCAAATACATCAGATTTCTTCCTAAGGAAATAAATCCATGCCTTCCTAGTTGCATCATCTATAAATGTAACATAATAACAGGAGACACTGAGAGAATATACCTAAGTTGGTCCACATACATTTGTATGCACAAGCTCCAATTTCTAATATTTCTTTTGCTTCCCATCCTTGAGAAAAATAACTCTTTTGTTTTCCATACACAACTTTCACAAAAATCCATTATTAACACATTTTAGACCTAGTAAAACTTTCTTTCAATGAAGCACTTTCATACCTTTTTCACTCATGCGCCCAACTCTTTTATGCCACGGTGTTGTTTCACCCATAGCAACTGTCTTATTTTTTGTCTACTGACCGACAACAACAGTTCTTGAAACTATTACAAAACCTGCAACAATTGTTGTTGAACCTCCATCAACTATTGTAGTTGTTTTCTCTAGCAACTTCCTTATTTTATTTTTATCTATAATGGTTAAAGTAGAAGGAACACTATGACCTATACAAAGATAAAAGGTTCCTACTTTCAAACCTTTTTCTACCACTAAGGCACCTTTTGTAACCTTCCATTTTTTATCACTAAAGGTAAGAACACAACCTTCATCATCTAGTTGCCCTACTAAAATCAAATTTTTGTGTAACCTTGGAACATGCCTTACCTCATGTTGTAGCCAATGATTCATATTCTATAACTTAATCTTGATTCTTCCCTTTCCCACAATCTGACAATGTTCATTATCTCCCAAATAAACTAGCCCAAAATCACCTTGGACATAATTAAGAAAATAACTTCTATGGGGCATAACATGAAATGAAGCCCCTAAATCTAACACCCAAGAATAATTAGAATTGTCAATGGAAATAATCAAAGCATCCTTGAATCAAATTTATTACTTACCAAATTCTCCTCCTTATCGCTTTCTTTTTTGTCTCCTTTATTTTTTCAAGACCAACAATAGTTCTTTAGATGACCTAACTTACCACAATACCAACAATCCCTGTTAGCTCTAGATTGGGACCTCTTGTCCTTTTATTTTCCTTGTGACTTCCCATGACCTCCAAAATTCTTTCTTGTCTCCTATTTTTTGCCCCTACTTTCTAAATTCCAAACACTATTTGATGTGGATGAACCACCTGATCTTTTCCTACAAATTTCCTTCCTCAAAATAACTCCAAAAACATCTTCAAATTTTAGTGTATTTGAACCATAAAAAAATTACTAACCGCCATTACCAAGCTATTCCAACTTTTAGGAAAAGAACACAAAATCAAAAGAGCCCTAACTTCTTCATCAAAGTTTACATTTATAGAAGTTAATTGAATGGTAGCATATTAAACTCATTTAAATGATCAACATTTGACCCATCTTCTACCATTTTCATATTAAATAAGTGGTTCATAAGAAGTTCCTTATTCGAAGCTAGAGTATTTTCATATAATTTTTCTAGGGTTTGCATCAACTCTTCAATTGTCTTCACTATTGAAATATTAAACACCACCAATTGTGCGAGGCATAAACAAATAATAACAAGTTCTTTTTTATCCTAAATATTCCAATCCTCATCAGACATAGCTAAGGGTTTCTTGGCTTTCCATTTTAGACCTGAGACATCTCAGATCTAATCAAGATTAAGTTTTACCATCAAGCTTGGTTCTATTTTTAGAATCTACATGTGCAAATACTTTGCAATCGAAGGTCTTGAGAAAATTTGAGATTAAGTTTGAACAATTGGTAAGTAAGGAGAAAAACTAAAATGAATCCCCTAAAATACCGGCTCAAGACATAAATTTGATTGTTGGTCTCGAAAAAGTAAAGGAGACAAAAAAAAAAGCACTAAGGAGGAAAATTTGATAAGTAATAAATTTAATTCAAGGATGCTTTGATTATTTTTGTTGATAATTCTAATTATTCTTAGGTGTTAGATTTAGGGGCTTCATTTCATGCTATGCCCCATAGAAGTTATTTCTAGAATATTGATCCTTTATCAAATTTAATATACCATTACTGAGGTGCCTGCTTCAAGCCATATAAACTTTTCTTCAATTTGCACACTAGTTTCTCCTTAACTTTAACCTCAAATCCTTGTGGTTGTTCCATATATATTTCCTCTTCCAAATTTTCCATGTAGAAGGGTAGTTTTAACATCAATATATTCTAAAGGAAAATATTCAACAACTACAATACTTAAAATAGTATGAATAGAAGTCATTTTAAGAACCGAAGAAAATATTTCATCAAAATCAATGCCTTTTTTTTGTGAAAATCCTTTTACAACTAACTTGGCTTTAAATCTTTTCTTACCTCCATCTTCCTCTTTCAGCATATCAACCCATTTTTTTGGTAAAGCCTTTTTACCTGTAGGAAACTTGCATAATTCCCAAGTCTGATTTTTCAAGGAGTCCATTTCTCCTTCCATTCCATGCTCCCACTGAACCTTGGCATCCACTTGCATAGATTCATCATAGCATTCTGATTCACCAACATCAGTCAATAAAATAGAGCACAAAGAGGGAGAATATTTTTTAGGAGGTCTACTTATGCTTGAAGATCATCTAACATTCACTGGAGTTTGTGGAATTTGTTGTTTTGATTATTGCAAAGTATGAGGAACCATTGGAACATCACTATTTAGAGTATCATCTAGCACTACATAATCATTTTATTTCTTCTCATGTTGTTGCAACTAATCTTTGTGCAACACTTTCTCATTGAATATGACATCCCTGCTTCTTATAATTTTCAATATTTCAAAATCCCAAAGTCTATATCCAAACTCATCAATTCCATATCCAACAAATATACATTTCTTTGACTTACTATCAAGCTTGGTTCTACTTTTAGAATATACATGTGCAAATACTTCACAATCAAAGTTCTTGAGAAAATAATAACTCACCTTCTTACATGTATATTCCTCCTCTTGAATACCACAACCCAAATTATTAGAGGGACCTCTATTAATCAAATAAGCAACAATGTTTACAACCTCTACCCACATGTTTAAAGGCAACCTGGCAGCATGCAATCTCACAATCCTTGGAGGCTCCATTATTTTCCTATTCATGCAGTCAACCACTCCATTTTCTTGTGGAGTTCTTGGAACCATTTTCTACCTACAAATAGTCTTCAAAATATTTTCTGCCCTACTCACCACCGTTATTAGATCTAAGACATCTCAATTTTTTACCTATCTTGTTCTCAACCAAGCTTCTCCAATTCTTAAATGTTTCAAATACATCAGATTTCTTCCTAAGGAAATAAATCCATGCCTTCCTAGTTGCATCATCTATAAATGTAACATAGTACCAAGAGCCATTGAGAGAAGGTACCTGAGCTGGTCCCCATACATTTGTATGCACAAGATCCAATTTCTTATATTTCTTTTGCTTCCCATCCTTGAGAAGAATAACTCTTTTTATTTTCCATACACACAACTTTCACAAAAATACTTTATTAACACATTTTAGACCTGGTAAAACTTTCTTTCAATGAAGCACTTTCATACCTTTTTCACTCATGTGCCCAAGTCTATTATTCCATAGTGTTGTTTAACCCATAGCAACTGTCTAATTTTTTGTCTACTAACTGACAACAATAGTTCTTGAAACTCTTACAAAACCTGCATCAACTATTGTAGTTGTTTTTCTAGCAACTTTCTTGTTTTATTTTTATCTATAATAACTAAAGTAGAAGGAACAATATGACCTATACAAATATATAAGGTTCCTACATTCAAACCTTTTGCTACCACTAAGGAACCTTTTGTAACCTTCCAATTTTTATAACTAAAGTTAAAAACACAACCTTCATCATCTAGTTGCCTTGTTGAAATTAAATTTTTGCTTAATCTTGGAACATGCCTTACCTCATGTTGTAGCCAATGATTCATATTCTATAGATTAATCTTCATTCTTCACTTTCCCACAATCTAACAAGGTTCATTATCTCCCAAATAAACTAGCCCAAAATCCCCTTAGACGTAATCAAGAAAATAACTTCTATAGGGCATAGCATGAAATGAAGCCCCTAAATCTAACAATTAAGAATAATTATAATTATCAAAGGAAATAATCAAAGCATCCTTGAATCATATTTATTACTTACCAAATTTTCCTCCTTGGTGCTTTCTTTTTTTGTCTCCTTTATTTTTTTGAGACTAACAATCCCTCTTAGCTCTAGATTGGGGCCTCTTGTTGTTTTATTTTCCTTGTGACTTCTGATGACCTCCAAAAAAAATTTATCTCTCCTTTTTTTTGCCCCTTCTTTCTAAATTCAAAACACTATCTGATGTGGATGAACCACCAGAGCTTTTCCTACAAATTTCCTTGCTCAAAATAACACCAAAGACATCATCAGATTTTGTTTTATTTGAACCAAAAAAAATTACTAACTGCCATTACCAAGCTATTCCAATTTTCAGGAAAAGAACACAGAATCAAAAGAGCCCTAACTTATTCATCAATGTTTACATTTATAGAAGTTAATTGACTGGTATCCATATTCAACTCATTTAAATGATCAACATTTGATGCACCTTCTACCATTTTCATATTAAATAAATGCTTCATAAGAAATTCCTTATTCAAAGCTGAAGGATATTCATATAGTTTTTCTAGGATTTGCATCAACTCTTCAATTGTCTTCACTATTGAAATATTAAACACCACCAATTGTGCCAGGCATAAACAAATAATACCAACTACTTTTCTACGCTGAATATTCCAATCCTCATTAGAAATAGCTAAGGGTTTCTTAGCTTTCCATTCTAATGGTCGCCATAATTTTTTCTAATAGAGATATTCGTCCATCTTCATCTTCCATAACTGATAGTTTTACCCATTAAAATTTTCTATCTTCAATTTACCCTTGTCTGACATAACTCCCACTCAACTGTGAGACTCCCATTCAGTCATAAGATATTTTTGCATAGGATAATTGAACAAAAACTAGCTCTAATACCACTTGTTAGGGATATAAGGTAGATATTTATAAGTTAAATGCAGATTTGATCAATAAAATAGAGAAATAAAACACATAAATTATGGACAACAAAAGAAGAAGACCAAGATTTAATGTGGTTCACCCAAATATGAGCTACATCCACCAACAGAGGGTCAAAATTATATTAATCTCCCAAAAAAACATTTACAATGATATACAAAGACATGCAACAACTTGCAGCAATGTTTTCCCATGATTTTCCCTTGCTGATTTTTACATAGCCTTTACTTTGTGTACCTACGGCTCTTCCTACATTTTTCTAGCCACTGCTCTAGAAATTTTTGCTAACATTTTTCACAACCTACTACCTTTAAAACTCATCATCGATTGTTTTTATATGCTCCTACACATGTACCATTAATTACAAATGAAGTGTGGCCATTGGTTGTGCCTCATGCACCCAATAAAATGTTTTCTTTTGGGTGGTTACATTTAATATTTCCAACCGTCTTATAAATTTATATTATATAATTGTAACTAATCACTTCCAAATTTACTATTTTTTTGTAACCACTCTCTTAAATACAAGTGCAACATATTTATATTTAATAGTGCAACAAATAATTTAATGAAAATAATATAAATATTGTGTTTGAGACTAATTGGTCTCCATAACGCAACACCTCCTTCCCTCTCTCAATCTCTCCACCTTCCTCCTCTCTCTACTCTCTTTCACTTCTCCCTCCCTACCTCCCTCTCTATCTCAACTCTCTCTCCCTACCTCTCCCTACCTCTCCCCTCTTCCTCTCTCCCTCTCACTACCTTTTCCCTCCTCTTTCTCTTCCAAAGGAGATAGAGTTGAGTGTGTGTATGTGTAAGGGAGAGAGTGAGAGAAGGAGAGAGTGAGAGAGAAAAAGAGGGGAGACAAGAAGGGTGTGAGAGAATGAGAGTAGATAGGGAAGGGGGAGAGAGATAGAGAGTAGAGAGGGAAGGAGAGAGTAAGAGAGAAAGAGGGGGGAAGAGAGAGGTAGAGAGAGTGATAGGGAGTGGAGGGTGAGGTAGTAGTTCTACTCTCTTTCTATCTATCTCACCTCTCTCTCCCTACATATCCCTCCATCTCTCTCTCACCTCTCTCTTGCTCCCTCCCTACCTCATCATCCCTCTCTCCTTCCCTCTATACTTCTCTTTATTGGGTATGTGTAGGATCATCATGGAAAAAATAGGCCCTTAAGTGGTGATAAATTTTTTTAAAAATAGAGTTAGACAAGTTGACGAATTTTTTTGAATAAGTTATGTATATTATTTCAAAAATATATAAGAATAGAATTTGTAGAAATTGAATGTAGTTTCTAAACTACTTGGTTTATTTAAAAAAAAAATCTATTTGGTGAAATTTTGAAATTTCAATGCAGTAGTACTTAAATTTCAGGGAAAAAATAAGTAGGTGTTTTTCTGACCACCCTAACCAAAATAAAATGATAATATTTGTTATAAGATTTTAGATATAAGTAGATGACTCATGTCCTGATGTGATGCATATCTTTTTGTAATTTTTTCCAAGTAAGTAATTAATTATGAATTTTTTACAACTTTTTAAAAATATAAAAACTCTTATGTCTAACCACCTTAACTTGGTCAAAACTTCATGAAATTCATTTTTTTTAATCCTATAGTATGTGAAGCATAGAATGTGACACATGCTTTGGATTCAAAAAATGTGATACCATTTGAAAGCTATAAATGTTTTTCAATCAACCTATCAATCATGACTTTAGTCATAATTCAAATAGAAAATGACTAATAATTATTTATTAAATTCAAATTAAAGCATAATTTATATTGGTGGAAAGCTAAGAATCTCCTTTAAAAACCCTTTTCATTTCATCAATTTTGGGTTAAAAAAAAGTCGTCAACCACATACCCATCATATCACCACTTTTTGGTCCATCATGATCCCGCACATACCCTTTCTCCCCATCCCTCTCTCTAACTACCTCTATGTTTCTATCTCATTTCTCTCCATCCTTTCCTCTCTCCATCTCTCTACCTTCTTCCCTCTCTACTTCTATCTCTAGTGCATCTCTCTATCACCTCCCTCTCTATCTCTCTCTCTCTCCTTCCCCCTCTCCCTCCTCTCTCTCCTCCTTCCCTCTATACTCTCTTTCTATATTTCTCACTTCTCTTTCCCTACATATCCATCCTTCCCTCCTCTCTATCTTGCCTCTCTCTCTCTCTCTTCACTAGCTCTACCTATCCCCTCTCTCACCATTTCCTCTCTCTACTCTCTATCTCAACACTCTCTCTACCTATCTCTCCCTCTCTATAATCTATCTCAACTATCCCTCTTTACCTCTCTTTTTACCCTCTCTCTTCCCCCCTCTCTCTCTTTAGAGGAAATGATGGAGGGATGGAGACAAAAAGATGGAGAGAGATGGAGAAAGGTGGAGAGATTGAGAGAGGAAATGATGGAGGGATGGAGACAAAAAGATGTATAAAGGGATATGTAGGTAGAGATAAGTAGAGGGGGAAGGAGATATTCATGGAGTGGTAGGTATGGAGAGAGAGGTGAGAGAGAAATAGAGAGATAGAGGTAGGTAGAGAGGGAGGGGGAGATAGAGAGAGTAGAGAGAGAAAGAGGGGAGAGGAAGGGAGAAAGGTTTAAGGGTTGAGGGTTGAGGTATGAGGGTTGAGGGTATAGAGATTAAGTGTTCAAGATTTAAGGGTTGAGAGTTGAGGCATGAGGGTTTAAGGATTGAGGATTGAGGGATTAAGGTTTAATGGTTGAGGGTTTAAGGGTTTAGGGTTGAAGGATGAGGATTTAAGGGTGGAGGACTTAGGAATTGGGGATTAAGAGTTGAGGTTTTAATGGTTGAGAGTTGAGGCATGAGGTTTTAAGGGTTGAGGATTGAGGGATTAGGGTTTAAGGGTTGAGTGTTGAAGGATGATGGTTTAAGGGTCATAGGATTGAGGGATTAGGGATGATGGTTGAGGTTAAAGGTTTGAGGGTTAAAGGTTTGAGGGTTGAATTTTGAGGGTTATAGGATTGAGAGATTAGGGTTTAAGGATTTAGGGATTAAGGGTTTAATGGTTGAGGGTTTAGCGATAAGGGTTTAAGGGCTGAGGGTTGAAGGATGAGGGTTTAAGGGTTGAGGGTTGATGATTGAGGGATAAGGGTTTAGGGTTGAGGGCTGAATGTTGAGGGTTATAGGATTTAAGGATTAGGGTTTAAGGATTTATAGTTGAGGTTAAAGGGTTGAGTGTTTAAGGAATGAGGGTTGAAGTTTGAGGGTTGAAGGTTGAGGGTTATGGGATTGAAAGATTAGGGTTTAAGGGTTGAGGGATGAAGGATGAGGGTTTAAGGGTTGAGGGTTGATGATTGAGGGATTAGGGTATAAGGGTTGAGGGTTTAAGGATGAGGGTTGAAGGTTTAAGGATTGAGGGATTAGGGTTTAAGGGTTGAGGATTGAGGGATTAGGGTTTAAGGGTTGAGGGTTGAAGTTTTAGGGTTATAGTAATTTGAGGGATTAGGTTTTAAGGGTTGAGGATTGAGTGATCTCTCCTCTTCCCTCTCTACTCTCTCTATCTTACGTATCTCTCCCTCTCTCCCCCACCTCTCCCTCCCCTATTTCTCTCTCACTCTCTCCTCCCCTCTCTCTCCTCCCCTCTCTAACTACCTCTCCCTCTCTCTCCCACCCTCTGTCTCTCTCTTCCATCAATATTCACTCTTTACTTATCTCTTCCTACCTATCCCTACATACCTCTTTGTTTCTCCCTCCCTCCCTCCTTCCCTCCCAATATCTACCTTCTTCCCTATCTACTTCTCTCTCTATTACATCTCTCTATCACCTCTCTCTATGTCTCTCTCTTTCCCTCTCTACTCTTTGTCTCAACTCTCTTTCTCCCTACAATTTCCTCTCTCGATATCTCTCTCCTTCCCTCTCTACCCTCTCTATATAAACTCTTTCTCTCCCTACCTTTCCCTCTCCCTCTCTCTCTTAACTATGGAGGGACAAGTAGGTATGGAGAGAGAGATGAGAGAGAAAAAAGGAGATAGAGGTGATTAAAGTGAATGAGAGGAGAGATAAAGATAGGTAGAGAGTGAAGGAGATAGAGAAAGGAGAGATAGAGAGAATTAGAGAGGGGAGGGAGGAGATAGAGGTGAGTGTGTGTGTATCTAAGAGTGAGAGAGAAAAATAGGGGAGAGAGGAAGGGAGAGAGATATAAAGAGTAGAGAGGTAAGGAGAGAGAAAGAGAAAAAGAGGGGGAGGGAGAGAGGTAGAGAGAGAGTGGTAGGGAGTGGGGGGACAAATAAGTATAGAGATCTTACCTCCTTGTAAAGGGAGAGATACTATGTAAAGATGTTGAAAGACATAGAAGACACAAGTGATCAGACTCTTAAAGAAGAGGTGCTCCACAACCAATCCATTTACTCCAACCCATTTGAAAAAATTCATGCAATAGGGCTAGGCACCTATGTGATTTTTGATGATGATCAAGTATTTCTGAAATTGATAAAGGATCAAGAGGAATATGATGATCTAGGTGACAACCATATATTTTGATGGTGCCAAATGTAAAGACAGTTCTTGAGTAGGCATCTAATTAGTGTCCTCGATAGGATTGAAGACCCTCAAGGATTTTTATTTTTTGTTCTCATGCTCAAGCAATGATGTGGAATATGAAGCCTTGCTTCATGGTCTAATCCTCTCATAATGAATAGGTCTTAGGAGAATGCAAGCATTCAAAGATTCAGAGTTAGTTGTGAGCTAGGTCTATGGTAAAGTGACTATGAAGAATACAAGAATGAAGTCGTACAAGCATCAGATATGGGATCTGATTGATAGTTTTCAAGCTTTTAATATACAAGTCATTCCCCGATCTCAAAACAATGTCGTTGATCAGATGACTTCAATCAATTCATAATTTGAACCAGTTTCTGATTCAACAATAAAATAGAATGCATTATGGATCATCATATGACCAACAATCCCTGATAATGATTAGAACTAGCAAGTATTTGAGGATGATTTTTAGATCGCTACCTTTTTATAAAAATCAAGAAGAGCTTCCAACTATTCATAGCTAGGAGCAGAATTTCCCGAAGAGCAGGTTATCTAGTTAAAAGGAAATAAGCTTCCTCGAGGTTTAATCCCCCTCAAAAATATTTTTGACTGTGAAGATGTAATAAATGGAAAATAGAGGTTCACTACAGACATAAGGGATTATGAAGAGCTTGATGTCGGAAGCGCTAGAAAGTTAAAGATCAGAAAGGATGTTCTATAGAGGGATAAGTAAAGACTAAAGGATCTATGTTCTAGATATGACGGGGTCATAGCCTGGACCTATGATGATCTTAGAGGATATGATCTTGGTATAATTCAACATACTATTGACTTGGCAAAAGGATCAAAGCTCGTCCAACAGAAGCAAAGGCTAGTCAATCCAAAGGTTGAAGTGTTGATGGCGCAATAGCTCACCCAATTAATCGAATCAAGAATCATATATCTAATTAAGCATTCCACTTGGGTGTCCAATTTGGTACCAATTCAAAAAAGAAATGGTGATATTAGGTTGTATGTTGATTTTAGAGATTTGAATAAAGCCACTCTCAAAGACCATTACCCTTTTCCATCCATAGAGCAGATCCTGCAAACTATGGCCAGATTAGAGATGTTTTAATTGCTTGATGGATTCTCGAGTTATAACCAGGTATATGTAAAGGAAGGTTACCAACATAAAACAACATTTACCACTAAGTTGGGAACATTTGCATACTAAAAAATGTCATTCAAACTTTCAAATGTTGGTTGGAATTTTTAGCGAGCAATAGATATTTCTTTTAGAGGATTAATTAATTTGATTATTCTAATATATTTGGATGACTTACCGGTCTTTTCAAAGTCAAAGGATCATCACTTTATTCAAGTATTAATAGTTCAAGATTTCCTTAAATCCCAAAATATGTGTTTACAGAGTGCCCCAAGGTAAGCTACTCAGTTTTGTAGTGTCAAAGGAGGGAATAGTGATAGATACCGAAAGAGTGAGATCAATAATGGAGTTGCCCCTACCAGTAAATTAGAAGGGAATACAATATTTTCTAGGAAAGATCAATTTTTTTAGTAGGTTCATTCCATATTTCACAGGCATTGCGAGACCTATCATGTTGATGCTTAAAAAGAACCTAATTTTCAAATGTACCCCAAAGACAAAGGAACTTTCAAGCAGATAAAGGTAGCTATCTCTTCCACTTCGGTGTTGTCCAACCCAGACTTTTCCAAAGATTTTTTACTCTATGTATACAATATCCAACATAGCATAGCTTTGGTACTCACTCAGAAAAATGAAGGAAGTAGCGGAGAGCATCCTATAACATTTCACTCAAGAACTGTTAAAGGATATGAAGTCAGGGATAATTTTGTTGAAAAGTGGGATTTTTCCATTGTTAAAATATTAAAGAATTTTTGACACATAGTTTCGGCCAATAAAATCACCATTCTCATCACTCATCCTAGTGTATGAGAGTATATAACAGAAGGTGAGATAACTGGGAAGAGGTCTAACTAGATCACCAAGATCCTAGAGTATGATTTCAACATTAGACCAACCAAGTTGGTTTGAGGAAGAGGTCTATATGAATATCTTGTACAAGAATCAAGTTCCATAGCAAAGAAGGAGGCCAATCAGGTCTACACAAACCAATTAGAGTCTGACGAGTCCTGGGTGACAGATCGAATGCAATATATGCAAAAGGGACAATACCTGACCAGCCTTCCACCTCACAAGAGTTGATACTACCAACTGCAAGGCATCAGATATGTATTAAATGAGGGAATTTTATTTAAAAGAAATTATA